>CM076579.1:143532484-144066560 GCA_034641835.2 Pinus albicaulis | reverse complement strand
CCTGTAGTGCATGAGGAAATGCGTAGCCATTTATCTGAAGAAACCGCGTGGAATTGATATTCACGCCACTAAAATTTGGATCATTCATGCATGCGTTTACTCTACAAGTGGTATAGATGTCATTGCTGTGGAGCAGCGTCATTGCTATGGAATCGTAGTGAAAGATCAGTGGAGATCTGTCGTCGTGGTTATATGTAACTTGGTACTGGAATTCTATAACAGATATGCTAATTTCCCACAGTGCTGTCGTGGAGATCTAACAGATATGAACGCAGGTAAGGGGACGAGAATGCAGGTAAGGAGAGCTCATTGCCCTATGCGTGAACTCACTGCCCTTCCTCTGCGTTAACCAGAGGATTGGTTATGCGGTTCAAGTGGGAGCCAAGTCGTGAGCTGCGGAGCATCGTGAGCTCATAAACTGGAGGATTTGTTTATGTGGGTTGGTTGCTGTTGATAACATCCAAACCTTAGAGTCGTGTCATCGTATTTGTTTGATCTCCGATTGCCTGCTCTAAACTACGTGGACCGTTGAGACCGTGGTTTCATTGTTAAAATGAAATACCGTGAATGCTGGAAGAATATTCATTAAATGTGAGTTGGGGTGGTCTATTGCCAACAAAACCATAAAGTGAGTAAAATCGATTTAAATGCCATTTATATCGATTTGTATTGAAATGCCATAGTCGACTTTATATATCGATTTATTTAAAAGTTTGATATATGGTGGCATTATATCAATTTATTTAAAGTTTGATATATGCACTTGGGTAGGGCCTAGGGCCTATGGCCTAGGATTTCGACGGTGGAATGTATGTTTACAAGTGTTGTCGATTTGCCGAAAAAGCTTCGGTTTGTAGGCGAAAATAATGGCATGTTTTTTTTGAAAAAGGACATTTTTATCAAAATTATTAATTTTGATTAAAATAAAATCTTCTTTTATTAAGATTTGAAATTGGAAAATTTTTGACACAAATTACTCAAAATGTCAAAAACTCAAAGTGCTCGATTTGAGATCAAGAAGTTTAATGGGAAAAATAACTTCGAGATCTGGAAAGTTAAGATGCACGATCTACTCGTACAACAAAGTGTGGCGAAGGCGCTTTTGGGAAAATCCAAACAACCTTATACCATGATAAATGATGAATGGTGTGACATCGATAACAGAGCACTGAGCGGCATATGGTTGTGTTTGGCGGATGATGTGTTATTTAACATCGTGTCAGAGAAAACTATTGTCGGTTTATGGACAAAGTTAGAAAAACTGTACATGACTAAATCCTTAACCAACATGATTCTTCTGAAAAGACAGTTGTACAACTTGCGCATGAAGGAAGGTACATCAATAACTGATCATTTGAATACCTTTAATACTCTCTTGGTGCAGTTAGATAGCATGGAATTAAAATTTGATTCAGAAGATAAAGCTATAACTTTATTATGCTCATTGCCTGAGTCATGGGATCATTTTGTTACTTCTATAAGTCTTAGTTCATCAGAAACCCTTGAATTTGATGATGTTGTTGGAGCTATGTTGTCTGAAGAAACCATAAAAAGGTCAAATTTAGAAAACTCTACATCAGAAGCAATGATGGTTAGAGGTCGTTCTAAATAAAAACACTACCATGT
Organism: Pinus albicaulis; assembly: GCA_034641835.2. NCBI lineage: Eukaryota > Viridiplantae > Streptophyta > Pinopsida > Pinales > Pinaceae > Pinus > Pinus albicaulis. The sequence continues at coordinate 144,064,934 of CM076579.1, read as the reverse complement.
TGGTGTCCCGTGTTTTGATAGCTCAAATCAAAAGACAAGGCAACATCGTAACTATACAACTAATCTTTAGAGTTCCAGGATCTAGTCCTCCTGTTCTCAGAGAGGGATCTCTCAAATGTTTGTTTGCAAAGGTTTATCTTGTGTGCTTTGAGTATTGGTTTTAGACTAGTTATTAAGTGCAGGTGTTTATTTGTTTGTTTGGTTGAATTGATACAACAGAACATGAAAGGTCTAGGAAAGATATACAGAATGGAGAAACATCTGGTTCATTGGGCAATGGAGTCAAGAAGAGGTCATAACATACTCATCAATGGATATGGGATATCAGAGGGCAAAGCTAACTTGGCCACAGGATCCTTTGGTTTTGGAATGTGATGGACATCAATGATTTGGAAAGAGAAGTTTAATTCTCAAACAAAGGGAATTTGAAAGCACAATTTTGAACAATAAAGAGATTTTTGATAGACAGGGCTAACCATGAATTCTACAAATAACACCTTTAAGCAAACAATGATTTCAAAATTTTTTTTAAAACAAAATCTAAGATTCGGGGAACACCCTATTTCCTCAAAGATTTTATTCCAAATGATTTAGAAAAACATAAAAGTTTCACTGATAACTGCAGTCATAGAAGAGGGAACACCTAACACATCTATGATTACAACTATAAAGACCTTTGAGACAACTGTTTAAGTAAGGACAAAGGGCAAGATCAGAACAGACCTCCTTGATTCACTGTAAACAAAAAACTACAAAGGGAGACTTCAATAACAGTTTTAAAGTGGCAACAGACAAGCAGGGAGACCATAAATCATGCTGAAACCAACTATTCAAAATATTAAGGAAATAAACAAGCACGAAGACTAAAGAGAGAGGTTAAAGACTCTAAAATACTTCAACAGAAGAAAACATGAAACAATGAAGGATGAACATGCCTAAGGTGCTTCCAGGAGTCATTTCTTAGCCTAAAAATTTCAACCTATTGTAGTAAGAAATTATGGAACATAATGAAAATAGGGGAAAACATTAAACAGTTCAGAATACTTCACCAACAGCCAAGCTCATGGATCCAATGATAGAGCCTTCACAGTAACAAGCATGCAACAATATCAACAAGGCTTCCAAGACTTCAATTTCTTCTTCAACTTCAAAAGACTATGTATTATTTCAAAGAGTTTCAATATTACAACTAGTGATCAACCAACCCCTCACTCATTTTCTTCAGAAGTATATATAGAAGAATGAGGAGGTGAGATCTGATAAAAGATCTCAAAAAATAATTAATACAGACTTAAATGGCTACTTGGCCTTTGGGGGCTCAATGAAGCAACTTACATAGGTGTCCTCCATATAAAATCATTTACATTAACTATTAGGTTTGCTGGAAAGAATTTGTTGACTTCAAGGCTTCTCATCATTCTTGAAATAGCTTATGCTGATAGCTACAATAAGTTTCTTTGGTTGAAATAACTGTTTAGCTATATTGATGCTAAATATCTCCTGGTCTGGTAATAACTTCGACCTTCTTTGATTGCTTTGAGGCTGTAGGTGGCTCTGCGGCGGCTGGAAGTTTTAATTAGCCCTTGAGGTGACAGTGGAGGTCTCTTTTCTAATAAAACAGTCATGATTTTCTTTTAAACTGTGGTTCAGGCTTCTGATAATCCATTTTTAGCCGTAATCCCCATAAATCTGTCTTCAATTTTCTGTCCTGATAAATTTTATCTTCGGCACTGATACTTCTCTGACTGTGCTCGATTCATGGTGTTTTTGCGGATGTGCAGGGCTGCGCAGGGGTGATATGGCATCAATGCCTCAAGAATCACTAATGAAACGTGAATTTTAAACCTTGCGATTGATTTTATTTGGTGAATCAAAGGCAGGAGGATCGTCACCCTTTGCTTTTGAATTTTCTTCGGGCATAGTGGAAAAATCACTTGGAACCCTGCACAATACAAAAAATATTAAAAAATCCTACATATATAGGTTTATTACTGCGGGAGGACATGTGGGGAGAGCATGACCGTTGGATGGCATCATCCAATGGTCGAGATTGATCGAGGAGGTCAGAGGAGAGCAAAAGAAGGATTTGAATTGGAGCCGTTGATCGCGCGAAATCGACGATCGGGAGCACAGGTGGAGAGTCAAAACAGAGAAAATAGGCGATGAATTTTGGGCCGTTGATCTGCTGATCAGATCGATGGCGGAGATGCTGTTATCGCTGCGCCAGAGCCTGGATATTGCATGGGCATCTTCGGTGATCGATCGCCGTTTGATGGGCGGCCTCAGATAGGACGGTGGACATCCATATCGCACCGGGTCCACGTCAGAAATTTAATGTGCGATGAACGGCGGTTTGGTGAACAGTGCCCTGGCCATGCGTCAATTGGTGAGTGGAATCGCTGCCGATTGGGAGAAAACCGCCCTGCGCTTGAAAGCAGTGGGATGGATACCGCTGGTTTTTGCATAGTGACCGTGGCGCGGGGACCACCGGGCGGATGAAAATGGGCCGTCAGATCTATGGGTTAAATGGACGGCTGTGATGCGATCGGCGGTGAATAGGAGTGGGGACCATGGGCGCGATGGGATTGCGAAGACCGTCGGATGGGCCGAGAAAATCAACGATGAGAAATGCTCCCGATGACCAAACGCGCTAAGCGCTTTTTCCGGCTAGTGCTTGGTTTCGGCGCCCGGGTCACGTGGGGAAAAGGTCGAGGGAGCTGGCCGAAGGGGGCTAAGACCCATATGTGTCCAAATGTGGATTTTTCATGGATTTTCAATGGTTTTCAAAGGTTTAGAGGGGTTCCGATAAGGCAAAGAAGGAGTCTTTAAACCTTATCAAAGGGTTTTGATGAAGGGGAAAGGGAAAAAATCATGAAAATGAGGGATTTCATGGGAGAAGGAAAGGAAAAGATGAGGTTAGTTTTGGAAGAAGGGGAAAGGGGAAAAAATGGTGCTTGCAGCAGTTTTTCTTCATGTAATGACAGTAGAAATTCGGAGTTGAAAAGGGGAAAAGCAGTGACGTTTATCCAAAGGATAGGATTCTATCAAAAGAATTTAAGCATCAGAAAATTTAGCAATAAAATTGTTTCTTGAAGGCTATCCAACATTATTTAGCCACCAAATGATATGATAGAACTTATGGGTGGTTAACAGTGGCTCCACTTGGGGATGGTGCCTTTTTTGAATGCATCAAGAATTTCAGACTTGCATTCTGTGGGAGGCTGAACAGTTGCCTCATCCATTGGGTTGCATTTCTTTCTGTGGATGATCTTCTTTTTCTCTGAAACATATTAGCATTCATGGATCAACAATGGAACTTCATCAATACAACCTGTCTACCTACCCAATCCTACTGATCTAACATTTTTTCTTCTTTAGAGTGCACTTGGATTGGAAAACTCTTTCACAACATTTTATTCTTTTGAAAGCAGGAAAACTAATCTACTTCTACTCCTTATTTCTCCATGGACTCAGATTAAACAGTTGAGTCCATATGATTCTTTACCTAAACTACTATCTGTTGGGATTAAACTGTCCAACAGACTGTATTCTCTAATTTCTATAACAGAAATTTAAAAAGCATTCAAGTCAAGATTAAGTTGTTTGACTTGATGCTGATCTACGGCATAAGAACAACTGCACATAGACATTATTTTGCACAAAATTAAAACAAAAATGAAGGCTTAAGATCTAATTTTCAAAGCACTTCCTTCCTCTTTTTACAGCTCTGTTTTTTAATTTGTTTGAGTTGTTTTTTGCTTGTCCCCCGGTTCATATTTTGAGCTAATTAGAACCAAATTTACCTCTTCTTTGACTCAGGATTTGAAACATATTTGAGTCACTCTCTTTTCTTGGAATATTTAGGTTCGGATTTTGAGCATATTTGAACCTTTGATTTCTATCCTAAACTATCTACTGATAAGCCAAGATTAAACAGTTAGGCAAATCAAATTCACTATCCTATCAGCAGAAAATTTAAATCTAATTAGTCAAGATTAGGTTGTTTGACTAATTAAAAGTGTGTTTTCAGGAGTGGCATTTAAGCTTGCACACTTTCATATTTGTTTCTCTTTTTTGGTATGGGGCTATACCTTTCTTGTTTTCACAATCTGCCCTCTTTTCTTTCTTTCTCTGTTTTTGTATTTTTGATTTTCATAACTTTGAATGCAATGTTAAGACTATGATATTTACAATGGTAAAATAAAATGATTTAAAACTTATGATTCTTGGCAGAAGTAATGCTTGAGCATTCTGCCATTGACAGGACCTCCATACAGATCTTCTCCATTCAATTCCTTCAAGAAAAATGCATTGTGACCCCTCTTGGCATGTATAATATATGGCCCTTTCCACAAGTTCTAAAACTTGCCATGTTTTCCCTTCTCCTCTCTTCTTGAATCCCATTTAAGAACAACATTCCCAACTTGGAAATTGTTTTCCGTAGTCCTCTTATCAGATAGCTTCTTCATATTTTCTTGGACCAACTGTGTTCTCTCATAAACTTCTTCTCTGGTTTGTTGTAAATGGATTGTTTGGTTAATTCTTCTTTGCATATCATTCTCTTCAATCTGCACTTCTTGAAGGAGTTTCATGACTGGAACTCCCAATGAGGTAGGAAAAATTGCATTCATGCCATAAACTAACTGATAGGGGGACATATTTATTGATTTCTTTGTAGTTAACCTATCAACCCACAAGGCATGAACCAGCTTACTGTGCCATGATTTTTTATTCTGTTCCAATAGCTTCTTAATGATATTGATGAGGCTCTTGTTGGAAGATTCAGCTAATCCATTTCCTTGGGGATAGTAAGCAGTGGAATGGCCCAAGGTTATGTGGTATTTGTAAAATAAATCAACCATCTTCTTAGATTTAAAAGCATCAGCATTGTCTGTTATGATTTTTCTGGGACAACCAAATATGGATAGGATATTTTTTTCAAGGAACTTGATAATGATAGAGTCATTAGCATTTCTGGAAGGTATAGCTTCTATCCACTTGGTAAAGAAGTCAGTGGCTGTGAGGATCCATTTATGTTGAGCTGATGAGGATGGATGGATTTCCCCAATGAAGTCTAAACCCCATTGTTGAAAAGGTGCTTCAACTCTGATAGGATGTAAGGGTAAGTGAAGAAGTTTTCTTTTTCCATCAAAGATTTGACACTTATGGCAAGACATGACCAACTTTTGAGTGTCTGGGAAAAGGGTAGGCCAATAGTAACCAGATCTAAGAATTTTGTTTGCTGTGGCCTTCCAGTAGAGGTGTCCTCCACATTCTCCGTCATGCAATTCATGCATGATTTTTCCTGCATCATCTTCAAGTAAACATTTAAGAAAAATTCCAACAACATTTTTCCAATATAATACTCCATCTAAGATACAAAAACTCAAAGCCTTTTGTTTCAAAAATCTAGCTTTAGTTTTGGACAAAGAAGGAGGGGCATTTAAATATAAAAGCACATAAATAATGTCAGCATACCAAGGAGAATTCAAAAATGTTTCTTCAATAAAAGGAGCAGTAGATTCTTCTATTTCTTCCAACACATCCACCATATTCATGTCTAGTGCTTGGAAGTTAGACTCAGCCATAAGTTTTTCTAATCCTTGCCCTTTAACTAGTTTGGTGGGCCTAATTTCTAAGTCATATTCAAGAATAGTTGCAATCCATTTTCCCTTTTTACCATCAGGGTCTTGACTTAGAATGTCCTTGACAACAGTATGTGGAACAAAAACAATTATGTGAGAGTGTAAAATATAGACCCTAAAGTCTTTTAATGCTTTCACTAATGCTAAGGCTTGCTTCTCCATGATGTTATATTTGAGAGGAGAATCTCTTAAGGCCCTACTAAAGAAGGATATTGGTTGTTCTTGCCCCAAGTCATTCTTTTGAAGTAAAACTGCAGCTATTGTATGCTCAGATGCAAAAGAAAAGATGTAAAAGTCTTTGGTAAAATCTGGACTAATCAAGACTGGTGTTTGAGTAAGAGCTTGTTTGACCAGTTCGAATGATTGTTTAGCTGGTAAAGTCCATTTTACACCGACATTTTTCTTAAGCATGTTTGTAATGTTTTTTAATAGCTCAGCAAGATTAGGAATAAACCTCCTCAGAAAATTAATCTTTCCGATGAAAGATTGCAATTCTTTGAGGCTCCTTGGATGGCTGATCTGCAATATGCCATCTATCCTTGTAGGGTCTATTTTTATTCCCTCTTCTGAAATTATATGGCCAATAAGTTTACCTTCTTGGAGACCAAAGAGTGTCTTCTTGGGATTCAATGATAAGCCAAATTTCCTACACTTCTCAAAAACTTTTCTCAGGTGAATTAAATGTTCTTCGTCAGTTTTTGAGAAAACGGTTATGTCATCAAGGTAAATGATTATGAAATAGCCAATGTCTTCAGAAAAGGCTATGTCCATGGCCCTTTGGAAGGTGGCCCCTGCATTCATTAATCCGAAAGGCATTTTGACATACATAAAGGTGCCCCAAGGTGTGGTAAAAGCAGTTTTTATTTGATCACTTGGGAGCACTAACACCTAGTTGTAACCTGAGAACCCATCTAAGAGGGATATCCTTCTTGACCCAACTACCCTTTGAAGTATATGGTCCATCTTGGGCAAGGGGTAGTTTTCCTTTAAAGAGGCTCTATTTAAATTTCTGAAGTCAATACAGAGCCTGATTTCCCCTATTTTCTTTCTAACAGAAACTAAGTTTGATATCCACTCTGAAAATCTAATGGGTACTATGATTCCAGCATCATGCATTTTTTCAATCTCTGCCTTAACCAGAGGTAGTAAGAGAGGATTTATTCTCCTTAGTTTTTGTTTGAAAGGATTTTGATTTTCCTTCAAAGGAATTTTATGCTGGATGATGCTGGTATCATATGATTTTAGGTCTTTGTATCCCCAAGAAAAAACATCTTTAAACTCTTTGAACAGCTCTATGTACTGCAATTTTATGTGAGCTGGGAGAGTGCTGGACAGTTTGATCATCTTGGGTTCTGCTAGACTGCCTATGTTATGTTCTTCTACATCTGTTTCCACAGGCTCCATTCTTGGTTCTTTGGCTACATCGTTAAAATCAAAAAGGTGTTCTAAAGGTGCTAGACCTCTTGGAATTTTATCATTTTTGCATTGTAAAACTTCGAAGTCTTCTTGGTCTACATTGTCAGTTATCTCTGCTTCAAAAGGATTCTCACAATAATTTATATCAGCAGTATATGTCATTTCAAATTCTGGGATTTGTTCAATATACAAACAATTTTATTTATGGCTGGTTTCTGATATTGGTATGTTGAAATCATTTTCTGATTTCAAGAAATAATTTGTTTTTGTTAGAATCAAATACTTGCCAGTGAACTTCGTTATCAAGCACAACAGGCCTGTGTTTTACCTTCACACTGAGTTGTTCATTTATTTAAGGTATTTGGCAATTTCTGGCATTGAAAGCGAGTTCATTTGCTAGATGATTTAGTTCTCTTGGAATGAAAATAAGTTCATACTTTTCAAAGGTTTTCAATAGGTCAAGGGCAGCGTTTCGATATTCCCTAAGTTTTGGATTTCTAGCTGAGTATTATCCTTTGATTTGTCTTATGATAAGTTCAGAATCTCCTAAGATTGATATCCTCTGGGCTTCTAGATGTTTAAGCAATTGTAAGCCTAGGAGAAGTGCTTCATACTCAGCAATATTATTAGTGCATGGGAAATCCAATTTATATGAAAAACTCTGATTTGTATTTTGAATCCACACACCTACTCCTGCACTTGTTTTATTACAAGATCCATCAAAGTTTATTGTCCAAAGTATGTCATTCCTATTTTCATTTTCTTGTTGCTGTTGACTGGTAATGTTTTGAATTTGATTGAAGGGAAGATTTGATTGTTCTGGTGAACTGATTGGGTCCATGTTTTCCTTATCTTGTTGAGTAATTTCATCTTCGTTACATAAGATAAAGGAATCTAAACTTGATTGAATAGAATAGATTGGAGAGTTGTTTGGTTTGTCTATATTGCTCACCATGTATTTCATGTGAGATTCCCTGTATAGTCTTCTGTTTTGATTAAAAATGGGAATGGTGGCATAAGACATGTCCATTTGAAGGCTTCCCTGAAGTTTGGCTCCCCAAGATCTTGATAAGAGCATGCCATACTTAGGGGGAATGTCAGCTACAACTATGTCCATGACTAAACTCTTAGCAGGGATTTGGGATAAGTTTACACACAAATATTTGATTAAACCCAAACATTTGACTCTGCTTGAGTCAAAGGAATACAAGTCTTTGTATGGTTTAGTAATTTCTAAGCCTAAGCTTTCCATCACTACCTTGGGCATTAGATTGTGCGAAGCTCCTGAGTCTAACATGGCATTATGTAAGATTTTCTCATGTATGTTCAAACTAACATAGAAGGGAGGGACGACCCCTTCTTGGTATTTTCCTTCAACTTCTGGACCAAAAAACAACTCAGGTTTGTCATCTGTCAAGTTTAAGGTGTACAAAACTTGGTTTTTGTACACCTCTTGGGTTAGTACTAGTTCAGCTAGGGGGATGGTAATTTTTATCTTAGCAATCTCTCCCTCAAGGCTGAAAGGAATAATAGACTCGTTGATATTTACATCGGTCTTTTCAATTGAATTCTTTTTAGCAACTTTGATTTGATGAACCTTGTTTGGATTGGTAATTGGGAGAGTTTTATTAGGACCACTAGCTAAAGTGCTAGGGGTGCTCTGTTCAACAATTGGCTGGACACTTTTGTCTTTGTTTACGTCTAGTTTCTTGGCCAAAATGTTGGTTTTCCCTGCTGTCTTTTTGGGATGGTTTTCTGCGTTTTTCTTGACAGCAGTGCTAGTTTTCTTATCTTTTGAATTATCTATGCTTCCCTTGCTCCTAAGATCATACTGTTTGTGTACCTCCATAATTGCATTTTCAAAACCCAATCTATAGTCATCAAAATCTTCATAGGTGTTTGTATTTTGATCATAAGAGAAGAGAACTTGTTCTTCCTCAGTGAGGAAAACATCATCCCCACTGTCTGATCCAATCAAGTTTACATGAGATTCTTCCAACCTTCCAACTCCCTATCTTCCTCATATTGATCTACATAGTTCTGTTGGAAGGGAGGTTTAATCTGTTGGTCACTTTCTTTTTTCTTATCTTGATTGTTTTCTCTTTTATAACTCTGATTTCTATTTCTATTTTGGTTATTCTGGGGTTCTCTTGGAGGCACTCTATCATTCAGATTTATCTTCTCAAGCATCCTCTCCATTACCTTCACTAGGTTGTCAATTTTTGTATCAAAAGTTGAAGTTGAGGGTAGTAGATCATCTTTATAAGTTACCCTCTTCTCTAATCTCAACCTATTTCTTTTCTCGATTATGTTTGCTTCTACACTAAAGGCTCCTTTCTGCATGTCTTCTAACGTTAAGTAATCCCTCCCTCTTAACTCATAAGTCATTTCAGCACCAAAGCCTTCAGGATACCTTACCAAGGCCATGCCTTGAGGAGGTTTCATGTGAGGTGGGAGAGCATTGTAAACACTATTGAACCTAGTAGAGTAATCATGAACACTCTCCCCTTGATTTCTCTTGAGGCTGCTATATTCTGCCAGTATTTGGAGAGGATTCTTTTTGAGTTCCCATTTGTTGATAAATGTTTGATGCAAGGCAGGGAGATCATTTATGTTGTTAGGAGGTAAGTTTTTGAACCATTTCTTTACATCTCCTCCTAAACTCTGGGCAAAGATCCTCATCTTCACAGTTTCTTCTTCTATCTCCATGTAATCAAATGCATCTTCCATTCTATCTACATGATGTTGAGCTGTTGTAGATTCTTTTCCAGTGAAGTGAGGGATTTTGGACTGGTAATCATTTGGTAGGGCAAGCAGAGGTTGTGGTAACACTAATGGGGCATACCATGTTGCCATGGCTGGAAATAAGGGTGGATTTACAAGAGGTGGATTTGCAACAGGGAAAGCGGGCTGTAATGAAGTGATTTGAATAATGGATGTTGGATGAATAGATTGTTGAGCTGATCTTGGATGAGAGACACCTAAATTTAGAAGGAAATGTAAATCAGGTGGTGTGGTTTCTCTACTACTAGGATGTTCACTTTGTTATGGGGATGAAAGTGAAGACTCAGAGTCTATCTGAGTTATATCATCAAATGACCTAGTTCTAAAAGGATTTCTTAAGTCGACTTGTGATTGGTGTAGAGCTGCAAGATTTTTAGGAAGTGAATTAGCTCTCAAGGGTGATCTGAAAACAGTTGAAAATTTAATCTTAGGAAACTCCCTAAGTATACTCTCAGGTTTTTCAACTATTTCCGGTGGGTTTGGGTCAGGGAAAGCTCTAGTATGAATCTTTCTAGGAGCCACTATGCTGTGTTTTTCGAACCTAGCTAACAAGAAAAGTTTTGACCAAATATGACAATCTTTTTAAGAGGCTAACTGATCTTTTTAAAGGAAGAAAACTTTAATCCTAAAGCCTTCTAACTGAGTTCATATGATGTTATAAATATTATGGATCTTCCCAGTGGAGTCTAAAGGTCTATTTTGTGGAGTCACCGGGTGGAAATTTTTAGCTCTTTTGGAGGTAAAAGGTTTTATGGTCCACCACCAAGTTTATTATGAAGCCAAACTGAAATATTTTTGGGTTTTTATGAGTTATTTCAGTCTTACAGGTTAAGAGAGTGTCCTAAAGCTGATTTAACACTTAGCTAAGGTGTTTAATCATACAGAGTTCACTCTTATGGCTTGGTAACTACTTCCTTCAAGGTTTGATAAGGTTTAATGAGAATCCTAAGGGTTACTTAGTTTGTCACTGATTCAATTAAGTCTTATCATGATTACCATTGCTTGGTAGTGCTTGAGGGAGGTTACTTATGTTATACTAGACAGTGAGTGTTTTGTTTTGAAAATTTTACCCAGGGTCCCTCCGTGATCGCCATTATGTTGGTGTCTCGTGTTTTGATAGTTTTGAAAATCAAAAGACAAGGCAACATCAGAACCAATCTTTAGAGTTCGAGGATCTAGTCCTCCTGTTCTCAGAGAGGGATCTCTCAAATGTTTGTTTGCAAAGGTTTATCTTGTGTGCTTTGAGTATTGGTTTTAGACTAGTTATTAAGTGCAAGTGTTTGTTTGTTTGTTTGTTTGTTTGGTTGAATTGATATAGCAGAACATGAAAGGTCTAGGAAAGATATATAGAATGGAGAAACATATGGTTCATTGGGCAATGGAGTCAAGAAGAGGTCATAACATACTCATCAATGGATATGGGATATCAGAGGGAAAATCTAACTTGGCCACAGGAAAGATTCACTGATAACTGCAGTCATAGAAGAGGGAACACCTAACACATCTATGATTACAACTATAAATACCTTTGAGACAACTATTTAAGTAAGGACAAAGGGCAAGATCAGAACAGACCTCGTTGACTCACTGTAAATAGAAAACTACAAAGGGAGACTTCAATAACAGTTTTAAAGTGGCAGCAGACAAGCAGGGAGAACCATAAATCATGCTGAAACCAACTATTCGAACTATTAAGGAAATACACAAGCATGAAGACTAAAGAGAGAGGTTAAAGACTCTAAAATACTTCAGCAGAAGGAAACATGAAACAGTGAAGGATGAACAAGTCTAAGGTGCTTCCAGGAGTCATTTCTTAGCCTAAAACTTTCAACCTACTATAGTAAGAAATTATGGAACAGAATGAAAACAGGAGAAAACATTAAACAGTTCAGAATATTTCACCAACAGCCAAGCTCATGGATCCAATGATAGAGCCTTCTCAGGAACAAGCATGCAACAATATCATCAAGGCTCCTAAGACTTCAATTTGTTCTTCAACTTCAACAGACTATGTATTATTTCAAAAAGTTTCAATATTACAAATAGTGATCAACCAACCCCTCACTCATCTTCTTCAGAAGTATATATAGAAGAATGAGGAGGTGAGATCTGATAAAAGATCTCAAAAACTAATTAATACAGACTTAAATGGCTACTTGGCCTTTAGGGGCTCAATGAAGCAACTTACATAGGTGTCCTTTGTATAAAATCATTTACATTAACTATTAGGTTTGCTGGAAAGAATTTGTTGACTTCAAGGCTTCTCATCATTTGAAATAACTTCTGCTGACAGCTACAATAAGTTTCTTTGGTTGAAATAATTGTTCAGCTGTATTGATGCTAAATATCTCCTGGTCTGGTAATAACTTCGACCTTCTTTGATTGCTTTGAGGTTGTAGGTGGCTCTGCGGTGGCTGGAAGTTTTAATTAGCCCCTGAGGTGACAGTGGAGGTCTCTTTTCTGATAAAACAGCCATGATTTTCTTTTAAACTGTGGTTTAGGCTTCTGATAATCCATTTTTAGCCGTAATCCCCATAAATTTGTCTTCAATTTTCTGTCCTGATAAATTTTATCTTCCACACTGATACTTCTCTGACTGTGCTCGATTCATGGTGTTTTTGTGGATGTGCAGGGCTGCGCAGGGGCGATATGGCATCAATGCCTCAAGAATCACTGATGAAACGTGAATTTTAAACCTTGCGATTGATTTTCTTTGGTGAATCGAAGGCAGGAGGATCGTCACCCTTTGCCTTTGAATTTTCTTCGGGCATAGTGGGAAAATCACTTGGAACCCTGCACAACACAAAAAATATTAAAAAATCCTGCATATATAGGTTTATTGCTGCGGGAGGACATGTGGGGAGAGCATGACTGTTGGATGGCATCATCCAATGGTCAAGATTGATCGAGGAGGTCAGAGGAAAGCGGAAGAAGGATTTGAATTAGAGTCGTTGATCGCGTGAAATCGATGGTCGAGAGCGCAAGTGGAAAGTCAAAACGGAGAAAATGGGCAATGAATTTTGGGCCGTCGATCTGCAGATCAAATCGACGGTGGAGATGTTGTTACCACTGCGCTGGAGACTGGTTATCGCGTGGGAATATTCAGTGAGCGATCTTCGTCCGATGGGCGGCCTCAGATCGGACAGTGGACGTCCATATCGCGTCTGGTCCACATCCGAACTTTAACGCGCGATGGACGGCGGTTTGGTGAATAGTTCCCAGGCCACACGTCAATCAGTGAGTGGAATCGTTGTCGATCGGGATAAAACCACCCTGCGCTTGAAAGCGGTGCGATGGATACTGCCGATTTCTGCATAGTGACCGTGGCGCGGGGACCACCGGGCAGATGAAAATGGGTCGTCAGATCTGTGGGTTAAATGGATGGTTGTGATGCGATCGGGCGATGAACAGGAGTGGGGACCATGGGCGCGATGGGATTGCGAAGACCGTTGGATGGGTCGGGAAAATCAACGGTGATAAATGCTCTCGATGACCAAACGAGCTAAGCGCTTTTTCGGGCTAGCGCCTGGTTTCGGTGCTCGGGTCACGGGGGGAAAAGGTCGAGGGATCTGGCCAAAGGGGGCTAAGACCCATATGTGTCCAAATGTGGATTTTTCATGGATTTTCAATGGTTTTCAAAGGTTTAGAGGGGTTCTGATAAGGCAAAGAAGGAGTCTTTAAACCTTATCAAAGGGTTTCGATGAAGGGGAAAGGGAAAAAATCATGAAAATGAGGGATTTCATGGGAGAAGGAAAGGAAAATATGAGGTTAGTTTTGGAAGAAGGGGAAAGGGGAAAAATGGTGCTTGCAGTAGTTTCTCTTCATGTAATGACAACAAAATTTCTGAGTTGCAAAGGGGAAAAGCAGTGACAATTATCCAAAAGATAGAATATTATCAAAAAGACTTTAAGCATCAGCAATTTTAGCAATGAAAAAATTCAGATCCTGATGATGATGTGACAAGAATTTTGATGTGTTAGTCCCTTTGATGCCCTTTTGCACCAATTTTGAAGCCGATCTTCCAGCTTAGTAGGTAACAAGAAATGACATTGTCAACTTCTTCATCCACCACCATATAAGGGAGCGAAGTCCAGGATTTATCCTTGTGTGCTCTGATCTGGACATTGTGCATAGTGATCTAGAATGCCACAATGCCCTTGTATCCGTTTACATACTCGTAGGGGAGCAACCATGGCCGTGGATAGCATGGTTGCATTAAGCTACTCTGAAAGAGGACCCAAAAAACTTGGTTGTCCTCGAGACATTGCGGATCCTTAGAATCCCATAAGTGTGCATAGCGAGCCCCTTCACACATGTCCTAGGTAATCTCAGGAAGGACTGACTCCACATGGGCTTCCTAGGCAACCAACGCTATGAGGAATAGTAACCAAGAATAACAAAAGGAACGGCCCTGCTCTTGGGACTCGCAAACATTAGTCAAAAACTCATCACACAAATACTGGGCCCAGTTAAAACATACATCTTTCCCACATTGGCCTGCTAAATGAATTACGTAGGCTGGGACAGAGGTGACCTGACATTTTCTCATCATTTTGCATGCCAACAACATCGTGCCCAACTATGTGCCTTGGTCACTAACAGACTTGATTATAAAACACCGAGTGTTGCGCTCCACATGGTAGGTCTTACACACATACTCGGTATTTTTCACCTCATAATTTTTACCCACATGCTCCAGAGGGTTGGGGCCATGCATGGGAAGGCTAGCAATTATGTGAACCAGCGCAGCGTCGATGGGGATCCTATCCTAGCTCCACAGGCATCCATCATGAATTAGGGCAAGCAATTGTCGGGCTAGCCGGTCTGTGACGTTGTAGTGACCAACATGTGGCATCCTTAGCAAGTTTAGGAGTCCATACCTAGCCAATCCACTCCCCCAAAGATTGAGGAAAAAATTTTGATCCATCGTCTACTCCCAATTTCTGTGTCAAGGTATAATTTAATGATAGCCCGTGAAGCGCCTCCAAACTAGCAAAGCCTTTATTTCCGAATTTGATCTCATGAAGCTCCCGATAGGTTCACCAATGATAGCAACCTCTCCCAGGTTCAGCCGCATCTGCTGTGGTCAAGTGATCAGCCATCGAGGTTCTTCGCATGCGCGCGATGTCCTACGTGACCGAACGAAGGGAGGTAGCCGCTGATCGGGCTAGCAGGTTGGGCTTCCTCCTCAGCAGCGCATGCCTGGAGCATCGCCTTTGGGTATTTTACATTTTGCAGGGAAGTACGAGGCTTCTCCCCAACCCATTTTGCGAGTTTTGGGGGCTTCCCTAAGCCTTCAAATTTTTCCTTGCCCTTCTTTGTGACTGGAGTGGAGAAAACTTCTTCAGCCTCAAACTCAATCTCCACCACTTCCTCAGTGCCTTTTTCCACCGAGATTACTAGTTCCGATGGTTCAGAAAGATTCGTAGCCATCATCTTGGCATGAAAGAAAAACTAGGGATTGCTACTATCAGAGGGAGCAGGTTGCTCAGACATGAAAGAGATGCTATAGGCACATAAATTCTTACAGCACAAATTCGTCTAGGAAAAACATGCCAAGTATGAGCTATTCAAGCGATACAGAACCCTTGTCTGATCTAGCCCACCTATTTCATAGCTTTGGTGATTTCCCAACATTATGGTTGATTTCACATAAAACTTACCATCAAGTAAACAGTAAAAAATCTCCAGAAATCACCTCATTAAATGTCGGCCAACCGCCCCATCCAACGGTAATTTTTTCTTTTTAATCGATTTGATTGTTCCAACAGCTAGCTTTCACACCCTGGGTGCGCTTAGCGTACCCTTACATTCTGAATGAACCCCTTCCCTTTGAGCATACATCCTATGCTCCCAGCGCACCCCTACACTTTGAGCATACCTCCTACGCTCGTAGGGCACTGGCTGTAGTTTGAACTTATTCCTTCCAAATGTAATTCTAAATTGCCATAGCCCAACCCGCAAGATCTTTTGTGACATTACCTTGCCTGCGTAGTGACCTCCTTCTATGCCTTCATGATCGTTTTCCAAGATAGTGTGCCTTTCATGCCCTAGAATGTATCTACGTAATATGTCATCAGTGCCTAGTTTATATAAATGACCTGCGATAATGGTAAAATTCGCTACCCAGGTAACCAACTCCTTCTTTTGTTGTACCGAATATTTTGTAGGTGCCATGCCTGTAGTCAATAACTGAATGATATCAGTGAAGTGCGCATCAACAAACTTAATGGCGAACAACCATGCATCAGGAAATCTTTCCTCCAAGTTAGTGGGTTCCTCACCCGTCTCAATTCGAGACAAGTGATCCCGCGCAACATTCAATTTACCTGGTTTGACAATGATTTCAAAATTGTATTCTTGAAACAGCAACAGCCATCTGCATATTTTCCCCCCCAACACAGGCTTATTCACCAGATACTTTAAAGCCGAATGATCTGTAAACATCTTAAAGTGTCCTCCTAACAGATAGCGTTGATACTTCTATAGTGCATAGACTATGGCCAACCCTTCCCTCTCCATGGTGGCATAATTGTGCTCCACATTCAAGAGTTTTCGACTAGCAAATGCGATTGGGTGATCAATGTCTCTGGTGCTAGGCTGCATAAGGACCGCTCCTAGGGCAATCCCCAAAGCATCAACATGAACATAAAATACCTTTGCCCAATCGGGAAAAATAAGAATAGGTGCATATACCATCTTTTCCTTGAGTAGTTCAAAGCTCTTCTAGCACTCGTCATACCAAAATAATGAAACATCCTTCTTAAGAAACTTTTTCAAAGGTGCTATGATTAGTGCATATCCCTGAATGAATTTTCTTTAGTAGCCCGTATGTCCAAGGATTGAACGCAATTGTTTCTTAGTCGTAGGCACTTCCAAATTGATGATAATGACCACTTTTGCAGGGTCCACCATCAACCCTTGTCGGCAAACTATATGTCCGAGAAAGATTTCGAAGAGTACGCAGAAGATAAATTTCTTGATATTTAGGGAAATCTAGTGTTTTCGGTAGGCGTCTAACATCATGCGCAGGTTCGAAATGTGCATCTTTACTAAGTTGGAGATATTCCAATCATCGAAATATAACTCTAGAAATTTATGGATGAATTCCTTGAACACTACGACAACTACCAGCGAGAAGATAGTAGGGGCATTCTTGAGTCCAAACAAAACTACAGTATACTAGAAGGATCCCCATTTAGTGGCAAATGTAGTTTTATTGCGATCTTCTGGTATGATTCTAAGCTGATGGTATTCTGAGAACCCATCAGTAAATGAGTAGACTTCTTGGCCTCCTATGCTATCTAGGATCTCATCGGAGAATGGTGTCGGAAAGGGGTCATGGACATAATCGTCATTGAGATTGCATAAGTCCACACAGATTTGTGTCTCTCCCTTTGTTTTATTTTCCTAAACCACCATTCAACTTACCCAATCTGACTGCTCGACTAGTTCGATAATACCTGTGGTGAGCATTTTATCGATTTCTTCCTTAACCTTCTTCTTATGCTTGGGGTTCAGCCAATAAGGCCGCTGCTTTATAGGGCGTGCGTCTGGTTTTAGCATGATGCGCATAACCCCTAGGTCTCCTATGATCTCTTTGAGCTCCGAAAACTTGGTTGGGAATAATTCTTGATATTCTATGAGCAATTCAACAACTTTTCTTACAGTTTCTTCATCCCAGTAGTCCCCAATTTTAGCCAACTTAGGCTACTCTACTGTGCCAATGTTGAATTCCAGCAGTTTCAGAGGCTTCGTCACATCTACAGTCTGCAATGGAGGTCCCGCAACTGTGTGCTCCCCCTCTGATTTTGGATTTGATACATTACACGGATCCTCATCAAATTCTTCAATAGCTATACTGCGCCAATTCACAATATCCCGCATCTGTGTTTCCCAGGTGGGTATTTTGTATGCTGTATAGGGGTTGGATTCACCCAATACAAAGGTATCGATATCCTACAGAGCTTCAACAAGTGCATCCGATCCTCTTGTTATCCCAAATGTCCCCAAAAAATCATCCTTTAAGTTTTCCCACTGGTGGGTGCATTGGTGTAGCTCTGCATCTAGGTACCATGCGGTGGGAATTAGTCCCAAGGCATCAATAAACAAGTGAACCCATTCTTTTGTAGTACGATCACACCATTTCTCCATCCAGGTGGAAAAATGTCTACGCGGATACCCTGGGCTAAGGAATGTCTTGATGTGCACGTCGACTAGAGGCTCAAATCATAGGACCATCATATCCCAACATTCCTCCCATTCTTGGAACACCCCCCTTATGTGTGTCCTGCCATCTTGCATTTGTTGAGCGCATGGCTAGATTAAGGGCCCATAACCTTCGTTCTTTGGGCACCTTAGCTTCGAATGTTTGCAAAAATTCTTTTATACTACCGGAACCATCAAATTAGGGCAGTTATCTTACCTCTGATGATATGCAGCGGAAGTCCCTTGTAATTTATAGGCAGCGTAGCGTAGAGACATCATGCAGCCGATTTTTCCAATTTTTCATTTCCTTGTCAGATTCAAAGAAGCATTTGCTATCTCTTTCCCAGAAAAGCATACCATCGGCCGTAGGATTGATCTGGGCCATACTTACGGCTAACTTATAGATGTGATCCACTTCTTCTTCCTCATGCACTGGTTCTGTATACCTTTCTCCTTCTGCGGGCTCTAGTGGTACAATCACCCATGTTCCTTCACTTTGAAACACCATGCTTCTTTTCTTCAAATTGATAATACTGGCCATATCAATGCCACCAATCCAATCCTAGGAGCACAGGATAGGCGTCCGCATCTTCTACAATCCGAATGACCTCAAAATCAGTCGAACTTTGACCTCTGCGATGTCTACCACGATCTTGGATAATCTTCCTAAAGGTATGATATTTTGTCGATTAGCCATGCGCAGGTCAATAGTGGACCATTCTAACTTAGGTTCTCCCATTCGCTGCCAGGTTTTCTTAGGTAGTAAATTTGCATCCGAGCCCAGGTCTAGAATAACCTGATCCATCTCATAGTCACTAATCTGTGTGGTTAACCGCATCTCCCTGCTAGTGCATCTCTTATGCTTATATAGTTTGTGCACATCCTTAACTTCCATAACTGGGGTTGTATTTTCTGCGCAACTATCTATCAAGGCTTGGAGGTTTTTTACGGCCCTTTGTTTATGTAACAGCTTCATACATGCCTCCAGGAATGGTTTGACTTCATAATTTACTTTGGGTTTTGCAGGGGCATGAGGAGTAGGTGCCTCAGCCTTAGAAAAATCTTGGCGAGCTGTGACAAAGGTTTCCTTTTCTTTCTGTAAGTCCAAACCTTCTTGTTTAACAGTCGCTTTACGATGAGAATCTCTGCCTCAGCCTTCTCCATAGCTCCTCTGGTGGCTATGCCACTGCATGTTATAACATTAACACTTGGTCCTTCATCTCGAGGTTCCACCTTGACCCTTTTTATATTCTGTGTAGGTGTATGTTTCTTCTCCTACATCTTGGCCATTAGAATTGGGAAATATTCAATTGCATGATCTAACTGTCTACAGTATCTGTAGGATTGTCTCACAGGGTTCATGCAGTCCCTTGAAAAGTGCCCTATTTCCCCACAGTTGTAACAAATCAGTTGTCCTCTCCCTCTACCTGTGCTTCCACCTCGGCCCCCTCCCCTGCCCTGAGCTGGGGAGCCACTGATGCCCAAGGGGGATCTTGGTGAGGACGGATCCAACTGTACCCTATATATATTTCCTCGATCTATCATCAAATAATACGTCCGGCAGTTCTGTTCATCATGGCCTATAGATATACAGAACCTGCACCATTTTTCCTTTATTTCTGGGACATATGAGGCAAGGCGGGGGCAGTGGTTGGTATCATGAGGCCTAGCAACATGACAATCATCGCACCAAAGCACTAGTCCACTTGGTCCTACAACTTCCCTAGGTCACAACGGACTGGGTCCCCCAGCCTGTATGTAGTCTGCTAGTAGAGGACAATTATCCTTGGTGTTTCCATTAACCCTGCACAGATGCACCATCTTTAAGGGCTAGCCTCTGTTCCTCACTCCTTCCGCAGATTATGGATCTCCATATGCATTGCTTCTAGCTAGCCATGTATCTGCTGCACTCCTAACTGGGTATCATCTCTTGACATAGCTTCTAGCTTCATCGCAATTTCCAAGGTCTTTTCCTGTGATTAATGGCTTGATGACCCATTGGCACATGGAGGTGGGGCAGCAGCATAGTAATGAACCACTTTGTGTGCTGCCTATCATTGTATAGAAATAATCCTTCTCTAATTGCCTTCTTTAACTTTTGGTTAGCCTCCCATATAAATTCAAATGGTCCTTCCTTGATATCCTTCAGATTGTTCACTATATGTGAGTAGGACTTGGGCTTCTTGAAATGTTGTGTCAAGGTGTTTTTAATCTCTTAAATGGTTACATTCACATGATGTTCGATGTATCCCATGTAACACTCCAAGGCTCTTCCTTCAAAGGCAAGGGATAGTTGTGCTCTTTTCACCACATCACTAGATACATTCTGCGTAGTCCATACTGACCCTGCAACAATCCACAACCAATCCATATCTTCATCCCCTATGCCTTTGAAGGTGGGTGGCTTCATGTGTGAGGACATATCATCTTCTGGTGGTGGAAGCAGTGAGTTCTTATCCCTATGAGGGTTTGAATGTGGCATAGACGGAGAAATCTACGTAGCATAATTTCTTATTGGACTGTAGACAGATCGATCTCCTTTTTTATTAGTTATGTAGTATTTACCACTGCGCATTGTACCCTCACTTTTATTGGAGCTCATTCACTTTGTGTGGCTACACAGAATTCTCTTTTCGCATAGTAATAACTTAATCAGCAATGGTAAGGTTTTCAGAAACTTACCCTGGAGACCCTTGAAGAACCTTCACTCTGCTTTAGAATAGGAGACAAATTGATCGATGGCAAACTCTATCACAAACCCTCCTTGCACATTATCCGCCCAGTGATCTACCATACGAGTGATGGTGTTATCAGTCTTTTCTAACTGTTGGATCAACTCTGGAGTCCACTACGTGACCTGTTCATCCTTCCAACACTTCTAGAAATCTACAAGCATTGCAAGCCACTCCTGAAGCTTGGTCGCAAATTTCACAAAGAAAATTTCATAGATCTCTATGAAAATGTACTTATTCTTCCACTTTTTTGCCGTCAACCTTGTGCTGTGATTCTCTTTTATCGCAAATTCCTGAATTTTTTTTTCAAACCACTCTTCAATTTCTTTCTTCTCAGGTTTCCAATATTCTTTTGGCATTACCTGATCTCTCTCTCAAAATTCTCCCGGTCCCGACAACGGAACCATTTTTTGACTCGAGGGGTCCTGACCTAGGTTCAGAAGTTAAGGTTTGACAACAAACCCCTATACTACTGGCCCTTTCAGCAATGACCTACTTGCGTAGGCCAAAGTCTCACCCGAAGCAGTATGGGAGGGTGTTGGAACTAGGTTTCCGCACCCTGAGAGAGAGAAGGTAAGTAAAGAAAAGTTGTGTTCCTATCTTATCAACTTCGTATTTAACAGATCTAGTTATGGATTGATATCGCAGAGCTCATACCTCTTAATTACCTTCGCATCCACGTGCGTAGTACTAATCTACCAGTACAACAACTATGATCACAGTAATCGATAGATCGTAGAATCATATAATAGGAACAAGGAAACTCTCACAGCTATAAACAGATCTATTCACAGGTTCACTAATCAGTATAGTCCATAGTTAACAGAGCTACTATCAGTCATAGATCAAATCAGCATTCTCGCATTAGCACTATCACATGTAATATCATAACCGCATGAACAATATATCATAGTAATACTCTATATTATAATAAATATAGATCCGCAGCAACAACTGATAACCAACAGTAAGTGTAACATATTCAACAGTTCGCATCAACAATAAGACATAAACTCAAATAATGCAGAGGTACTCTAACTAGATTCACATATATTAGCCTGCAAAACCCAATACAATCTAGCATAGGCTGCGCACACAACCACTAGTAGGGTCCGCACACAACACAGGACCGAGGATATCCGCACACACACACTAGTAAGAGTGCTTACTCCAGAAACCCAAATGTATCTAACAATTCACAATTATCATCAATCTCTATTTTTCCTTTCTATGACTCAAAAAGGTTTATATATTTATACGTATTTAGCCTATGCATATACGGTTCACTTGACCCATTAAATGCATTAGCTTCACCCACCCCAAATCCCCTACGTTAGACTAAATATTACAAAAATATAAAAAAATGGACAAAATTCGTAGCTTTAGAGACCTCGTTCCAACAAGATCCCTCTAGGACTTCCCCTTCTATTTTACCCGACCTCCCTTCAATGATCACCCTTAGCTCAACATCGGTGGATCCCCCATGCACTTTTTTTTCTGTCACCCCTTGTGATGATGCACATGTGAACATTTATTCTCATGATGATGATTCAGGTATCTTCACAACGTCATGTGGTCTCTCTTC
This sequence comes from Pinus albicaulis, assembly GCA_034641835.2. NCBI lineage: Eukaryota > Viridiplantae > Streptophyta > Pinopsida > Pinales > Pinaceae > Pinus > Pinus albicaulis. The sequence goes on along the minus strand of CM076579.1, from coordinate 144,042,564 downwards.
ATCTAGTCACCCCATCTTCTATTGTGATGACGACATCATGGAATTCATTTCCACCCCTGACTTCATTTTTCCCACCTATAAGCCGGATGGCACCATCCATTTCTATGGTGACTTTCGAAACCTAAACACAAAATTCTCCCATGACATTTCCCCCACACCCTCCCTTTTTAAGTGTGAGGGTGGTAGAAATCATACCCAGAGCACTACCTCTAACAATGCTTGTTTTATTTCTACCTTGCATTTGGGTTTCCAGCATTGTTCATCATCCTTTAATTTATTTTCTTGTGGTACCTTTAAGATGGACCCCCCATCCACACCATATATTGGTTATGCCGATGGTGCAAATCGCTACTTTTTGGAACAGGGTCCCCTAAAAGCTGCGAATTTTTTATAAATTTTGTATATTGTGGTCGTAATTAGTCTAGCACAAGTGTTTTGGGGTGGTTCAAAGCCCCTAATGCACTGTAACGTGTCAAGGGTAGAAAAAGAGTCTGCAAACCACGGTTTGCAGACCATTGGATGCGTAGGCTAAACTGGTATAAGTAGATGAACCTTTTTGAGTCTTAGGTAGGAAAGAATAGAGATTGATGATAGTTGTGAATTGTTAGATATGAGCTTTGTGTTATAAGCCTATATATTAAATGCAAAGCTTGATAAGTTCAGAATGCAGATCTTCTTGACTTACCTACTCTCTCTCAGGGTGCGGAAACTTGGTTCCAACAACCTCCCATACTGCTTCAGGTGAGACTTTGGCCTCCGAAAGTATGTCACTGCCGAAAGGGCCAGTAGTATAGGGGTTTGTTGGTAAACCTTAACCTCTGAACCTGGGTCAGGACCCCTCAAGCCAACAAATGGTTCCATTGCCGAGACCGGGAGCATTTTGAGAGAGATATCGGGTAATGCGAAGAGAATATTGGAAACCTGAGAAGAAAGAAATTAAGGGGTGGTTTGAAAAACAAATTCAGGAATTTTCAATAAAAGAGAATTGCAACACAAGGTTGACGACGAAAAAGTGGAAGAATAAGTACATTTTCACAAAGATCTACAAATTTTTCTTTGTGACATTTGCGACCAAGCTTCATGAGTGTCTTGCAAGGCTTGTAGATTTCCAGAAGTGTTGGAAGGACGAACGGGTCACGCAGTGGACTCCAAAGTTGATCCAGCAGTTAGAAAAGATTGATAATGCCTTCACTCGTACGGTAGATCACTGGGTGGATTGTGTGCTAGTTGGGTTTGTGATAGAGTTTTCCATCAATCAATTCGTCTCCTATTCTAAAGCAGAGTGAAGGTTCTTCAACGGTTTCCGGAGTAAGTTTCTGAAAACCTTACCATTGATGATTAAGATATTATTGTGTTGATTAAGGTATGGAGTGCACAAATCGTAGCTATTGATGTGGTAAAAAGAGCGCAACTATCCCTTGCCTTTTGAAGGAAGGGCCTTGGACTAGTATATGGGATACATCAACTAGAATGCGAATGCAACCATTGAAGAGATTAGGAATGCTTTGTAACAACAGTTTAAGAAGCCCAAATCCTATTCGCAGATAGTGAACGATCTGAAGGATTTCAAGCAAGGACCATCAAAATTCGTATGGGAGGCTAACCAACAGTTAAAGAAGGTAATTAGAGAAGGAGGATTTCTGTATGATGACAAGCAACACACGGAGTGGTTCATTTCTATGTTTCTTCCCCACCTACACATGCCAATGGGACATCAAGCCATTGAATCGCAGGAAAAGGCCTTGGAAATTACGATGAAGCTAGAAGTTGTGCCAAGAGATGATTCCAAGTTAGGAGTGCAGTATATACAAGGCCAGATAGAAGCAATGCATATGGAGATCCAGAATCTGTAGAAGGAACAAGGAACGGAGGCTAGCCATGAAAGATGCTGCATGTGATGCAGGGTGAATGGACACACCAAGGATAATTTTCCTCTGCTAGTAGACTACATACAGGCTGGGGGACCATGTCTGTTGCAACCTAGGGAAGCTGTAGAACCAAGTGGATTGGTTCTTTGGTGCAATGATTGTCGTGTTGTTGGGCTGCACGATACCAACCACTGCCCCCACCTTGCCGCATATGTCCCAGAAATAAAGCAACAATGGTGCAGGTTTTGTAGATCTATAGGCCATAATGAAAAGAACTGTCAGACATATGATCTGATGATAGATCAAGGAAATATATATAGGGTACAATTGGATCCATCCTCGCCAAGATCCCCCTCAGGCATAGGTGTCTCCCTAGCTAGGGGCAGGGGAGGGGGTCGAGGTTGAAGCGCGGGTAGGGGGAGAGGACCACTGATTTTCTATAACTATGGAGAAATAGGGAAATTTTCAAGGGACTACGTGAACCCTGCAATAAAATCCTATAGATACTATATACAACTGGATCATGTGATCGAAGATTGCTCGATTTTGATAGCCAAGATGCAGGAGAAGTAGCAAACACCTATGTAGAATGTAAAAAGGTTCAAGGTGGAACCTCAAGATGAAGGACCAAGTGTTAATGTTATAACATGCAGCAGCATGGCCACCAGAAGAGCTGCAGAGAAAGCTGAGGTGGAGCCTCTCGTCCGTAAAGAAGCTGTTAAACAAGAAGGGTTGGACTTGCCGAAAGAAAAGGAAACCTTTTTCACAACTCACCAAGACTTTGCTAAGGCTGAGGCACCTACTCCTCTTGCCCCTACGAACCCCAAAACAGATGACGAGGTCAAACCATTCCTGCAGGCATGTATGAAGTTGTTACACAACCAAAGGGTTGTAGAAAACCTCCAAGCCTTGATAGATAGCTATGTAGAAAAGACAACCCCAGCTATAGAAGTTAAGGACGTACACAAACTATATAAGCATAAGAGACGCACTAGCAAGGAGATGCGGTTAACCGTGTAGATTGGTGAATATGATATGGATCAAGTTATTCTGGACCTAGGCTCATATGCGAACGTACTACCTAAGAAAACATGGTAGAGAATGGGAGAACCTAAGTTATAATCATCCACTATCCAGCTGCGCATGGCTAATTAGCAGAATATCATACTTTTAGAAATATTATCAAAGATCATGGTAAACATCGTAGGGGTCAAAGTTCCGTCTGACTTTGAGGTCATTCAGATTGTAGAAGATGCGAACCCCTATCCTACACTCCTAGGATTGGAATGGGCCATAGATATGGGCAGTATTATCAATTTAAAAAATAAGAGCATGGTGTTTGAAAGTGAAGGAACACGGGTGATAGTACCGCTAGATCCTGTAGAAGGAGATAGGTATACAGAACCAGTGTGTGAGGAAGAAGAGGTGGATCACATCTATAATTTAACTGCGAGGGATGATGACTGGATCAATCCTACAGCCAATGGTGTGCTTTGTTGGGAAAGAGATAGCGAATGCTTCTTCGACACCGACGAGGAAATGGAAAATGGGAAAAATCAACTACATGATGTCTCTACATTGCGCTGCCTACGAATTACAAGGTACTTCCGCTGCATATATTCAGAGGTAATATAACTACCCTACTTTGATGGTTTCGGTAGTATAAAAGAGTTTTTGTGAACATTTGAAGTTGAGGTTCCCATAGAACGAAGGTTATGGGCCCTTAATATAGCCATACGTGCAACACCTGCAAGATGGTGGGACACGCATAAGGAGGCATTCCAGGAGTGGGAGGAATGTCAGGATATGATGGTCCTATGATTTGAGCCTCTGACCGATGTGTGCGTCAAGACATTTCTTGGCCTAGGGGATCCGCACAAACATTTTTTCACCTGGATGGAGAAATGGTGTGATCATACTATAGAAGAATGGGTTCACTTGTTTATTCATGCCTTGGGACCAATTTCCACCGCATGGTACCTAGATGTGGAGCTACATCAACGCACCCACCAATGGGAAACCTTAAAGGATGAATTTTTTGGGACATTCGAGTTAACAGGAGGATCGGAGGTGCTTGATTAAGCTTTGCAAGGTATCGATACCTTTGTATTTGGTGAATCTAGCCCCTACGCAACATATGAAATACCCACATGGGAAACACAGAAGCAAGATATTGTCAATTGTTGCAATATAACTATAGAAGAGTGCGATGAGGATCCACGCAATGTCTCTATCCCATAATCAAAGGGGGAGCAAGCAATTGCGGGACCTCCATTGTAGACTATGGATGTGACGAATCCTTTGAAACTACAGGAAGTCAACATTGGCATGGCAGAGCAGCCTAAGTTGGCTAAAATAGGGGACTATTGGGATGATGACACTATAAGAAAAGTTGTTGAATTTCTCATAGAATATCAAGACTTATTCCCAACCAAGTTTTCAGAGCTCAAAGGGATCATAGGGGACCTAGGGGTTATGCGCATCACGCTAAAACTAGATGTGTGCCCTATAAATAAGCATCCTTATTGACTGAACCCTAAGTATAAGCAGGAGGTTAAGGAAGAAATCAATAAAATGCTCGTCGTAGGTATTATTGAGCCGGTCGAGCAGTTGGATTGGGTAAGTCTGATGGTGGTTCAGGAAAAGAAAACAAAGGGAGAAATACAAATCTATGTGGACTTATGCAAGATAAATGACGCTTGTGTACATGACCCCTTTCTGACACCATTCTTAGATGAGATCCTGGATAGTGTAGGAGGCCAGGAAGTGTAATCATTCACTTACGGGTTCTCAGGATACCATCAAATCACAATCCCACCAGAAGATCACAACCAAATCACATTTTCCACTGAATGGGGATCCTTCCAGTATACAGTCATGCCGTTAGGACTTAAAAATTCTCCTACCATCTTCTCCCGGGTAGTTGTCGCAGTGTTCAAGGAATTCATCCACAAGTTTCTAGAGGTGTATTTCGATGATTGGACTGTCTTCGGGTTAGTAATGACGCACATTTTGAACTTGCACATGATGTTGGACGCCTTCCGGAAACACTAGATTTCCCTGAATATATAAAAATGTATCTTTTGCGTACCCTTCGGAATCTTTCTCGGACATATAGTTTGCCGAAAAGGGTTGTCGGTGGACGCTACAAAAGTGGCAATTATCATCAATCTGGCAGTGCCTACGACTGAGAAACAGTTGCGTTCAATCCTTGGACATACGGGCCACTACAAAAAATTCATTCAGGGATACGCATTGATCACAACAACTTTAGAAAAGCTGCTTAAGAAGGATGTTTCATTCTTTTGGGATGACGAGTGCCAGAAGAGCTTTGAGCTACTCAAGGAAAAGATGGTATATGCACCTATTATTATTTTTCCCAATTTGGAAAAGGTATTTCATGTTCATGTTGATGCTTCAGGGATTGCCTTGGGAGCGGTCCTTATGCAGCCTAACACCGTAGACATTGATCACCCAATCACATTTGCTAGTCGAAAACTCTCGAATGCGGAGCGCAATTATGCCACCACAAAAAGGGAAGGGTTGGCCATGGTCTATGCACTACAGAAGTATCGGCACTATATATTAGGAGGACACTTTAAGATATTTATAGATAATTCGGCATTAAAGTGCCTGGTGAATAAGCCTGGGTTGGGGGGGGAATCTGTAGATGGTTGTTGTTGTTTCAGGAATATGATTTTGAAATCATAGTTAAGCCAGGAAAATTGACTGTTGGGCTAGATCACTTGTCCTGAATTGAGACAAGCGAGGAACCCACTAACTTGGAGGAAGGATTGCCTAATGTGTAGTTGTTTGCCATTAAGGTCGTTGATGTGCAATTTTTTGATATCATTCTATTCCTGACTACAGGCATGGCACCTATAGAATATTCTGTACAACAAAAGAAGGATTTGGTTACCCGGGAAGTGGATTTTACCATTATTGCAGGTCATTTATATAAACTAGGCACTGATGAAGTGGTGCGCAGATACGTTCTGGAGCATGAAAGGCATGCTATCTTGGCAGAAGCTCATGAAGGCATAGCAGGAGGTCACTACACAGGCAAGGAAATGGCACAAAAGATCTTGCGGGCTAGGCTATGGTGGCCTACCCTGCATAGTGACTCTTACAACTATTGTAAAGCCTGCGATATGTGCTAGTAGATGGGGAGGCCATCACGCAGAGACGAAATTACTTTACAACTGTAAATGGCTCTACAAGCCTTTGAAAAATGGGCCATTGATTTTGTGGAACCAATCAACCAACCAGGGAAGAAGAGAGGTGTGCGCTACATAATTACTTCCACTGATTATGTAACCAGGTGGGCCTAAGCACAAGCGGTGAAGGATTGTACTGCAAACTGCTGCACACTTCATCTTTGAACAGATTCTGACCATATTTGGATGTCTGAAGATCCTTATGAGTGATAGAGGTATGCACTTTGTTAATGAAACAATACAAGATTTTACTAAGGAGTTCCTGATCCATCATGCAAAGAGCACCTCGTATCATCCACAGGAAAAAAAAGTGGTCAAAGCTTTTAATAAAATCTTGGAGCAAGCACTAACTAAGGTCTGCAACGTCGATCGTAGCGATTGGGACGTGTGCATCCCATCAGTTCGTTAGGCCTATCGGATGACCTGCAAGAAGCTAATAAGGAAAACCCCATTCAAGATGGTCTATGGAAAGGAGGCCATTATGCCGATGCAGTATATTATTCCTAGTTTGCGTATTACAGCATTTACTAACATGGCAGAACCTGACATCATGGAGGAGTGTTTAGCGCAACTTATGGCCTTGGAGGAAGATCGATTTATTGCTAATTTCCATCAACAAGTTCAGAATCCCCACGATAAGGCATGGCATGATCGACATATTCGCCAAAAGATATTCGCTAAGGGCGAATTGGTCCTCTTATATGATAGCCAGTTTGTGAAACACCCACGGAAGTTCGAACATCACTGACTTGGTCCCTATGTTATCCTCCTGTATTCTACATATTTCCTTATATGACCGTGGATGTCCTACAAGCACCTAAAGATAGCATAATTTTCCTATCAGCTATCTTTAGAAGTCTCACTGCCTCCATTTTCCTAAATAAACCTATCTTCACTAAATTTCACTTCTGCCTTCTAAAAATTACCTTGCTGCTCTAAAAAGAAACTCCATTTTTGGGCATAATTCCCTCATTCACCCCTCTCCTAACACCTTCATTTTATTCCCCTCTTCCTCTAAAAAACCCTTAAAAATCCCCCCCTCATCCATCATTCTATCATAAAAACCCTTAAAACAATACAAAAACCCCTTTTATATTATTTTATCCTATATTTTAACCTATCGGAACCCTTTAATTTCTCATAAAAACCTTGTTTTTATGTTAAAAGCACATTTTTAATAAAAGGCCTTAAGCCCCTTTTCCGCTTAGGCCCTATCCCCCCTCACTCATATGACCCCGACCCTCCTCTATTCTTCTAAGCCCTTTTATTTCCCAACCTCTGGTCCCCTCTACCCCAATGGGACCATTCCCTTCGCCCGTTCTTAAGCCCCTTCTCCCATGAAAATCGTGCCTCCTCCCCTTCACTTCTTCATCTTGCTTCACCCTTTCCCCAAGCCATCTCCGTCGTTGATCAACCCCGATCCAATGGACATCCCTTCACTATCCTTCATCCCGCATACAAACCTGACTCCGCGATACCTGACAAAACGCACACATCACCACCCTGGCCCCACCTTCCATTCAAACCCTTAGCCCCATTCATCGTCTACCACCTATACTCCACTACCCACACCACCAACCTACACCCACTCCTCGGGCTCCACCCACGCTGTCGATCTCGCTACTCCAGATCTGACGATCCATATTTCGTATCATGCGAAATTTGATGCCGAGGTTTAACACCCTTGACCTATGTGAAAAGGGTGGTTTAGCCCTGCCACGCGGCGGGTGCTGAATGGAATCGCATCTTTTTGGACCAAAACCATAAATCGCCTCCCATCTAGGTGATAAACCACTCTGATTTTCAAAACTGCTTTCCTCTTCTACGCGCCAAAATTCAAAATTTCTTCACCCGCACTTGATTTTCCTCATGATTTCACCTCCTAATTCATTCCCCTGCACCTCTATTCCTCTGCAAATCACCCCTAAACCCTCAGAAACCCAGAAAAAATAAAATTTACCCCATCCTGTAGGTTTTAAGTTAAATTTTTGTTTGTTTTTGCAGGTTTAATGGTGGCCAAAGCCCAGAGAGGCATTTAAATAATGAAAAAACCTCTGGATAATGATCCAGAGGTAAAAAATCTTTTAAAGGGTCCAAGGGTTCACATAATAGAATTAACCCATCGATGTGTCATGATCCTTAGTGGGTTATAAACCCTTCTACCATGAAGAAACCCTACCTGCCCACAAAGAACACCTACAGTCAGAGAAGAAATGAAGGACAGGAAGATTAGAGGGCTAGTTACAGATTAAAGGAAAAAATAGAGAATTAGCCCTCTAAACAATGATTAAAGATAAAAGGTCAAAGGTTTAAAGTTTAAAGATAAACGATGGATGAACAAAACAGTTATAAAGTAGAAAGAGAGATAAAGACATTAAGACAGATTATTAAAGCTAAATCAAGGTTAAAGGCCTAATACAGAGGTTTGATGAATTAAACAAAGATAGATTACCCAAAGACAGCTTCGGATAACTCAAACAAAGAAGACATTACTTCTCTAAAGACAAAATATCCACCTACATCATTATTTCTTTCAATAAAGGCATCAGATAGTTATTTCACAGTTAGAGATATTTTTGAAGCAGCTCAGCAATTATTAGAAAGTTATTACTAAGCCTTAAAAGTCAAAATTTCAACTAAAAATAGCTCAAAAGTTATTATTTCAAAGTAACTCTTTCAGATATTTTTTCCTTGGGCCTTGCACGGTATCAAAGGTAAAAAAATCATTAACTCTGTAATAAATAATATTTAAACACCCTAGGTTAGCATCACCTCCTCATTTTGCATATAAAAATTTCATATGAGCTTCATTTCAAATGTTGGTTACTTGATGGTTGTTGGACTGATTTCTGTTGTTAAGCTAGTTGAGGAATGCTAGGCTGAACCAAAGAAAGCTCTGAGTTGCAGAGAGATATTGTACATGGAGTGATGTAACTGGTTTGATCATCAATAATACAAGCATGTTCATAGGATCCTTGAGCTATATCAATAGTGAAGTTTTTCTAAATTGTTATTGTTTCTCCTTTTGTTTTCCATTATGTTCATCTTTCTCTGATAAAGAAGCAGAAGTTTTAGATTAGGATTTTCTGTTTCAACACCCTTTTTCTATCTGTTTTCTTTATATTCATGTTTTCTTCTGCAAGGTCTGATTAGAATATTCTTAATTGCCTTCTAGTTAAATCTAGCTTTTTGTCTTGGAAATGATTCAATAGAGTGACACTAAGGAAATTTTGGTGAGCCCATGCTTCTTTGAGTAAGACTTGAGATATTGTTTTAAGACCTTTCTTTAAAGTACACTTATTAGATTCTAAACCAGTGAGGTCTATGGTATGCCCTACCCTTTTGTCTACCTTGAAATTTTTCTTTAAAGAGTCTTTGAGAGTTGTCAAAAGAAAATTAGATTATTTTTGTTTGATCTTAAACCACTCTTGTTGTTTTCTTATATGTTTTCTTTATCTGAAATTAGTCTTTTGATTGTTGGATTGTTTTCTGAAAGGTTGCTTATTAAAGGTTTTCCCAATGAGATTTATAGTTTTCCCTGTCCTATGGCTTGCTCCAAACAGTTACCTTAAAAGGCTCTTCTTGTCTAAGTAGAGCTAGAATATTCTTAACTGACTATAGCTTTGCTGCCTTTACAACCTATTAATGTTTCATATCACAACCTAATATAAAGAATCAATTTGATATATTTATCTTTCCCTATGAAAGCCCTTGCAGAGTTGATGAACAATTAAATCCTTTTATGACTCCATTGCCCAATGGATTGATGTTTCTTATAGTCTATTTGTTTTAGTTAAAACATTCCCTCAATCAGTCACACCATTTATCCTTCAATCTATCTTTAATCCAACAAAAAAAAAACAATTCCTTGGAACTTCATAACTAGCCTAATATCTTAAAACAAAGAACACAAAGATATATCAATGAAAACACCTTTATAGAGAGATCCCTCTTTGAATCCAAGAGGCTAGGTCCTAGGATCCCAAAGTGGTTTTGATGTGGCCCCTGTAGTGTTTGTTCTTTCCACTCTTACAAATCACAGGGAGCCAACATAGTGGCAACCATACTGGGGAATACTGAGTAATAAACTTTTCAGATTCACTCAAACTTAGAAAGCCTCATTAGTTAAGATGAACCAAGTGTCAGCCAAGAATGGTTCCTGATTGTTGATGGTGGATAGCAACCAGTCCTATAAGACAAGTAAAAATACTCCACCTGGTGACTCCACTGATTTCCATTGACTCCACTAGGAAACTCACCCTATCATCAAAACATTAAACAAAACCCAGTCAAGAATACTTTGTGAGTTAAGTATCTCTTTTACAGTTTGGTTTTTGTCTTAAGACTGTTATACCTCTAAAAACCTTTCTGACTTGTTTGGGTCCAAATCTTAGCTTCTAAAAGAATCCATACTAGATCCCATCCTGACCCAAATCCTCCTCCAATAGTTGACAATCCTGAAATCATTCTTAGGAAGTCTCGTACATCTAAGAATCCAACTATTGTCAGACCAATCCAAAGAGAAAGTTCTTTCCCTGAGAACCTCACAAACTTGCAAAATACCCAAGTTGACTTATCTCATATAAGAGGCTTATCTATAACTAGGTCACAAAGTGGTATAAACCAGCTAAACCTTGAGCTTATAGACTCACAACACAGTAGTAGTAGGGAAGCCTCCCCTTCCACTCCCCCTGATTCCCATTTTCTACATAAATTTGGCTTCTCTCATCCTAGATCTGTGCAACATCACCTAGATGGTCCAAATACTTCAGCTACACCCACCCATACATCCATTGTTCAAACTGCTCCACTTCATCACCTTCCTCCACTTGTTAACCCCCCATTGTTTCCACAAGCTCATATCATGGCAACATGGTATGCTCCCTTAGTCCTTCCTTTACGTTTAGTTGCTCTACCACAAGGCTATCAGTCCAAGATTCCATTATATGATGCTATTAGTTCTACTATAGCTCAACAACATGTGGATAGAACGAATGACTACTTTGACAGACAAGAAATAGATGATGAAATTGTAAAACTTAGAATGTTTTCTCAAAGCTTAGGGGGAGAAGAAAGAAAATGGTTCAAAGGCTTAACCCCTAACAGTATCAATGATCTTCCTTCTTTTCATCAACTATTCCTAAAAAAATGGGAAGTCAAGAGAAATCCCCTTCAAATCCTGTCAGAATACAATGACCTCAAAAGAAATGTTGGAGAGAGTTTCCAACATTATTGCACTAGATTCAATAGTGTTTAGAATGCACTCCCTCCACAAATGAAACCCCCACAAGGCTTAGCCTTAATACATTTTCCTGAAGGATTTGGCCCAGACGTGTGTTATCAATTAAAGGAGAGAGAAACCCTCACATTAGAATATATGCAGAAAGGGGAAATAAGTGTAGAAGCTAACCTAGATGCTAGAAGGGTTAGATTGAAAGCAGAAAGAAAGGTTACCTACAAAGATGAAACTGCACTCTCCACATCAGACTCCAAAATTGATAGTCTGGTTAGAACCATGGAAATGATGATGGAAAGAATAAATATTAATGAGAGAGCTTATCCTAAAGAAAACAAAATAGCTCCTCAAAACAAAAATCAAAATCAGAACCAAAATTTTAGAAGGAATCCCCCTCAAATTAGACAAAGAGGCCCTGATCAGCAAATCAGACCTCCTTTCCAATAGAATTATGCTGATGAGGATGAGGGAGTTATTGAAGAAACAGAGGGAAATCACATAAACTTATTGGGAATAAACAATTAGGATATTTGTTTCCTCAATGAAGAAGAACAAGGCATATTTACACCCTATGATGAGGAAAGCCCAAAGTCTAAAGACTACAAACAAGGCTTTGAAAATGTTATAATGGAAGTGCACAGACAATATGATCTAAGGAGTAAAAAGAATAAAGACATTCCCAACAATAAAACCTCTGAAATTTCTGCTAGAAACAATTCTGAAAACATTTCTAAAAGGCAGCAGAAAACAACAAAATAGTGGTTGAAAGTTCTGATAAAAACAAAGGAAAAAACACCCAAATTTATGACAAACATAGTGGTGAACAAAGTAGCACTAGCACCTCAGCTAATGCTCCTAGCAAAACTATTTTAACTGCTATCCATAATAAAAACCAACATTTTAAGAACTCACATACCTTTCAGCATAAAGGATGAAATTTCCAAAATCAAGATCATTGTCCCTCTTACTGAATTATTCCCCCAAGATGTATATAAGACCCAACTTTTAATATCTTTAAACATAGGAGAAAAAACTGATTCTGTCAATGTGACTGATGACGAGCCCGAGCTTCTGTTTGGACCAGAAGTATAAGGAAAATTTCAATAAGGAGGTGTTCCTCCCTTTTATGTCAGTCTAAACATCCATGATAATATTTTACATAATGCCATGCTTGACTCAGGAGCCTCCCACAACCTTATGCCTAAAGTAGTAATGGAAAGACTAGGCCTTGAGATAACTAGACCTTACAAATATTTATACTCCTTTGATTCCAGTAGAGTCAAATGCCTAGGCCTAATCAAAGACTTATGTGTCAACTTAGAACAAATACCAGCCAAGAGCTTAGTGATGGACATTGTAGTGGCTGATATACCTCCTAAATATGGCATGCTCCTTTCAAGGTCATGGGGTGTTAAACTTCAAGGTACCCTATAGATGGATATGACTTATGCAACCATCCCTATCTTTATTCAACCAAGAAGACCTTGACTCATCAATAAAAACCAGACAACTCCCCTCTTTATTTAATTCACACAGAACTTGACTCGTTCATTCTTTACAATGATGAAAATCTTAATGTGTAAGGGAAAATAGATAAAAAAACCAATAATAGGAAAAGAGGGAAGAGAGGATAAAAGGCTAAAACATTTTTCTAACTTAGAAAATCACAACAAACATGATAAAGGTCATAAACAACAAACTAGTCACCAATATAGTGTTGTCCATAAGAAACAAATAGAAAATCCTCAACACAATGGAAACCATGAGGAACAAGACAAAAATGAACATAGTGCAGATCCTAAAAAGCAAAATAGTGACAGCCAAAATAAACAGGACAAAGAGGACAGAAATGACTTTAATGACAAACCTGAGCATGAACCTCTTTGGAGTATGAGTTTTGAAGGGTCTTGTAGAAAAACTGGTTCAGGAGCAGGAATATGGGTACATAACATAGATAATAATCATGTTGGGGGCCATTCATATAAACTATACTTTCAATGCACCAATAACATAGTTGAATATGAGGCTCTCTGCTTAGGACTGTAATTATTGAGAAAACTAGGAGCCAAGAGGATAACTGTCCATGGAGACTCAGAAATGATTATTAAAGCCAAATACAGACACAGAGCATGAAGAAGACTATCCTACTGAGGAAAAGTCTTATGAAGAAGAAAATCCTAACATTGCTGATATAAACATTGTTGATATAAATCTGTTTACTAAAGAACACCCACAAAAAACAAAGTTGAGCACTAATTTAGAACATGAAGACTTTGAAGTGCTGCAGTCTCACACTAATTGATTTCCAAAGGGATTGGTGCCTCTAGAAGAATTTTTTGATTTTAATGATGTTTCCAAAAAGCCTAAAATGGAACCCACTGAAGCTGAAGTAGAAGAGTGCAATATAGGTAGTGAATTAAAACCCAAGATGATTAAATTATCCAAAACACTTCCAGCTCATATAAAACTAAAATATCTTGATATTTTTAGAGAATTTTTTGATGTGTTTGTTTGGAGTTATCAGGACTTAAAATCATATGATACAGAGGTAATCCAACATAAGATAACCCTCAAGGATAACCAGAAACCTTTTAGACAGAAGTTATGCAAAATAAACCCTGTGCAATTACCTCTCGTTGAGAAATAAATCAAGAAAATGTATGATGCTGGAATCATAGTCCCAATAAAATACTTAGACTGGGTATCCAACCTTATATCTACGACGAAGAAAACAGGATAAATAAGGCTTTGCATAGACTTTAGAAACTTAAAAAAAGACTCTTTAAAGGACAACTACCCCTTGCCCAAAATGGATCATATCTTACAAAGGGTAGTGGGTTCTAAAATAATTTCTTTGCTATATGGCTTTTCAGGATACAACCAAGTGCTGGTACATCATGATGATCAACTTAAGACAGATTTTACTACACCTTGGGGCACATTCATGTATGTGAAAATTCCCTTTGGTTTAATGAATTCTAGTGCCACATTCTAAAGAGCCATGGATATTGCTTTCTCGGAAGAGATAGGCTTCTTCATTGTGATATATTTAGATGACATCACTATCTATTCCAAAACATATGAAGAACACCTTGCTCACTTAAGAACAGTCTTTGAAAAAAGTAGAAAGTATGGTCTATCCTTGAACCCCAAGAAAACTTTATTTGGCCTCCAAGAAGGAAAACTTCTAGGCCATATCATATCTGAATAGGGAATAAGAATAGACCCAAAGAGGATTGAAGGAATATTGCAAATTAATCATCCTAGAAAAATCAAAGAACTGCAATCTTTCATTGGAAAGATTAATTTCTTAAGAAGGTTATTACAAAACCTTGTTGAAACATAACAAACATGCTTAAAAGAGAAACATGAGTTAAATGGACCATCAAAGCAAAGCAATCCTTTGAACTGGTTAAACCTACACTCACACAAACACCAGTTTTCATTAGCCCTGATTTTGATAAATATTTCTTCATTTTCTCCTTTTCATCAAAACACACAGTTGTTTTTGTCCTACTTTAGAAAAACATAAAAGGACAAGAGCAGCCCATTTCACTTTTCAGCAAGGCCTTAAGGGATGCACCTTTGAAATACAACATAATGGAAAAACAGGCTTTTGCCTTAATCAAAGACTTGAAATATTTCAGAGTTTACATTTTACACTCACACATCATTGATTTTGTTCCATACACTGTTGTCAAAGACATTTTAGCACAAGATCCTTATGGAAATAGAGGAAAGTGGATTGTTGTTATATTAGAATATGATTTATAAATCAGACCCACTAAACTGGTCAAAGGACAAGGACTTGCAAAACTAATGGCTGAATCAAACCTCAACACCTTAGACATGAATATGATTGATTTTTTGGAAGAACAAGAAGAATGCACAACCCCTCCTATTGAAGAAGTATTGTTGAATTCACTTTGGTATGCTGATATTTTGTATGTGCTCTTTTATCTTAATGTCCCTCCTAGTTTATCTAATAAAAAGGAAAGGTTTTTAAAGTTAAAAGCTGTAAATTACTACATTATAGATAAATGGTTATATTGGAAAAATGATAGTGGTGTATTGCTTAAATGTTTGCCTGAGAATTATGCAGGGAAGATCAAGCATGAGTTTCATGAAGGAGAATGTGGAGGCCACCTCTATTGGAAAACAATTTTCAACAAAACCCTTAGAGTTGGTTACTATTGGCCCACCCTCTTTCAAGATATCCATAAATTGGTAGTTGCCTGCCACAAATGTCAAAACTTTGAAGGCAAAAGAAAACTCTTACCCTTACCTCTGCATCCTATCTCTGTTGAAGCTCCTTTTCAATAATGGGGCTTAGACTTCATTGGGAAAATCCATCCTTCTTCATCTACCCAACATAAATGGATCCTTACAACAACTTATTACTTTACAAAATGGATAGAGGCCATCCCCTCTAGAACTGCCACTGATCTAGTCATCATCAAATTCCTTGAAAACCATATTTTGTCTAGATTTGGTTGTCCTAGAAATATTATCACTGACAATGTTTTTGCCTTTATATCCAAGAGAATGGTGTAATTTTTCCACAAATATCAGATCACATTGGGTCATTCCACAGCTTATTACCCTCAAGGTAATAGGTTGGCAGAATCCTCAAACAAGAGTTTGATAAACATCATCAAGAAGTTGTTGGAAGGGAATAAAAATTCATGGCACAACAATCTAGTACATGCATTATGGGTAGATAGGTTAACATGCAAGAAATCAATTGGAATGTCTCCCTACCAGCTATTTTATGGAGAAAATGCAATTTTTCCAACAAGCCTAGGAGTGCAAGTCATGAAGCTAATCCAAGAAGTGTAATTTGAAGAAAATGACATGATGAGAAGGATAAATCGGACCATACAGTTGCAGCAAAAAAGAGAGGAGGTCTATAAAAAAACACAGAAAGTGCAAGAAAACATCAAGAAGATATTTGACAAAAGGACAAAAGAAAATTATTTCAGCATTAGTGATAAAGTACTCAAATGGGACTCAAGAAGAGAAGATAAGGGAAAGCATGGTAAGTTTGAAAATCTGTGGAAAGGTCCCTATATTATCCATTCTGCCAGAGGCAACAATGTATTTTTCTTACAGGAGATGGATGGAAAAAAACTTTTAGAGGTCCTATCAATGGCAGAATGCTCAAGCAGTATTTCCATAGAGAGGCCTAAGTTTAAAGCTTTATCCATTGTATATAACATTTTTTTGAAAAATATCAGAAAAATAAATAGAAAAATAGAAAAACAAAGAAAAAGAGGGCAGGAAAGAAAAGGTACAACCCCATACCAAAAACGAGTAAGTTCTGAAAGTGTGCAAGTCCAAATGCCACTACTTGAAGAGAAGCCTTATTTAGTCATATAGCCTAATCATGACTAGATAGATTTTATATTTCTGCTGATAGGTTAGTGAATGAGGATTTTTTAAACTGTATAAACTTGGCTTATCAGTAAGATTAGATTAGATTAGGAAAATAATTTGGTCCCAAAGCTCAAAATCTGGACCAAGAAAGAAAGAGAGGGATAAAAAACAAATTCCAGATTTCAGCCCTCAAAATTTTGTGATTAATTTTCTATAAAATAAATTATGTATGTAGACTTGTACAAAGTATCACTACCCATAACAAATCAAAATGTTTAATCCTAATCTGGTTATGTTTTTCAATTTTTTGTTATAGATTAGAGAATAAAAATATGTCAAAGAGTTTAATCTTGACAGATAGTTAGACTATGTAGAGAAATAAATGAGTTCATCAGTTTAATCTGAACTCTTCGATGATATAAGTGTAGAATTTTTCAGTTTCTTGTTTTCAAAAAGAAAATTATGTCAAGGGTTGGCTAATTTAAATGCACCCAATGAAGAAAAAATGTTAGAACAAGTAAGATGGGTAGGTAGATTGTTGAGTTGGGATTAATCATGCTATGATTCAGCTGTTGAAAATCATTTCTTCAAAGCAGTAAATCATCAAGTTAAAGGAGCTTTGTCAAGGTGCAAATCAAGGCACTGATCTACTTCTTCCAAAGATCTATTTTTTGAGGTCCTTGACACCTCCTAAAGGAGCTACCCTTTCCAGCTGGAGCCACTGTTATCCTTCTGTATTCTACAAATTTCACTAGATGACTGTGGATGTCCTACAAGCACCTAAATATAGCATAATTTTCCTATCAGCTATCTTTAGAAGTTTAAATGCCTCCATTTGCCTAAATAAACCTATCTTCACTAAATTTCAGTTCTGCCTTCTAAAAATTACCTTGTTTCTCTAAAACAAAACTCCATTTTTGGGCCTAATTCCCTAATTCATCCCTCTACTAACACCCTCATTTTATTCCCCTTTTCCTCTAAAAAACCCTCAAAAATCCCCCCTCATCCATCATTCTCTCATGAAAACCCTTAAAAAAATACAAAAACCCCTTTTATATTATTTATCCTAACTTTTAACCTATCAAAACCCTTTAATTTCTCATAAAAACCATGTTTTTATCTTAAAAGCACATTTTTTCATATAAAAGACCTTAAGCCCCTTTTCCACTTAGGCCCTGGCCCCCCTCACTCATACGACCCTGACCCTCTGCTATTCTCCTAAGCCCTTTTCTTTCCCGACCTCCGGTCCCCTCTACCCCCATGGGACCATTCCCTTTTCCCATTCTTAAGTGCCTTCCCCCATGCAAATTGTGCCTCCACCCCTTCACTACTTCATCCCTCTTCACCCTTTCCCCAAGCTATCTTCGTTGTTGATCATCCTCGATCCAACAGTAATCGCTTCACCATCCTTCATCCCACATACAAACCCGACTCCATGCTACCCGAAAAAATGCGCACGTCACCACCCGACCCCACCTTCTATTCAAACAATTTGCCCCAATCATCGTCCGCCACCTGTACTCCATTACACACCCCGCCAACCTACACGCACTCCTCGGGCTCCACCCACATCGTCGATCTCACTCCTCGAGAGCTGACGATCCAAATTTCGTATCGCACGAAATTTGATACCGAGGTTTAATGCCCTTGACCCACGCGAAAAGGGTGGTTTAGCCCTGCCATGCAGTGGGAGCTGAATGGAATCGCATCCGTTTGGACCAAAACCATAAACCGCCTCCCATCCATGTGATAAACCACTCCAGTTTTGCAAAACTGCTTTCCTCCTCTTCATGCCAAAATTCAAAATTTCTTCACCCGCACTTGATTTTCCTCATGATTTCACCTTCAAAATCATTCCCCTGAACCTCTATTCCTCTGCAAATCACCCATAAACCCTCAGAAACCCTGAAAAAGGCAGATTTACCCCATCCCACAGGTTTTAAGTTAAATTTTTGTTTTTTTTTGTAGGTTTAAAGGCGGCCAAAGCCCATAGAGGCATTTAAATAATGAAAAAACCTTTGGATGACGATCCAGAGGTAAAAAACGTATTAAAGGGTCCAAGGGTTCACATAAAATAATTAACCCATCGATGTGTCATGATCCTCGATGGGTTATAAACCCTTTTTCCATGAAGAAACCCTGCCTGCACACAAAGAACACCTACAGTCAGAGAAGAAATGAAGGACAGAATATTAGAGGACTAATTACATATTAAAGGATAAAACAGAGAATTATCCCTCTAAACATTGATTAAAGATAAAAGGTCAAAGGTTTAAACTTTAAAGATAAATGATGGATGAAAAAAATAGTTATAAAGCATAAACATAGATAAAGGCATTAAGACATATTATTAAAGCTATATCAAGGATAATGGCCTAATACAGATGTTTAATAAATGAAACAAAGACATATTACCCAAAGACAACTTTGGATAACTCAAACAAAGAAGAAATTACCTCTCCAAAGACAAAATTACCACCTACAGCATTATTTCTTTCAATAAAGGCATCAGACAGTTATTGCACTATCAGAGATATTTTTGAAGTAGCTCAACAGTTATTACAAAGTTACTACTAAGCCTTAAAAGTCGAAAATTTCAACTAAAAATAGCTTAGAAGTTATTATTTTAGAGCAACTCTTTCAGATATTTTTTCCTTGGGCCTTACATGGTCTCAAAGATAAAAAATCATTAACTCTGTAATAAATAACATTTAAACACCCTAGGTTAGCAGCACCTCCTCATTTTGCATATAAATATTGCATATGAGCTTCATTTCAAATGTTGGTTACTTGATGGTTATTGGACTGATTTCCACTATTAAGCTACTTGAGGAATGCTAAGCTGAACCAAAGAAATATCTGAGTTGCAAAGAGCTATTGTGCATGGAGTGATGTAACTGGTTTTATCATCAATAATATAAGCATGTTCACAGGATCCTTGAGCTATATCAATGGTGAATTTTTCCTAAATTGTTATTGTTTCTCCTTTTGTTTTCCATTATGTTCATCTTTCTCTGATAAAGAAGCAGAAGTTTTAGATTAGGATTTGTTGTTTCAACACCCTTTTTCTTTCTGTTCTCTTTATATTGAGGTTTTCTATTGCAAGGTTTGACTAGAATATTCTTAATTTCCTTCTAGTTACATCTAGCTTGTTTTCTTGGAAATGATTCAATAGAGTGAAACCAAGGAAATTTTGGTGAGCCCATGCTCCTTTGAGTAAGACTTGAGATATTGTTTTTAAGACCCTTCTTTAAAGTACACTTATTAGAGTCTAAACCAGTGAGGTCTATCAGGTGTGCCCTGCCCTTTGGTCTGCCTTGAAATGTTGCTTTAAAGAGTCTTTGAGAGTTCTCAAAAGCAGATTATATTATTTCGGTTTGATCTTAGACCACTCTTGTTGTTTTCTTATATGTTTTCTTTATCTAAAAGTAGACTTTTGATTGCTATATTGTTTTCTGAAAGGTTGCTTACTAAAGGTTTTTCCAATGATATTTATGGTTTTCCCTGTCCTTTGGCTTGCTCCGAACAGTTACCTTAAAAGGCTTTTCTTGTCTAAGTAGAGCTAGAAGATTCTTAACTGGCTATAGCTTTGTTGCCTTCACAACTTATTAATGTTTCATATCACAACCTAATCTAAATAATCCATTTGATATAGTTATCTTTCCCTATGAAAGCCCTTGTAGAGTTGATGAACAATTAAATCCTTTTATGACTCCATTTCCCAATGGATTGATGTTTCTTATAGTCTATTTGTTTCAGTTAAAACATTCCCTCAATTAGTCACACCATTTATCCTTCAATCTATCATTTAATCCAACCAAAACAAAACAAGTCCTTAGAACTTCATAACTAGCCTAATATCTTAAAACAAATAACACAAAGATATATCAATGAAAACGCCCTTATAGAGAGATCCCTCTTTGAATCTGGGAAGGCTAGGTCCTAGGAGTCCAAAGTGGTTCTAATGTGGCCCCTGCAGTGTTTGTTCTTGCCACTCTTGCAAATCACAGGGAGCCAACATAGTGGCTACCATATTGGGGAATACTGAGTAATAAACTTTTCAGATTCACTGAAACTCAGAAAGCCTCATTAGTTAGGATTAACCGAGTGTCATCCAAGAATGGTTCCTGCTTGTTGATGGTGGACAACAACTAGCCCTATAAGACAAGTAAAAATCCTCCACCTAGTGACTCCACTGATTTCCATTGACTCCACTGGGAAACTTACCCTATCATCAAAACATTAAACAAAACCCAATCAAGAATACTTTGTGAGTTAAGTATCTATTTTAAATTTTGGTTTGTTTCTTAAGACTATTATACCTCTAAAAACCTTTCTGACTTGTTTGGGTCCAAATCCTAGCTTCTAAAAGAATCCATGCTATCCCATCCTGACCCAAATCCTCCTCCAATAGTTGACAATCCTAAAAGAATTATTAGGAAGTCTCCTACATCTAAGGATCCAACTATTGTCAGACCAATCCAAAGAGCAAGTTCTTTCCCTGAGAACCTTACAAACTTGCAAAATACCCAAGTTGACTTATCTCATATAAGAGGCTTATCTAGAACTAATTCACAAAGTGGTATAAACCAGCTAAACCTTGAGCTTGTAGACTCACAACATAGTAGTAGTAGGGAAGCCTCCCCTTCCACTCCCCCTAATTCCCATTTTCTACATAACTTTCGCTTCTTTCATCCTATATCTACTCAACATCACCTAGCTAGTCCAAATACTCCAGATACACCCACCCATACATCCACTATACATACTACTCCACTTCATCACCTTCCTCCACTTATTAACCCCCCATTGTTTCCACAAGCTCATATCATGGCAACATGGTATGCTCCCTTAGTCCTTCCTTTACCTTTAATTGCTCTACCAGAGGACTATCAGTCCAATATTCCATTATATGATGCTAGTACTTCTACTACAGCTCAACAACATGTGGATAGAATGAATGACTACTTTGTCAGACAATAAATATATGATGAAAATATAAAACTTAGAATTTTTTCTCAAAGCTTAGGGGGAGAATCAAGAAAATGGTTCAAAGGCTTAACCCCTAACAGTATCAATGATCTTCCTACTTTTCATCAACTATTCCTAAACAAATGGGAAGTCAAGAGAAATCCCCTTCAAATCATGTCAGAATACAATGACCTATAAAGAAATGTTGGAGAGAGTGTCCAAGATTATTGCACTAGATTCAATAATGTTTAAAATGCACTCCCTCCACAAATGAAACCCCCACAAGGCTTAGCCTTAATAAATTTTCCTGAAGGATTTGACCCAGACATGTGTTATCAATTAAGGGAGAGAGAACCCCTCACATTAGAAGATATGCAGAAAGGGGTAGTAAGTGTAGAAGCTAACCTAAATGCTAGAAGGGTTAGATTGAAAGCAGAAAGAAAGGTTACCTACAAATATGAAGCTAGACCCTCCACATCAGACTCCAAAATTGATAGCCTGGTTAGAACCATGGAGATGATGATGGAAATAATATACATGAATGAGAGAGCTTATCATAAAGAAAACCAAACAGCTCCTCAAAACAAAAATCAAAATCAGAACCAAAATTTTAGAAGGAATCCCCCTCAAATTAGAGAAAGAGGCCCTAATCAGCAACTCAGACCTCCTTTCCAACATAATTATGTTGATGAGGATGAGGGAGTGATTGAAGAAATAGAGGGAAACTACATAAAATTATTGGGAATAAACAATGAGGATATTGTTTTCCTCAATGAAGAAGCACAAGGCATATTTACACCCTATGATGAGAAAAGCCCAGAATCTGAAGACTACAAAAAAAGCTTTGAAAATTCTATAATGGAAGTGCAAAGACAATATTACCTGAGGAGTAAAAAGAATCAAGACATTCCCAAGAAGAAAACCTCTGAAATTTCTGCTAGAAACAATACTGAAAACATTACTAAAAAGACAACAAAATAGTGGCTGAAAGTTCTGATAAAAGCAAAGGAAAAAACACCCAAATTTATAACAAACATAGTGGTGAACAAAGTAGCACTAGCACCTTAGCTAATGCTCCTAGTAGAACTATTTTAATTGTTGTCCATAATAAAAACTAGCAAGCTGAATTTACTGAGAAAATAGTGACTAAGAAGGATCATTTAAGCATTTTAAGAACTCACATACCTTTCAGCATAGAGGGTGAAATTTCCAAAATCAAGATCCCCGTCCCTCTTACTGAATTAGTCACCCAAGTTGCATATAAAACCCAAATTTTAAGAGCTTTAAACATAGGAGAACAAATTGATTCTGTCAATGTGATTGATGACAAGCCTGAGCTTCTGTTTGGACCAGAAGTAGTAGGGAAATTTCAAGAAGGAGGTGTTCCTCCCTTTTATGTAAGTTTAAACATCCATGATAATATTTTACATAATTCCATGCTTGACTCAGGAGCCTCCTACAACCTTATGCCTAAAGTTGTAATGGAAAGACTAAGCCTTGAGATAACTAGACCTTAAAATATTTATACTCCTTTGATTCTAGCAAAGTCAAATTCCTAGGCCTAATCAAAGACTTATGTGTCAACTTAGAACAAATACCAACCAAGAGCTTAGTGATGGACATTGTAGTGGCTGATATACCTCCTAAATATGGCATGCTCCTTTCAAGGTCATGGGGTGCTAAACTTCAAGGTACCCTATAGATGGATATGACTTATGCAACCATCCCTGTCTTTAGTCAACCAAGAAAGCTATATAGGGAAACACACATGAAATACATGGTTAGTCATCAAGAAAAACCAGACAACTCCCCTCTTTATTCTATTCACACAGACCTTGACTCATTCATTGTTTACAATGATGAAAATATTAATGAGCAAGGGCAAATAGATAACAAACCAATAATAGGAAAAAAGGGAAGAGAGGAGAAAAGGCTAAAACAATTTGCTAACTTAGAAAATCACAACAAACATGATAAAGGTCATAAACAACAAACTAGTCACCAACATAGTGTTGTCCATAAAAAACAAATAAAAAATCCTCAACACAATGGAAACCATGAGGAACAAGACAAAAATGAACATAGTGCAGATCCTAAAAAGCAACATAGTGACAGCCAAAATAAACAGGACAAAAAGGACAAAAATGCCTTTAATGACAAACCTCTTTGGAGTATGAGTTGTGATGGGTCTTGTAGCAAAACTAGTTCAGGAGCAGGCATATGGGTACATAACACAGATAATAATCATGCTGAGGTCCATTCATATAAACTATACTTTCAATGCACCAATAACGTAGCTGAATATGAGGCTCTCCTCTTAGGACTGCAATTATTGAGAAAACTAGGATCTAAGAGGATAACTGTCCATGGAGACTCATAAATGGTTATTAAACAAGTGAATGGAGAATATACTGCCAAGCATCCAAGATTACATGCATACAGAGAGGATGTTGTTGACCTTTTGAAAACATTCACAGAATATGAGCTTAACTTTGTCCCTAGAAACCAGAACATCCTTGCCAATGGTTTAGCATTTGCTGCTAGTACATGTCTAAAACCTTATGAAAGGAAACAATACACAGTACAAATTACATATAGGCCAACAATCCCTAATAATATCAAGTATTGGCAAGTGTTTGAAGGAGATAAACAGATAGAGGATTTCCTACAGTCCAGAAATGGGTTTGAAATACCAAATTCAAACTCAGAGTATGAAGAAGACTGTCCTACTGAAGAAAAGTGTTATGAAAAAGAAACTCCTAACACTACTGATATAAACATTGTTGATATAAATATGTTTACTAAAGAACACCCACAAAAAACAGAGTTGATCACTAATTTAGAACAAGAAGACTTTGAAGTGCTGAAGTCTCACACTAATCAATTTCCAAAGGGACTGGAGCCTCTAGAAGCATTGTTTGATTTTAATGATTTTTCCAAAAAGCATAAAATGGAACCCATTGTAGCTAAAGTAGAAGAGTGCAATATAGGTATTGAATTAAAACCCAAGATGATTAAATTATCCAAAACACTTCCAGCTCATATAAAACTGAAATATATTTCTTTTTAGAGAATTTTCTGACGTGTTTTCTTGGAGTTATGAGGACTTAAAATCATATGATACAAAGATAATCTAGCATAAGATACCCCTCAAGGAAAACCAGAAACCTTTTAGACAAAAATTGCGCAGAATAAACCCTGTGAAATTACCTCTGGTTGAGAAAGAAATCAAGAAAATGTATGATGCTGGAATCATAGTCCCAGTAATATACTCAGACTGGGTATCCAACCTTGTATCTATGAGGAAGAAAATAGGAGAAATAAGGCTTTTCATAGACTTTAGAAACTTAAACAAAGCCTCTTTAAAGGACAACTACCCCTTGCCCAAAATGGATCATATCTTACAAAGGGTAGTGGGTTCTAAAAGAATTTCTTTGCTAGATGGATTTTCAAGTTATAACCAAGTGCTGGTAAATCTTGATGATCAACTTAAGACAACTTTTACTACACCTTGGGGCACTTTCATGTATGTGAAAATGCCCTTTGGGTTAATGAATTCTGGTGCCACATTCTAAAGAGCCATGGATATTGCTTTCTCAGAAGAGATAGTGTTCTTCATTGTGATATCTTTATATGACATCACTGTCTATTCCAAAACATATGAAGAACACCTTGCTCACTTAAGAACAGTCTTTGAAAAATGTAGAAAGTATGATCTATCCTTGAACCCCAAGAAAAATTTATTTGGCCTCCAAGAAGGCAAACTTCTAGGCCATATCATATCTAAAGAGGGAATAAGAATAGACCCAAAGAGTATTGAAGGAATATTTCAAATCAATCATCTTAGAAACATCAAATAATTGCAATCTTTCATTGGAAAGATTAATTTCTTAAGAAGGTTCATACCAAACCTTGATGAACTCCTTAGAAACATAACAAACATGCTATATGGCTGTGGACGAGGATATTGATCGCATAGTCGCTACATGGTCTCCACAGTGGAAGATTGGGTTCAAAACTGGTATGGTGGGCACCACAGGGGCGAGCGCTACAAAGGTTACCACGACTAACATAGCCAAAGGAACTGGCAGATCAAGAAAATGTATTGGGAAAGAAGGGACCGTAGGATCACAGCGGGATTTGCAACAGAAAAGGCACACCGGAAAGAATGCAGGCACATAGAAGGATTCGTAGTCGGATAAAAATACAGAGAAGGGTGCAGAAGTTCCATCGCAAAAGGGGTCATAGAGAAATCTGGGTATAGAGGGCTAGGAGACGGGAGGTGTTGACTCCCCCAAAGGAACAAAGCAAACAGGTGATACCACTAAAGGGCCTCGAAAGAAGCAGCGCTCTCAACGAACATAACGTGATGAAACGATCACTAATGGAAGGTGACCATGAACAAATTGCAGATGTGGTCACCTTGGCCATGGAGGATAAATGGCTAGCTCTAGAAGAGTAGCAGAAATTTGTGGTTGATTCACTTCAGGCCGAGCTCCGATCCCTGCAACTGAAAACAAACACACTGCAAACTAGTTCGGTCCAGCCCCGCTCAGCCTCCACAATTAGTAGCATGACACTTGTTGTAGCAGAAAGCTGCCTCTGTCCCCTGCCAGGCGCAGCCCTCACAGTAAGTCCACCCGACTTGGGAGAACAAGTCCAGGCCTACACAGAGGTCCAGCTAGATCTAGCAAGGTTGCCACATGATTCACTACAGGTTATGCATAGCTCATTTTATAAATAAATTCAACACGAGGACCATCCGGTCCACTAGCCGCTTAGCACATCAAAGTAGACCATTGTAGAAAAAATGACCGAGGTAACCAAGGTACAGGCTGCGTGTACCCTCGCCATCGCACAACAGATGGAGCTGGAGCATTTAATTGGTAGACTCTATGTTTATGTTACAGATGAAACACTGGCCACAGCTACCCCCCAGTCCAAGATTTAAGGGCTGGTCACAACATTAAGAGACTCAAGGCCGGAGATCCAGGTCGTCAAAACTCATATGGAATAGAAAATCGCAGACTTGCAAGCCAAGTTACAACTAGAAACACCTCCGGAGGTCAAGTCCCACTGAGCTGCGCTGGTTACAGCTGCCACGAATGTGATCATAGGCTAAATTGTTCAGGGTGCCCAATTATTGGACACAACGATGCATCTATGGACCAAGGTACAACGTGATCCTCTCCTACGGGAAATTAATCAAACGTTGCACTAGAAGGAAGAGAAGTTCGATCAATTCGATCAATTGGAGGCTACCTTGACTACGTTGGTCCTTGCCCAGCGCTTGGCCCGACTACGCACTAGCCAGGCCCTCAGAGATGACATGGAGGCCCTTCAACAGCAGAAGCAGATGCTGAGTGATCACCTCAAGCCATGGCTAGACGATGCCCTCAAGCTGTCCCACGATGTTGATGTTGCAATGAAACAGTTGAACCAAACATTGGAGAGCATCGCAGCAGCTACAGAAGGCCCAACTTCACAGAAGTTGGTATAGATAGCTCAGACTAATATTGTGCAAAGAGAAGGTGTGCTGCCACCATTTATTGATGCAGTCAAGCAGCTTCAAGTAAAGATGGAGGACCCACGACCGCCGTGACTCGGGACGAGTCACAAGATTGTGTTGGGGGATTGTTGGAACAGGGTCCCCTAAAAGCTGCGAATTTTGTATAAATTTTGTATATTGTGGTCGTAATTAGTCTAATGCAAGGGTTTTGGGGTTGGTCAAAGCCCCTAATGCATTGTAACAGGTCAAGGGTAGACCAAGAGTCTGCAAACCACAGTTTGCAGACCATTGGATGTGTAGGCTAAACCGGTATAAATATATGAACCTTTTTGAGTCTTAGGTAGGAAAGAATAGAGATTGATGATAGTTGAAAATTGTTAGATCTATGGTTGGGTTTTTGGGAAGGACTCCTACTGGTTGTGTGCACGGATCTCCTCAGTCTTGCTGTGTGCGGACCCTACTGGCTATGTGCGTAGGCAGTATTTTGGGATTGTAAGAAGATTCTAGTATTAATATATATGCGAAGTAATGTTGATATCTGATGTGATCTAAGTCTATTCTGTTATGATTTATGCAAACTTGGGTTGTATGATTAAGTTGCAAAGTATTTGTTTAATAGTTGCAAAAGTATATTTGTTTATGTTATATGAATCTATGATCTATAAATGCTGCGATTATAGTTGTTGTTTTGATAGATTGGTATTACGCACTTGGATGCGAATGTAATTATTAGATCTGAGCTCTGTGTTATAAGCCTATCTATTAAATGTGAAGCTTGATAAGCTGGGAATGCAGATCTGCTTGACTTACTTGCTCTCTCTAAGGGTGCAGAAACCTAGTTCCAGCACCCTCCCATACTGCTTCGGGTGAGACTTTGGCCTGCATAAGTATGTCACTGCTGAAAAGGCTAGTAGTATAGGGGTTTGTTGGCAAACCTTAACCTCTGAACTTGGGTCAGGACCCCTCGAGCCAACACCACTCCCGGAATCTAGCCTCGGTAGCCTGGGCCATTTTTACCCCCTTTTCCATCGCTTGTCCTCTCTAATGGTGTATGCATTGGTACTACCACCAACAACCAAGCCGAATATGATGCAGTGTGAGGTTTATTAGCTGATTCCCTTTCCCGTTGCATCCTCCACTTTCATGTTCATTTATATTTCCTACTTCTTGTCATGCAATTTATTGGTGTCTATCGTGTGCATAATCTTATCCTTTTTAGAAGATATTTACGAGTGAAGCTTTTGATGCATGAATTTGAAATCATTACATTAATTCATGTTCCTCGAACACAAAATCACTATGTATATAGCATTGCAAATAACATTCTATATTGGAATTTATCACACACATTTAACATGAGACAATAACAATACACCATAAAAATGATGCATATCCATTATGTGTGTCATGTAAAATGTTTAGAGTCCATCAAATATGATACATATGACATGCCCATAGCATGTTACAACAAATCAAAGCTAGGGGCACCACATGCCCCTACACCTAGTCATTCTCTGGAGGATCTCTGGCCAATGGCTCTGCTCCTGCAACTCGTATATCGCTCATCCCCTGTCCGGCCATCGCCAGGCACCGCATGACCCCTCACCACTCTGAGGATAGACCAATAAATGGCTCTATGTACTGGTCATCAAGATTTTTCCATCCACACTCTAAAACACCAATCAAAAGCCTCTCACATCTATGATGGATGTCCTTCAGGAGGGCCACTGCATCCTCATCCTACAGTGCCCTCGTCCCATTAGGTCTTGCAGCTCCTACTACTGTAGGTTGTCCCATGTACCCGATCAGTTTTACCGGTGTCATATTTGCATACAAAAATTGAATGAATCAGTACCATATACAATATTCTGAAACTTTAAAATGCACAAAAATATTAGCTACTTGTCACTTACCATTGGGCCCCCATACTCGACTAGGCGGTAGCAAGTCCGGGTCCCCAGAATAACTCATCCCACTACATGGATAGTCATCTATGTACAATAGCATCAGATCCCAATGAGAAAAAAACTCAGGTTGTAACACCCGTCCGACTGCCCCACCTCCCCCTTTACATAGTAGTCGCCCCCAGTGATGCATCTTGGCCTCTCTCGGGCCCCCATCCTGGATTTGTATGCGAGGTCGAAGTGTCGGGATCTTCTCAAAGAAGAGCGAGCATAGCACTATGCCATATTCACATTTTTGGTTCACTTTTCACTTGCATAGTGACAACTATCGTTTCAATGATGACAACATCATTTGTGCGCACCCATATTAGGCCCACTCAACACACTCTCAAAAAGGGTCATCTTAACCTCGGTGATGTGGTGGAGCACCTAGTTTCCCAGGATCCGCAACACCACTGCGGCCACAACAGGAGTCTCTAGCCTTTCTAGATCCTCAATCATTATCCCTGTCCCCTTCACATGGATACCTGGTCGAAAATGGCGCTCTACAAACTCCATGATGTTCCGCCCTCGCAATAACACTGGCTGTGTATTACCCACCATCCCAAGTGGTGGGAGACCAGTCAAGAAATATATATCTTGGATAGTCAACTCGATCTGGTGCCCCTGCACTCTAAATACCTCATGGTCTGGATCCTAATAGCTGACAATCCGGGCCAACAAGGGCTCTCTAGCTCTCATAAAATGATTCTCCACAAACTTTAGGACCCCAAACCTGGCCAATGCAGTGCGAACACCATGATCCTCTCATATCTCATATTTTAATGTGTCCATGTCTCTCTCTCTCCAGTTGATCCTCAACTCTGCCATATTTTCACATAACCATTATGTGTGTCAGTGTACGAAAAGGAAATATTGTATTACAGCCATAAAAAACCAGCTCTCATCCAAAAACAACACCAAAATCCCTCTCTCTCATAGGTCACACTTTTCAGGCTTTTCTGGGGAAGGTCGTAGCTTTCTGCCCAAAACCTGCTATCCAGGTTGCAAATATTGCCCCAAAAAGTGCAACCCATCTGTGAAGAAGAGCAGGGGTCTATTCCTAAGCTCTAGGTGTCTAAACTGAAATTTCAATCCACTGAAATTGTAATATTCCTAAATTAGCATGCAGCTAATGGGAATATTAATTTTGTTTGTACCACCTAGTTAGATGAATAAATGGGTAAAGATGCCCATACATATCTTAAATAGGAATAAAATCCCTCATGATGTGAAAAGGGATCATAATAGTAGTTGGATTTTCAACCCTTGTGTGTGAAAAGGGGCAAATACATGTGGACAAGGTCAAGTTTGACCAAGTACGCTGGAATGGAGGGCGGAGATCACCAATGGAGACATCACAGTGATAGTGGGAGGAAGATTCCTTGGTGGATGAAACCCTAATGAGTGGGACCGAAGGTAAGAAGGCTTACACTTGTTTATAAGGAGGGAAAGGTAGCCATAGGAGGGCATATTATGGATTATTGATTTTATGGTCTGCATGACTATTGTTCATTCTTTAGCTGTTTAGTTGAGATTTCTGTTTTGTTTTGCACTGGGTGTTCCCGAGAGGCAATCCCATCTCCTTTATTGAGATACCTCTTGGGGGAGCTTGCACTTCATTTTTCCACACTCAAGCTTAAGGCCAAAGCTTCAGTCTTCAGCACAACATTATTTCTGCAGAGAATAGTGTTGTGTTGCAGGGTGTTGCAGTGGAGGGTTCAGAAACCCACTTCTGGAGCTGGTTTTTCAGAGGAGGAAGAATCCCTCTCTTTGGGATATCAATGAGGAAGATTCAGGAGCATATTTCACATATTGGCACTTGGAAAACACATTTCCCATCTCCTACAAATCATTATCCCTCTATGACTGCATTATTTTAGTGAGAAAATGCAGTGAGGGGTTGCAGTGTTTGATTGGAGGGTGATATATTCAGTGATTGGATCAGCCTTCCAGCTGAAGGATCTATTGGAGGAGGTATATTCATCACTTGTATCATCTTCATCCATCTCCATCTCAATATTGAGTTGTAGCTGTTATTCATCCCTAGGGCTGCATTCTAGCATTTTTGTACTTTTGCATATTTCAGGAAATCCTTCCCGGGTTGTCTTGAAAATGTATTTGGGAGCTTAGATCTTTACTCCCGGCATTGTATGAGCCATATATTTGCAGATCTATGTTATTGTACATTTCCAGTAGTATTTTACCATCTATGATTGTACTGTACTTGTTCTTGGGCATTCTACTTGTATCAGCATTTCACTTTTGGAATATGTATTCATGGGTGACTTGTTTTCCTTGATTATTTGAGCTATGCTCCCTTCTATTGTACTTATTTTCTGTTGATTTATATAATAAAATGGCTCCATGGTTTTCATACATATTGGTGTAATTTTATTCACTGCTATTTCTAGTTTTATGTTCGTATATTGTTTCTTCCCCATTTTGGGATATTATAGTGGTATCAGAGCATAATTTTGGCTCAGCATGTGGATCTCAGCCATTATGCTATCAGAATAAGAAGAAGAAAATATGTACAGAAAAAACAAAAAGAAGACTCCATTATTTGGAGGGAGAGAGGAGAAAGAGCTCTCAAGGATTTTTCTTAAAACTATGCAAAGCATTCATGGAGATATCAAGAAGATGAGAAGGGAGATGTGTTGAGAATCTCCAAGAGAGTTTGATTCTGAAGCAAACTCTAGATTTACACATGATGAGTGTGAACATGTAGCCACACATTATGATTCACAGCGCAGACATATGCCCAGATCTACTATGAGGGAGATGAAGGAAGAAGAAATTTCTAAGAAGGAGACCCTTGGGGATTATCTGCAAGAATATGAATCTCAAACTAAGAGGTTCAGAGATCATATCACCTTCCAAGAGTTTTTCAAGATCAAGGTGGAGAGGAGCAAGCATCATGATGTGGGTATATTATTTATATATACTTTTGATGGGTTCACCTCAATGTTCAACTACGGCTTGGGTGGAGGAGCTAGACATCTATCTACAGCAACACCAATTTTCCGAGATTGAAGCCATCAAAGTTGCAGCGCTGCATTTTAGAGGTAAGGCCTATGCTTGGTGGATATTTGAGTCATTTTCTTTAAAAATTGCACATACATCTACTTATGAAAAATTCATTAGGAGACTAGTGGAAAGGTTTGATGGAAAACATTCTAAAGCACCTTTGATAGAGTTAAACAAACTAAAACAAACCAAACCTTTGCATTGGTTGGAAGGGCCTATAAACTCAACTCCACTTCAGAAAACTATTGAAGGGGATAACATCTTGCATAATACATTGCTAGAGGCAAGATATCTATCTCACATTCTTAAACAAGAGGGCATGGAGATCCCTTTTCCAAGAGAGGGTCCACTTATTAAAAAATTTCCCACTCATATTGAAGAGGAAGAGAAGGTTGGGGGCAACAATAGTGTCATATCTGGAGCATATCTAGCACCTCATGCAGAGGTATATGGATCACTTGCTCCTACAAGATGGATTCTTGTATCATTGCAAGGAATTCCCCAAGATCTCATATGTGGAGATCAAGGCACAACCCATGAGAAGCATGTGTCATTATTGACAGATTGTGAAACCATGCAGATGAAAGGAGGAGGTAGGGAGGATGACCAGCATCATATGATGAGGAGCACACACCCTTATCTATTTCAAAGGGTTTATGCAAAGAAGAGGTAGATTGATTTGCGCATTGAGGGAGGGGATAAGGTTGTCCATTCATATATGCAGTCTACTCTTGATATTGATGTCTCATTGCATAGAGGCATTCCACCAGGAAGACCACCATATCAGGAGATGATGAGGGATGCTGCATATTTGGGTGCACCACTCATTGAATCTATAGGGGTGAGGACCTTGGGAGGACTTGTTACAGTGCTGAGAGTCTTGGGTAGACTCAAGGAGAGGAGAGGCATTCTCTAAACATCATCATTACCCACTCTCATTTCAGATTATGTGTTGTGGCATGAGTAGCATGGGAAGGATAGCAGCCTTCCAACTTGCATCTTTGGCATGGGAGTTTTCAAAGAGGAGGACAACCATATGACAGATGTTCTTTGTGATAGATCATCAACGCTCCACTATGGAGGATATATCCATATTGGAAATCCCAATTGTTGGTGGATTATTCGAAGGATATTTTTACTTGTATGATATTCGATGACAATTTGCATGAGGAGGGATATTTAGTTAGAGATGAGGTCATCTACTATGATGGAAGGATCTTCTTACCTAGAGCTTCCAAGCTCAAGGAGAAGTTACTACAAGCATATCATGAAGATTTTCTTTTCAGCCACACTTATTCTATGAGAGCCCACCACACCATCATGGAGGGGTACACTTGGGAAGGTTTTGAAGAGGAGATATATCAACATTTGAGGAGATGCATGGATCATGTGGAGATGGAGGGGATACATAAATCTTTGGGGGAGTTATCACAACCACCTATTTTCTCTTTGAGAATGGGATGGGTTTTTTCAATGAGCCACTCCATTTGCATGGGAAAATCATATGGTAAGGATATTGTTTGGTTGCATAATGATTTATATAATGAATATGTGCATTTTTTAACCATATATGTGCAGTACATTGCTCAAAGAGGAAGCATTATTTTTTCTAGACTTCATGGTCTACTTGAGGCCATAAGAAACATTGGTGATGGCCACTCCATAGGAAGTCTTGGGGAGATGATATCTTATGTAGGGCATGCTCACTTTGCACCATACACCATACACTTTCTCCAAACTTGTGAGGGGATTGGGGCGACAAGAAAGTGGTTGGGAAGCCACACATCATGCCATTTTCTGATGCAGTTGAGAGTAAAACTACGCTGGTTGCATTTGAGGGATCATTTTCTTTCTCCCTCATTACATAGGGAAGCTAGCATGATTCTCATTATGATTCCCTATGCTGATGTTGTTCTTATCTTTATGGGGAGCATGTTGGGAGGAGATGCACATTGGTTGGATGTGTCCATGGGGAATGAAATTTCCCACACCTTTTATGCTCCATGCTTTTAGGGGAGTATGGGAGATGATATGGCCACTAAATCATATCACTTGCTTCTTTATGAGGTGGGCCATGTGGTTGATTAGAGCACTTGGGTTATGCCTCTCATGAACAATTAAGAGGAACTTTTCTATGAGTTTCCATGTTGGGAGGTGACTCATTTTGTATGGATGATAGCTTGGGGATGGATATTTCACATGGGAATGATAGTTTCCAATGCACTTCAGAATCCATGACTCAAGAGGACCTCTAGACAACACCT
This sequence comes from Pinus albicaulis, assembly GCA_034641835.2. Taxonomy (NCBI): domain Eukaryota; kingdom Viridiplantae; phylum Streptophyta; class Pinopsida; order Pinales; family Pinaceae; genus Pinus; species Pinus albicaulis. Next base: position 144,008,150 of record CM076579.1, on the reverse strand, counting down.
TGTTGCCTCTTCGGGTATTTTACTTCCTGGTGATGATAGCTATTTGGGATGGTCACCAAAAGCTAACTTTCATATTTGGGAGGGGAAATATGGAGACTTATTGATGAGACAACATCTTATTCCTTGGAGGAGTTTATGTTATGAGGATGCTACAGGAGGAGGAGAGGAGGCTCTTCAGTTCTATCCTTGCAGTTTCTTGAGTACAAGCAACATTTTGGAGGGGAGGAATGTAATATTCCTAAATTAGCATGCATCTAATGGGAATATTAGTTTTGTTTGTACCACCTATTTAGATGAATAAATGGGTAAGGATGCACATACATATCTTAAACAAGAATAAAATACCTCATGATGTGAAAATGGATTATAATAGTAGTTGGATTTCGCACCCTCATGTGTGAAAAGGGGAAAATACATGTGGACAAGGTCAATTTTGACCAAGTCAACAACACTGGAATGGATGGTGGATATCACCAATGGAGACAACACAGTGATAGTGGGAGGAATATTCCTTGGTGGAGGAAACCCTAATGAGTGGGAGCCAAGGTAAGAAGGCTTACACTTGTTTATGAGGGCAAGGCAGCCATAGGAGGGAATATTATGGAATATTGATTTTATGGTCTGCATGACTATTGTGCATTATTCAGTTGTTTAGTTGAGATTGTTGTGTTGTTTAGCACCGGGTGTTCCCGAGCAGGAATCCCATCTCCTTTCTTGAGAGACCTCTTGGGGGAGCTTGCATTTCATTTTTCCACACTCAGGCTTAAGGCAAAAGCTTCAATCTTCAACTACAACATTATTTCTATAGAGAATAGTGTTGTGTTGCAGTGGAGGGTTTAGAAACCCACTTCCGGAGCTATTTTTTCAGAGGAGGAAGAATCCCTCTCTTTGGGAGATCAGTGAGGAAGATTCAAGACAATATTTCACATCTTGGCACTTGGACAACATATTTCCCATCTCCTACAATGCAGTATCCCTCTATGATTGCGTTATTTCAGTGAGCAATTTTAGTGAGGGGTTGCAGTGTTTGATTGGAGGGTGAGATCTTCAGTGATTGGATCAGCCTTTCAGTTGAAGGATCTATTGGAGGAGGTTTATTCATCACATGTATCATCTTCAGCCATCTCCATACCAATATTGATTTGCAGCTGCTATTCATACCTAGGACTGCATTCCAACATTTTTCTACTTTAGCATATTTTAGGAAATCCTTCCCGTATTGTCTTGAAAATGTATTTGGGAGCTTAGATATTTACTCCCTGCATTGTATGAGCCATATATTTGCAGATATATGTTATTGTACATTTCCAGAAGCAGTGTACCATCTATAACTACGATGTACTTGTTCTTGGGAATTCTACTTGTAGCGGCATTTCACCTCTGGCATATGTATTCATGGGTGGCTTGTTTTCCTTGATTATTTGAGTTGTGCCCACTTATATTGTAATTATTTTCTACTAATTCATATAATAAAATGGCTCCATGGTTTTCATACAAATTGGTGTAATTTTATTCACTGCTATTTCCAGTTTTATGTTCATATATTGTTGCTTCCCCATTTTGGGATATTTCAGAAATGAAAGAGCAGGGTTAGGTCGCTTACCTGGTATTGACGAATCTCAATTCCAATATTTGGTTTGTCTGCTATGATCACCGCAAGATTTAGGTCCTTTTCTCCTCTCTACATTCACCACAACTACACTTGCAAATGAATCAAATTGGAGGGAAATTGCCTTATTAAAAGAGAAACCCTAGATTTTTCTTTCGCTAATTGCGACCAAACCGTAACTCAGTTTGAAAAATAATTAGCACCATTGGAAATCTCTCACCAAGCTCTCAAATGGGTATCCTTTAGTTTTTTGTGATTTGATACTTCACCTGGACAAATTTTTTCCAAGAAGGGTCACTTCACCACTCCTCAAAATCAAATTTCTTCACTTGCAACACTTGTACTTGGGGCACCACTTTTCCTCCATACTTTTCCATGCTTGTGTCGAATTTCGTCATGAGTAACCATATTGTACTCATGTTTTTATGGTCCCCATCAGGCCTGTTCTATGTGGCAGCATCATCGAGTTGCCCTTTTTTAGAGCATCCAAGTTGAGTCATCATCACATCCATGGAGTCTATCTCGAGTCCCTTTTTATCCCACTATAGTCTTCCATCCTTCATTTCTTTGTTCGTATCTCATGTTGCCCATTTTTTCCTTCAGTCATACTATCCCCTATCCCCTCAGGTGTTGAGTCAGTAGCTTCCAGGTCATCTATGCCCTTTATGCTCTAACAAGGGAGGCCGTCATCCTGCTACTCATTTCCCCCCATTCCACCATCACCCCTGGTGTCAGTCTATCAATCACTCTACTATTATCCCTCATGCCTTAGTCAAGGATCCCTTATTGCCTCACCTATGGCGGACCTCCTTTTGTCGACATTAGCTTATTCATTCCAAAAGACAGGTCTAGAGGGTGGTGTACCTTGGTTCCAGCTTCCACTCTTGTTCGGTGCCTCGGATCAAGAAAAGGGACTCTTTATTTCCCTTTGACTTTATTTGTTCTCAGTTCCAGCTCCTTATGGCATGATCGAGATATGTATACTCGATGGTTCAGAGATACAACAGATTGTACCAGTAATTCTCGGGTGTGTGTGAGTTGTTTCAGACCTCATGAGGGGGTGGCCCTTCAAGTAGCCCCCCACATGCCTGGATGACCTCTCTTTATAGCCTTGGATGTAGCTCCATATATTTTATGGTTCTAGCCTCAGTCGCTTACAATGCCTTTTAGTTTTCATGTATCATTCATATTTTCAGATCCCTTTCCTATTTTACAGGGCCTCTTTGGTTGTACTTATATCTCATGTACTTAGATATTATTGTATAAGTCCTGGATATTGTCTCAGGCATAGTATGTATGTGGGATCCCTTATCATGTTTTTATCTGGCCCATGTTTATGCCAGCATGTACTATATAGTTCAATGCCTTGTTTATTGGACGCCTTATTCTTTGTACTTTGTTATCTCGATGGTCATAGGTATGCCTCCCCCACCTCATGTAGAACAGGTACTCACTCATAAAAGAGACTTGTCGCACCTGTAAGTCTCACCTCCTTAAGGTCTTTTCCTCTAATGCTTTATTCTACCTTACATTTCTCTCTTTCTGACTCCCCCTTCGGTTTCTAGTGATTGAGTTCTTACAACATAATTCGGTCATATGATTAGCTCCTAACGCTCGCACGCTAGAGGGAAAACTGTTACAACAATTTTTGGCCATATAACCTGTTACTATTAGATGGACCAAAGTACACAATGTAAGACCAATTTTACCCTGGTAAAATTCCTTTCACTATGAAAAATACCTTAGTAATCCATATTTTATTAAGCTGTTTATGGTCTAAACAGGAAACCCCGTGAGGAATAATTGAATAAATCCTTATTGGTTTGATTTTACTCAAGGGATAATTAGTTAAACAACAACTTAATTAATATTCTTGGTCATATTTAACCCAAAAAAGGAAAATTAATTAGATAAATCATTATTTATCTTATTATTTTCTAGGAATAATTATTTTAAACATTATTTAAATAATATTCCTTGTTAAATTTGACTAAATCATTTATAAATAATTGAATAAATCACTCTTTATTTAATTATTACTCTACCACATCTTAAAATAATAAATAGATCATTTATTTATTTATTGTTTACAAATAAAGGGATTTGACCAAATTCAAATTCCTTTTCCCTCTAACAAAACTAATAAAATATTCCATAAAAGTTGGATCTAGATTTGGTTAATAATGTTTTAATGATGCACTAATATCTAGACTAACTCAATATTTTGTTATAAATAGAAGGGGTTTTCCATTCATTCACTACCTTTTCTAGATCATACTTTTGGTCTGACTTTGATCCTCCATCATTGTCATATTTTTCTACTTTTTTCTTGTGAGCTCCCTTTGAGTTCCATTTTTGTCTGGGTTTCCTACACCATCAAGAGAGATAGATCTTAGATCTGAAGCATTGAGGACATACAAGAACCCATCCCATTGAGGGGGACTGGTAAAATCTTTCTATGTTCCCTTCCCAGGTGTCATAATACAAAAATTATTTAAAAAAAAACGTTCTTGTCTTGTTCATTGGATGCATGGTGCAACTGTTATTATTTGTTGTTTAATATATTTAACTGCATAGATCTGGATTTTTGTAGCATTTATCTTGGTCACTAGCTGCAGATATAAGGAAATTGATAGCCATATTTGATGTTAGGGTTGCTTGTTATGCGCAACTAAAGTGAGCTTTTTTCATACGCTTATGATTAGAATTCACAGTAACACCTAGTATGTGCAATCCAAAAATGTTGGATATGTAGCCTTCCTTATCATAACCTATTAATAAAAAAATTTCTATCATAATTTAGGGGGAAACCTAACAATATTTTATATTTACTTCATTTGGATCCCAACAAATATCTAGCCCCCCTCCCTACCCATTTTCATCAATATTTTTTTTTTTTTTGGTAGTTTAGACTAAATCCTATACCCACGGGTTTCAAACCGGTGACCTTGCAGATGGAGTGCAATAGTGTACCCCATCACCGACTACTCTACACCACGTGGGCTTTAATAGTTATTCTTTGATCTCCCTTCCAATATTTGAGACTATGACAAATACCCTTTCACTAGAGAATTTGGTTTCCTAGATAATCATCATATCAAGTTGGTCTTGGTGTATTATATTCTTGAGAATCATATATTTTCCTTTGTAGTTGAGGCCTTCAATGTTTCATGATATAATTTTCATTGAGTAGAGGGAGAGAATGACACAAATATATTAGTCATTAGGGTGATTCTCCGTGATTTTACTATAATTTCTCTGAGTTCCTCGAGGACCTGGTTGATGTTGTGATGTCTTTTGTGTTGATCTTCCTTGAGTTGTTTTGGTGTTTCCTTAAAATTATTGTTTACACCTAATCCTATGGGATGGGTGTGCACATTTAATATTGTATATTATTTAATATTAGGAAATAAGGAAGGCCAAGAGTCATTGGGAGATGAATCCCAATAGCCTCACCTCCATGTATAAATACATATGCATTCTTCAGCTAATACACATTCTGATTTGAGGAGTTACCTCCTGGTTTGACATGGTATCAAAGCCAGTCCCACTATTGGCATTTCTTCCTGTGGTGTAACTCCCTCTCCTTTGCTCAGTCAGTTTTTAAAAATAGTTTTGCTGCTCCTACTTATTGCTAGACTGAAATTCTGCATTTTTTTTCTATTTCTGCAAATAATACAGTCTCTGACTTCTGCAGGTTCAGCTCCTACAATATCTGAGTATTTTGCAGCTCCTGCAATTTCTGCAGTTCCTGCAACTCAGCACCTGCAATTGCGATTTCAGTTTTTTTTTGTAACAGCCTTTTGGCCTCCTCCATTCTCCATACCTACGCATTAAACTCAACTCCTCCCCATTCAACTGCACCCTCCCTTCCCTTTCCCCATTCCCCTATGCACCAACACTACATGCTCCGCCTGCTCCTTACATTTCAAAATCCCTACGCATTAAACTGTCCCTACACCCTCACGCTCACAGCCTACCTCTCCACTCTCACCATTCTTCACCTGCAAACGCTAATCGAATCCTCAATATCTTACACCCTCCTGCATACCTTCCCTTCCAGCACTGTCACTACACAACGCCCCTCCTGCATATGTTGTTCAATACCTTCCCTTCCAGCGCTGTCACTGCACAACGCCCCTCCTGTATATGTTGTTCAATACCTTCCCTTCCAGCGTTGTCACTACACAATGCCCCTCCTGCATATGCTTTTCAATACCGCCTCATTACCATGCACTGTCACTACAACACCCCTCCTGCATATGCTTTTATAATGCTGCCTCTCTAATATGCAATACGCTGTCATACCATTTATTCAATACACTGTTCATATATTACCGCCCTCATTACATTCAATACCACCATCTCCTATTTAATAATACACCCCTCTTGCATATATAATACGTTGTCACACCATACGCTGTTTTACGCCTTCCCATCTTTTACATTTCCGCCCCTTTTGCATATATAATACGTTGTCACACCATACGTTGTTTTTACACCTTCCCATCTTTTACATTTCCCCCCCTCCGTGGCCTCTTTTATATATTAACACCCTCCCTCATGCTGTCTGCATTATGATATTACGCCCTTCCATACGTTAATACAATGCCCCTCCCAACTTTTAAAACTGCCACCTCCACTTATACAATACCATTACAGTCATATATTATACCGCCCTCCCACTGTCATATTTAATATCACTTCACATTCATAATACAGCCCTTCCACTTCACAATACTGCCCTCCCATAACATTCCATATCGACCTCCCATACAATTTTTTTTTTCCAAACAAAAAAATACATATATTTTTTTTGGTGCAGAATTCAGTTTTTTAGCAAAGAATTTTTTGTCCATTTAAATTCAGTGTCTTTTAGCAAAAAGAGTTTCTATCCTTTTAAACTGAGTATATTTTCCAGCAAAGAGTGTTTTTGTTTTCTCTCCTTCAAAAGAGATTCTCCAGCAAAGTTTTTTTCTCTCCTCCTTCAAAAGAAGATGACAGTCCCTTCATCTTCTAAAGAGGCTGCATACTTGGCACAGAGAGAAAAGAGACATGCTTCAGATTCATCCAGAGGAAGAGATGGTAGAAGATGAAGAAGAAACTTCAGAGAAAAGGGGGGCAGGCAATCTAAAGCTCAGCAGCAAATAAATCAAGACAAAGGTAAAACTAATGACAAAGACAAAGGGAAACCAGCCGAATCAGCTCATTCTGTTTTAGCACATTGTAACAATGGAGTAACTAAAAACCTATTTTATGTTTCATTTACTTCATGGAGAGATGATTGGTTGCTAGATTCAGGAGCAACATGTCACATGACATTTAGAAAAGATTTTTTTTGAAGAATTCACTGACAAAGTTGATGGAGCAGTATATTTCGCAGATAAATCCAAACTCAAGCCATCAGGGCTTGGCACAGTCAGGCTTAAACTGCCTGGTCTTCCTGATCATATCCTACATGAGGTTCTATACCTCCCCGAGTTGAAGAGAAACTTGCTGTCCCTGGTCGAAATCCGGCAGCAAGGACACTCAATTCACTTGTTTGATGGCAAGGCAGAGGTCAGAAAAGCATCAGATCACTCACTTGTCATGGAGGGAATAGAATAAGGGAGACTCTTGAAGCTGAAAGGTTCATCTGCTCATGCTCAAAACTTTGCATTTAGTTCACATCATGATGAAGGTACATTCCCATCAAGTCTTTTATGGTATGCTAGATTTGGACACTTAAACTATGACAGCCTTCGTTTGTTGAAGAAAAATGGTGTTAATGGACTGCCTACAATTCCTAGAAAACCTAAGGAATGTGATGCTTGTATTCTAGGAAAGCATAGCAAACAGCCATTTCATGATTCACACTCCAGAGCACATAGAAAACTTGAACTTGTTCATTTAGATTTATGTGGCCCTATGCCTATTTCTTCTGCAAATGGAAACAAATACATGATGACATTTATTGAGGACTACACCAGAATGTGTTGGATTTACTTACTGAAGAATAAGTCTGATGCTTTTCAAACTTTCAAGAATTTTCATGCATGGATTGAAAATGATGCACAAACACATATTGGCTATCTACGTACTGATAATGGAAAAGAATACACTTCAAATGAATTTGAAAATTATCTTCGTCAACATGGAATCAAACATCAAACAACTGTGCCATATAATCCACAACAGAACGGTGTAGCTGAAAGAATGAACAGAACTATTTTAAATATGGTCCGCTCCATGTTATTTTTCAAGAATGTGAAATTAATGTTTTGGGCTGATGCAGTTCTATGTGCTGTTTACATAAAGAATAGGTGTCCTTCAAGTTCAATTAGAAACAAAACTCCTTTTGAAATGTGGCATGGCCACATTCCTTCGGTAAATCATTTCAGGGTCTTTGGTCCACCTGTTATGCCTTGATACCCAAGGGTCAAAGGAACAAACTTGGTGCTAGAAGAAGAAATGGTATCTTCTTGGGGTACTCCAATACCTCCAAAGGATATCGTCTCTATGATGAAGCAAATAAGAAGTTTGTGATAGCAAGAGATGTCATATTTCTTGAATCTTCCAAGAGTGACAAGGTTGTTGAGCGGCAACTTGATCACCTGGATAGATTCACACATGCAAAGTCCTTCCAAGAATTTGATAATGTGATTCCACATCTTGAAGGGGGGATTCCGATATTGAATCAAACTGTGGAATCATGTCCCGAAGCACTCTCTCCCCCACATGAAGAAACAACCACGGATGACACATTGGATGATGTGATTGACAGAATTGGGAGATTGAATCTTGAATCAATCCCAACTCAATCAAATGACCAGCCTGGGCCATCTCAGAAAGGTCCTCCCAAATGGCTGACAAAGACACTAGAGAATGTTCATCCTGATGAGGTTGGAAAAACAGGAACAAGAAGTTCCACTCAAAAAATCGAAGGTGATGTAGATAATTCTGATTCTCCTGTTGATATGGATATTGCTTATAACTATGAATTAAATTTGTCTACAGATCATGAACCAACTTCCTTCAAAGAAGCTACTTCTCATGATGAATGGAAAGAAGCGATGCAGAAGGAGTATGATGCCTTGATAAAGAATGGCACTTGGAAGCCGATTGATCCACCTTTGGGAACGAAACCAATTGCATGTAAGTGGGTCTACAAGAACAAGTACAAAGCAGACGGCTCACTTGACAAGCACAAGGCCAGGCTTGTGGCAAAAGGATTCGCACAAAAAGAAGGAGTTGATTATGAAGAAAATTTTTCTCCCACAGCAAAATGGACCACCATCCGGACTCTCTTTGCCTTAGCAGCTCAGAATGGATGGAAAGTCCATCAGATGGATGTAAAAACAACCTTCTTGAATGGAGATCTAAAGGAGAAAGTTTATATGTCCAAGCCAGAAGGATTTGTGATAAAGGGTCAAGAACACAAAGTTTGCAAACTTGTAAAATCCTTGTATGGCCTCAAGCAAGCACCACGAGCCTGGTATGAGAAATTGACCAAGCATCTTCTGAAACTTGATTTCAAACACTTTTATCTTGATGATGCAACTTTGTTTGTTAAGAAAGTTGGAAAAACAATTGTATATCTTGTGGTATATGTAGATGATCTTTTGATAACAGGAAACAATGAGAGCTATATTGCATCCATGAAGAAAGAGTTGAAGAAAGGTTTTGAAATGACCGATTTGGGTCATGTTCATTACTATTTGGGTATTGAAGTAATTCAACATCCTAAATTCATATTTCTTTCTCAAAAGAAGTACATTGGAGATCTCTTGAACAAATTTGGCATGGATGACTGTAATCCCTTAACCACTCCAATGGAACAAAAATTGAAGCTCACATCTATTGAAGGGAAGGAATTTGAGGATGCAACTAAGTATAGACTGCTTGTAGGAAGTCTTATCTACCTGACCACCACTAGACCTGACATTTCATTTGCTATTGGAATCCTCTCAAGGTTCATGCAAAAACCTTGTGAAGGACATTGGTCTGCTGCAAAAAGAGTGCTAAGGTACTTGAAGGGGACTCAAGACTTTGGACTCAAATATACACAGGTAGGCGACTTCAACTTGATCGGATACTCTGATTCAAACTTTGATGGTGACAAAGAAACAGGGGTGTCTACTACAGGTTACACCATGAGTCTTGGATCAGGAGCCGTCTCATGGAGATCACGCAAACAGTCAGTTCCAGCAGATTCCACGACTGAGGCAGAATATGTGGCAGCAGCTGAAGCAATAAAGGAAATTGTGTGGCTCTGGAAAATCTTGGAAGATCTGCAGATGAAACAAATGTACTCCACACCACTCATGATCGACAACACTTCTGCAATAAAGTTGGCCAAGAACCCAAAGTTCCATGATCGAAAAAATCACATCAATACAAAGTACCATCTAATTCGACATCATGTTCAGGCCAAAACCATCCATCTACATCATTGTTCCACAAATGAGCAAACTGTTGACATCTTCACCAAATCACTACATCTTCACCAAAGCACTTGGAAGAGAAAAGTTTGAAAAGTTCAGATCGATGCTTCGGATTAAAAGGGGGAATGTTGACACCTAATCCTATGGGATGGGTGTGCACATTTAATATTGTATATTATTTAATATTAGGAAATAAGGAAGGCCAAGAGTCATTGGGAGATGAATCCCAATAGCCTCACCTCCATGTATAAATACATATGCATTCTTCAGCTAATACACATTCTGATTTGAGGAGTTACCTCCTGGTTTGACAATTATGTAAAATGACTCCTAAGTTGCATGGGGAAGTGATATTTTGCATATATTATGAAGGAAATTTGGTTTTAGCCTTGATTAGAGCATGTTTGAGGATTTGGACCTAATATTCCAATATTGCCTTAGGTTCTTTTATTTTATAGTTTTTCACCATTGCTTGTAGGTTAGGCAAGTCTAACTCTTTTTCCTTAGTTCCATATGGATTATATTTTAATGGTGCTTCCATCATGATGACATCCTAATTTCCAGTTATGTCATTGTTTGCTACTTCGAGGGAATCGAGGAGTGTAAAGGTGTTGTTGTGCCCTCTATGTGTCTTTTTTTCTTGGTAAAGGAGGGTTACAATGAACTATTCACTAGTTCTATTGGAGGTTCCTCTGATGATATCCTCCATAAGGTTCTAAAATTATTTTGAGTGTGAATAACCATGTATGTTTCCTTTGATACTTGAGCTCTTGAGCTTTTCTTCCATGAATTAACCAAGATGAAACCCTCAAAATGATCAAGGGGATCCTATATTTAATGTGTATCTAGTTGTGTTAGGAGTACCACAATGAAAATAAATACTCATGGAAAATATATTCACATACTCATGGAAAATATATTCACATACTCATGGAAAATACCACAATGAAAAGGAATGTGTTCATAATCCAATGACTGTTGCCAAATTTCATGCCTCTAATAAGTGTCGATAGATGTTGAAAGAGGCTAAGAGATGTCCATATATATAAATATTTGAGCATATGATAATTATTTTCCATTTTTATGACTTCATAAGCTTTAAAATTGGGCCTCAATGTGTTTCTAATTCCTTCAATGATTTCTTCTTCCCAATGAAAGGGAGTAGAAACGTTCTAAATTGGAGCAACTATGACAATTTCCTTATTAGGGATGAACCTTTCCATATAGAAAATGAGGTAGAGACCTATTTAATTCAAGAAGTATGATCCCCTATTAAATACCTTGGTTTGATATTTCATGTTTGCAAAAAATGTTGTGAATAATCCTTTTTTTCTTGCCTCCAAGTCTATTTGGCCCTTGGTTTCCATTTATTCTTGATCCAAGTGATGAGAACTCTCTCCTTTGGCCAGAATCCTAATAATTTTCTTATGATGGTGTGATATTGCATATTTTAAATGTATTATTCTATATTTCTGGATTTGATCTCAAATTTTGGGCCTTTGGGTGTCTTTGGTAGGAATTGACATGTTTTGCAAGTTGTCAATGTCCCTCCTGTCAGTGGGTCTGTAAGTGATCCAGGGTTTGTAACTCCATTGATTGGTGTTAAATTTTGTAGCCATTGTGGGCCTCCTGATTCATATTCCCCACCTACTCGAGCATATCGAGAGGTCATGTTTTGATAGGAATGGAAAGGCCCCTATCCTCTAGCCCGATGTAAGAGAAAATACTAAGGAGATGGATATCATTGAAACCCTAGTGGCGTAGCATTTTTTTCAAAGAGAAAAATTTATTAAACTTAAAGTAAAGACTATTAATTTTTTTTTAATTATATATTTTGAATCCACACAGTGAATGCTATATTTCTATGTAGTTTCATGGAAAACAACTTTTTCTAGCATATAGAAAAATAACATGAAAGATAGAAATATATATGTTATTTTAAAAAATTGGTGTTTTCATGTATTTTCAACCTAGACCACTAGTTTCTTGATCTCAAACCTATATTTGAAGAAACCAAGTCATTGTGCATATAGGATTCTTCCTAGGAAAAATTTAAATTCAAAAAAATGCATGCACATTCCTAGCACGTACATGCTTTTAGTACTAATAACATGTGTAGGATCCTAGTGCCAAAAACATTTGCACATTTATAGTACTAGGAATGTGCATTATCTAGCCACATGATAGTGATAAACAATTATCTAAGAGAGTCAATAGTGTAGCTATAGTTAATATTTTAAGGAGTCAAACATAACCACTAGTAGGCTACCAAGCAGTATTCTAACTGGGCCACTCAGAGGAAAAGGGTTTCCATTCTATTCGAGTGCATGTTTTTGCATAGATTAGTATAGTAGTTAAGAGTGGATAGGGAGAGATAAAATAAAGAGATTTTTTGCATATTAGCAATTCATGAACCATAGGTCTCACTTATTTACACTTTCATCCATCTATATTCAAATAAAGAGAGAGCAAATCAACTTCGCCTTCCAATTAGGTTTTCTTCTGAAAGCATTTTCTAGGTCATATCTTGTGTTGTTATGGTTGTGAGTGATTTTATTATTGTTTTTTTTCTATTTTCTACATTTTGTGTATTGCATGCATAAAAAAATTACCTTAAAAAATCTAGAACACTAAGGAAATCAAATAATCATGATAATATAGACTTTGAATTTTTAAATTTAAATTTAAAAATTAAAAGATCTCTTGTGATGAAATTTCGAGTGAAATATCCATGAGTTTATAGATCATATTGGTATCGTATCAAGTTTCTTTGGGTATATTGGTGGGAGTTGTAGGGGATTTAAATTAGCTAATCGAAAAGTCGCAAAATCACATCCAAGGCGAAATATTTAGTTAGTAACCCTCAGGATCCCACAAAGGAGAGATTTTCATGGTTGGAACCACAAGTCAAAGATATAAACTATAATGTAGGCCTCTTGATGGCATCCTTAGGCAATAACCTTGTGCTATTTTGAGAATATTTAGGATATAATTTTGAAGTTAAATCGAAGGGGAAATTCACAAATCGAGAAGAGATAGAGGGAGAATCTAAGAAAAACATGAAAATTATAAATCAATTTTTAGTATCATCAATGATTCATAGTACCTATTCAATATGGAATTGAAGGTCTACATCAAGCGATATGAAGGTGAGATTGACATTTTAAAGCTAATTCACACGTTTCAATAGTTATAATTTTATTTTAGTGGTCACCAATAGAGGAAGAACATGAGATTTAATTTTCTTGACTGAAATTAGAGGGCCATGTCCGATCTAGTGGGAACTCCACAAAAATACACTATGGTTAGAGGGATATATAAGTGGGAGGATATAAAAACTCTCATAAATTCATAGTTTTACCCTATTGGGTATGTAGAGGGCCAACAGATATAATAGCATTACTTCAAGAAAAAATATGGGCTATGTACTAGAGGACACCACATAATTTAGAAATATGGACATATTGTTTTCTCTATCCCCAAAGAATCCAAACCAAATCCTCAAGTATTTGGGTGGATTGCACAACCATCTGTAAAATCAAGTGATGTTTTTCAAACCCATATCAATGGATGTGACTTGTGTGTAGGCTTAATACCTAGAAAACATAGTCCAGAGAAAGGGAAATAAAGTAGGTAAAAGTGGAAAGAGCATAAGGAATATTCAAGGAGGGGAAGAAGAAGAGAAAAGGGGGAAGATACAAAATTTAAATAGCCACAAAAAACTAGTGCAAAGATCCTATCAATCACTATAACCATTGTAACATTCATGGTCATATAGAGGAGTAGAGCTAGAAGTTGCATCCAAAGCTCAATCCAAAGAACAGAAAGAAATACGCTAAGAAGAAAATATAATGGCCATTGATTCGAGCAATCAGGTGGAAGGGGTCTCAAATGTGGATGAAAATATTTTTTGTAAATTAGTATAAAAGGGGGTGAATCTGAGTAGCATTTAGTAATAGGAAGGGAAGGAAATGACTAGACTCTTAGATTTAAAGATAGAGGTCAAGAAGACAAAAAATGATGCTCTATTTGACTTAGGATCATAAGAGAATCTCAAAGTAGCAGATTAAGTGAAATATAGGAGTAGAGACTCATGACCATCCTACCCCATATCCATTTTGGTAAGTCAGCAATGAGGTAGAGATAAAAGTAACCAAACAATGCAGAATAAAATTTTATATTGATGTTAACTTTTTTGATAAAGCATAATTACATGTAGTTCTATTAGATGTATTCAATTTTTTTTTTGGAGTCCCTATATGTACATGCAATATGTGGACTTCATGGGAAGAGTTAATGTGACAGCCCCACCCAAGGATTTGGTATGAGCCACATTGTAAAACGTTTGTAAATAACAAAAAAAAATGTGAATGAGCCTTGGGACACAAATTCTAGACCTGAGGATGGAGAATTTCTAGTTGGGAATGTTATGGTTTCTTATGTAAAGAAGAAACTTGAACTTGAGGATAGCTATTAGAGGTTGGTTGGTGCCTGAAGAAAAGGGATTAGCTCCTCAAATTAAATGGGTTGATTAAAAGTAATCAGGCCCATGATTTCTTGAAAAAATACAGCAAGCAAAAGAGGACATAATTTATGAAGGGTTGCAAAAGCAAGGACGCGATAGTAAAAGAAGGGGCATGAACGTTGACCAAAAATAAGGAGGCATTAAAAAAAAAGGATGGGGGGGACTCATGAATAAATTTCATGTATTCATAGGGGGAACATTTAGGATAACACACAGAGAGGGAGATACTTGAACTCCTAGATAAAAGTATTCATAGTGGTTAAGGGCACATGGGAGTTTTGAGAGAATAAGCACTTGAACAAGGGCAAGTGGGGAAAGTAGAAGTTGATCCTTGTTTAGGAAGTAGACCGAGGTTGGGAAGAGAAACAAACCTTTAGTGGAAAATTTCAATGAGAAACGATGAAGAGAAGAGAAGAGAAGAGAAGAGAGTGGGATTGATTCTCTATCCCTAGAGGCTGTGGGTCGAGTGTTTTTATTTGGTTCCCTGTAATAGCTTGGGTTCCCTAGAGGATTTGGGTTGAGATAGGATTCTTGGAACCCTATAACAGCTTTGGTCCCTGGAGGCTATGGGTTGATATAAGAGGTATCTGTAACCCTTTAACAACTTGGGTCCCTAGAGGCTATGGGTCAAATGAAATATCTAGAGCCCTATAATAGCTTGGGATTCCCTGGAGGATGTGGGTTGAGATAGCTACTCTAGAGCCCTTTAATAGCTTGGAAATATACCATCCTAAATCTGAGATGAACATGAGCTCGAATCATAGTTCCTGGTTACTGTCCTGACTAATACAGTGGTTTCTAGACTCCCTGGGATGGGGTGAAACATTTTATGTGGATGAGGGGGTGAGTTTGGGCACCTCTAGACTCCCCATGCAAGCAAGAAAAAGATAGATAATGGTGGGGATTGAGACTGGAAGTCCTCTAGAGTCCCTGGTATATTTGAAAGATTGAGTGTGGTTCCAACAACAAGAATTCCATCTAGACTCTAGAATCTGGCTCGGGGGTGATAGCTGCAAGTAGCAGTGGTTGCAGTTGCTTATGGTTTGGTGGAGAGTAGTAGTTCTAGATTTAGTTTCCCTACAGGATAAAAGATAACTACGTGTGAATATTATTTCAATTAACGGATTATGTTGTATTGTCATTTGTAATAGATGCAGATAAACATGGACTAATTGTGTTGTTTTGTATATACTTGTGATGTAATTTTGAAAGGATATTTACCTGGTTTGTATGTTTTTTATGGATATGAATATGTATGTGTGCATATGTGTTATGATTACATGTAAAATTAGATAAGTTAGCAACTATTGTGTATATACATGTGATGCAATTGTGAAGGGATATTTCCCTTATTTGTATGTTGGTTATGCCTATGAATGGAATTAGCATTTAGTATCACCTAAAATTTAGAGTAATAATCAGATCCTTGTGGACTTATTAAGGATGTATGTGATGCATCAGTCCAAGAAATGGAAATAATATCTTCCACTTGTAGAATTTGATACAATAATGGACATTAGGAGTCCATACAGACGAGCCCTTTTAAGGCATCTGATGGTAGGAAATGTAATACTCCTATTAGTTGGAGTGACCCATATAAAAAAGTGCATGTAGGACCTAATATGAAAAAAGATATGGAAAAATAAATTTTAGATCATAAAGAAAAATATGAAAGTGTTATAGGATAGATAGAAAATCTATGTAGATAAGCATAGGGTGCACAAAGAGTTCCAAGTGGGGTATCATGTCTACCTGAGAATTACACCTAAGAAAATTTCCCTAAAAATGGGGACATGTTCCAAGGTTTCACCATGGTATTGTGGACCTTTTTGAAATTATTGAGAGGATTGGACCAGTGGCATATAGACTGGATTTACCTCCATAACTTAGAGTTCATGATTTTTTCCATGTTTATTTATTTAAAATATATGTACATGATCCTAATCATGTGATTGAATGGTCTGTGCTACAGGTGGAACCATAGGGAGAGTTCCAAATGGAACCAATGTGCATTTTAGATATGACAATTCTCATGCTCCAAAATCGAGTCATAGAGAAATTCAAGGTGTAATGGAAGAACTATGGGCCAGAGGAGACCACATGGGAAATGGATGATGCCATGAAAGATAATTATATTTTCTTGTTTGATGATAAAAAACAAGCGCATTTTAGGTGAGGATGGGAAGAGAACCTCCAACAAAAACTTTCAGCAAACAACGATGAAGAGAAGAGTGTAGAAATGTCCTGTAGATTCAAACTACTACTAGTAATTTACTAAAACAATAGACTAGAATCTACTCTACACATTAGCAAAAACAATTAATTGATCAAGAAATTATGAAGCATACGAGAGAAAGAATTCAATCAACACATTACACAATGATTTCCTAGGGAAAGCCACAGCTAAAAACCCATGCTACCTGTATATTGCAATAGTTAGACAATATGATAATATTACAATTCTTTTCTCAAGACTGATTATCATATACCATAATCCTGCCTCTAAGGAAATCGAATTTTCCTCTCGGTGATGAATTAGTCATGATGTTTGCATCTTGTTCCTATGTAGGAATTTACTCCAACAATATGATTCTCCTATGCACACAATCTCGTAGATGGTGATACTTGATGTCGATATGCTTGGACCGATCATGAAAAACTAGATTCTTAGAGAGTTTTATACAACTCTCATTGTCATAGTAAATCATTATAGGATCCATCTAATGACCAAATAAATCAACAAGGATCTTCCTCACCTAGGTAGTGCCACAAGCTACTTGAATAGCCGACATGTACTCTAATTCTTCCGAACTAAATGTAGTTGATCTTTGCTTCTTGTTGTACCAAGAAACTTTTGTTGACCCAATATTGAATATTTTCCCTGATGTGCTCTTCTTGTCTGATGGACTCCCTACCCAATATGAATCTGTGAAGCCTTGTAGATTCACTCCTTTTTTCCGTATGTACTAAAAACCAAACTGAGTGGTTCCTCTGAGGTATCTCAACACATGTTTAGTTTCCTTCCAATAAAGTTTGGGTGGCTTAACAATTGCTTGAATAAGCTCGTTAACTGAAAAATAATATGTTTGGTTCTATGTTCACCAAATACATAAGTGAACCCATAATATTCCTATAAATAGTAGCCTCCACTACTTCACCTAAAGTAGCATCTTCCTTCAATTCCATGCTAGAGGAGTCTCCATGGGTTTGTTTATCTCTATGTGGAACTTCTTAAGTATCTCATTGGCATAATTTACTTTATAGACAAACAGTTCCTCATCTCCTTTCCATACTTCCACACCAAGGAAATAATACATGAGCATTAGGTCATTCATATAGAATTATCTTGCAATATTTTACCATCGTCTCATCACCTAATTGTTGGATAATCTAATTCTAACCAACTGCTAGGTGTCGAATCTGTCCATCCAAGTGTCCCAGTTCAGTTTCACTTAGTCAATTCAGTCTCACTAAATTCATTTAATTTTGATGTCTCCAATGTAATATTATTTAACTCATTCATAATATTGAGAAGAGAAATCCTCTGCTCCACTTCTTTTTCGTTTTCAATTCCTGTCATGGTATCGAAGCTAGTTTACATAAGACTCTTGAGAGATAATCAACGTGAGAGAAGTTGGAGTAGCATAGAGAAGAGGCAATTCTACAGAAGACTCTTCGAGAGAGGATCAGAAGTTTGAAGATTCCTCCTGCGAAGAAGTGGCACGAAAACGAAGAAGCCAGTTATGGCTAAGCCAGTGAAGGTGCCGGCCAAAGTCGGTTTAAAAAAAAATGGTTCGGAATAATGCACTGAGGTAATCAGAGCATAGTTTTATTAACACAAAGATAACTCTTATGATCTGCGTTGGCCCTATTATATCTGTGTTAGTGCAATGAGATCATTACTAATGCACTATTCCAATGCAACAAAAAGTGTTATTAAATGTTCCTTACAGCATTTTCAATCACACATGGCCCCTTAACAGTAGCGACTGCTTTAAAGTGATTTATCAAAGCACGTGCCACAAAATGAGATGTGAAAAAGATTCATGAAGGAATTTTTTTAAGAAATTCAAAACTCCGTATTCAAAGTTGTTTTTTTAAATGGAATGAAAAGTCTTTTTTAAAATTTTGATTCATAAAAGACAGGAAAACCATTTTAAAATAAAATGAAAATTCGTTTTTAAAAATCGATTCATAAAAGGGATGAAACCCATTTTAAAAAAAGGTACTTGTTTGAAATTCTTTTAAAAAAGAGGGAGAGTGAATAAAAGTTTTTTTCAAAGTTATTTTTTTTTTTTTTTAAACTTAAATTTTTCAAAATATAGAGGTTTTCATAAAGATAGAGGGCTCCAGGGTATGGTTTAGAAAGGTTTAAACAATGCTTAAAAGGCCTATAAAATTGATTGTGGGCATTGCAATATTTTAAAGAAAAGAGTTTGCAAGAAGGTTTTTTGTGTCAGCCAAGAAACGACATAATGTCTACAATTTGTGTTACTTGTTGAGTCGTAATGAGCCAACACTCAACAAATGGAAAAAGCCAAGAGGCTAAAGCAACAACACGAGATGTTTGAGATATTTTTAGATCTAAAATTGAAGAGGCAAAAGGATTTCTTTACATTAAAATTCATAAAAGAATACGTGGATGACATCATTCTCCCTCTAATTTCAAATTCTAAGACAACCAAGGAGGCTTGGGGTACCCTTGAGAGGTGTTTGGTGAAAGGGGAGCATTGAATTTGAAGATAAAGGTGGATCTATAGTATCATATCTACATCGTGATGAAAATACGTAGCCACAAGTGGATGATGTCTATGAAGAAATTACAGAAACAACAGAGCAGGAGCATGAAGATGCTTGTGAACCCCATTTTGCACAGCTACAAGTGGAAGACAATTTGGTGAATCCAACAACACAACTTGCTGATCACAATTCTATTAATCCAGCAACGGAGCTTTATAATGACGACTTGGTGATACCAGCAACAGAGCTTTTTGATGATTATTTGGTGATTCTAGCAACAAATCTTGTTGATGAAGATTTGGTGAATCTAGCAACTGAGCTTGCTGACGAGAGTAAAAATACTATGGTAAATCTACTGATTAATATTTATGATGTAAAATTTGTTAAAGAATTTTTTGCTAATAATGATTGGTTGCAGATGATGCAACAAAAAAATCATTTAGACATGATGTTATTCAGTGATAAAAGCCCACTTGAGTCAGTGGAAAACAACCTGTTTGCAGCAACACAGGTTAGTGAAGAAGAGACAAAGACAGAGACAAAGATCAAGAAAGAGACATAAACATGGATAAAGACAGATGCAAAGAAATAAGTCTACAAAGGGAAAGAAGAAACAAAGATAGATGCAAAAGTAGAGAAGGAAGTGCAATAGGAGAAATTTTCCATTGCAGAGTAGAAGGAATAAAACCAATGTGGTTTTGGAGATGTTCTTACACTTACCATTGATTTCTAAAGCACAGGTAAAAAAATTGATTATGAAGAGGACTTAAAGTTCCTTGAAAGATGACTTGCAACACCATGTCTAGATGAGGTATACACAGAAGTTGTAGATATGAATGTTGAAGACAGCATGCATGAAAAACACGTCAATGACATTTTTAGATATTGGATTTTTGAAGAGATAAAATATTATTCTCATCTTATGTGCATTATATTGATGATGAAAAGTTTTGAAGACAATATGTGGTACCAGCCCACTTACAAGTCATTTCTTGAAGAAGTCTAGGGCATGATTAGACAACCTAGAACAACAGAAGAACTACACCAGCAAATGAAGAAATAGAGGTTTGAAGAATACAGCAAGAAGAAAATGTTGAAACAATTTAGAGGCTATAGAATCTAGAAGAAGAGAAGAAGAAAACTAAATCTAGTTGAAGTCAAATTTTTAAATTTTAAGCCTTGCTGAGACATAGACTAGCAGGTATCTTAATTAAATTTTTATGTGTTTGTAATTAAGGGGGAGTGTTGGAGAATCTAATTCCAACCACATGCTAGGTGTAGATACCTTCCATCCAAGTGTCCTAGTTCAATTTCACGTAGTCCAATTTTAGTTCAGTCTCACTGAAGTCATTTAATGTGGATGTCTCCAATGTAATCTTATTTAACTCATTCGTAATATTGAGAAGAGCAATCCTCTGCTCCACTTCTTTCTTTTTTTCAATCTTTTCATTGTTAGAATTAAATCATTGACATATAATACTATAATCAATAATTTACCTTCAACCACAATATGGTAAAGTTTTTCATCTGCTTCATTTTGGTGAGGCCAAACCTGGTGAAATAGCTATCAATCCTGGTGTACCAAGCACGGGGTGCTTGTTTCAATCCATATAGTGCTCACTTGAGTCTGCACACATCAAATTTTCTATTTAAGGTCTCAAATCCTTATATTTTCTCAATGTACACCTATTCTTCAATCACTCTGTTGAGGAATGTTGTCTTCACATCCATATGATGTATCTTCCATCCCATTTGCGCTAAAAGTGCTAGAATATATAAGATCTAATTAAATATTACCTTCCTACTAGAGCAAAGGTCTCCTCATAATCAATTCCCTCCACCTAAGAGAACCATCTAGCCACAAATCTGGCCTTATGTTTCTTGACAATCCCATTTTTTGCTTTATTTACCTTGTAAATCCATATAGAAGTCACCACTAACTTGTCTACTAGTCTTGGTACCACTTCCCAAACACTATCTCTGATAATGGAGCCATACTCCTCTACCATGGCAACAACGCATACTATTTGTTGCATTGTTTCATTTAATGATGATGACTAGGTATCTACACTATCACTCATAAGAGCCATGTAGCCAGTGTACCGATCTGGTGACCTCCTTTGCCTATGTTGTGATGTGGGTTCTCCCACATTCTCTCTAGTATCATGCATCAATCTTTCATCTTATCTGGTGTGCTTCCTTCCATCTCTAGAAGTATATGCATGAGTGGGTGCTTCCACTCTATGATCCTCTGCATTTCGATGCTCCACATCATCCTGAGGTTCTTCCTTTGGAGATAAAATCTCCTCATCTGCATGTAATTGGAGCTCCCTCTCAAGGGAACATCGCATGGCCTTCTATTCATCTAAATTCCCATCTCTATGAAACAATTTCATCCTTTGAGATGGAAGGTACACCCAATAGTTGTGAGGAATATTAGTGTACCCAAAAAATATTTCCAACTCATATATCGGCTCTATATTTTTCATTGCATCCTTGGTAAAATGAAAGTAAAATAATAAACCAAAGATCCTGAAGTGTGCCACGTATGGTTTCTTACCTAAAAAAAATTATTCTAGTGTACTCATCTCAAGAATCCAATGAGGACTCTTGTTATGTACATATAAAACTGTGTTCCATGCTTCAACCCATAAGTGCAATGGTAGGCCCCAATCATGTAACATCGCCTGTGTAGCTCCTACAATACTTTTGTTCTTCCTTTCTACCACCCCATTCTATTTTGGTTTATGGGGCGCTATTAACTCTAATTGAAAGCCTTATGATGCACAAAATTTCTTTAATTCATTTGACACATATTCTCCATTGTTATCGCTCGATGGATCCTTCACTTTCATGTTAGTGTCATTCTCAACAAGTGCTTTAAATTCACAAAATTTAGAGAAAGCCTGATATTTATTTTGCATAAATAAAATACAAAACCTACGTGAAAAATAATCTACAAATATTACATAATACTTGTGCTTGGTCATGGAGGATATCGAGAACATTCCACACACATCTGAGTGAACTCTTTCAATTATTTCTTGTGCTCAACTATCCTTATCATGAAAGGTGGCTTTGGTGTACTTCCACAATGTACACCCTTTGCATGTATCTCTCTACTCTAGTGCACCCTTGGGAATTAATATAGAAACATTTTACATGATCTTCAAATCTCCATGGTGAAGATGGCTCAATATTATATGCCATAATTCACCAATGTCTCAGCTCTACTCATTCTCTCCTTTTGTGCTCAATGTTGCACAATATTCTACATCCAATTTTTAGAGGTTCTTCACTCGAACCCTGATCCACTTCACTTGTCTTGTGGCTATGTGATGAAGGAAATCCTTTCCTTTTCTAAATATCACATCGTAGCCATGATCCTCCAACATAGAAATTGAAACTAAATTATTCTTCAGACCTGGAACATACATGACATTTTTGAATGTGATAGGAGAACCAAAATCCCTCTAAAAAGTAATAGTATCGATGTCGGTCATTCTATATATTCCATCATCTCCCATCTCGATGTGCATCTAGAGGTCCTTCTCCTCCAAGTCATTGAAAATTTATTTGTTTCCCTTCATATGGAATGAGGCTCCACTATCCAAATACCACACAATGCGCATCATTGATGTCACCATGCATGCAATGAGGTTGAAATCAAACTTGAACTGTGAAGCAAGAGCTTCATCTTTAGCTCCTCTTGAGGGCTTCTTGTCAGCCTTCTTGTGTGGACACTTCGTGGCATAGTGTCCCAACTCACGACAGTGAAAACATTTGATATTCAACAAGTCCTTATTCTTTCCACCCTAACTCGAATCTCCTTTGGATTGGAATTTATTTTCTTTCCACTTATTTTTATTTCCATCTAAGGAAAAATTCTCCTCATCATCATACTTGGATGAGATTCCATCTCTGGTGCTCTGCCTTATCTCTTCTTGCACCTATTTGGACCAAAAACGCTCCCATTTTGGTATATTCTCCCTCCCATTTACCAAATCCTAGTAGTTGTGCCAGCTCTTGGGCAGGCCTAGAAGTGCTAGGATGGCCATATCATCTTTAGCAACTGTAATACCAACGCTCCCAAGCTCATCTTGAAATTGGGTGAACCTACTCAAGTATTGTGGTATTGTATTTCCCTTCTACATCTTGATCTTTTGATGCTTGTCCTTAAGTGCCAGCTTTTTGCGGTCATTTTTTTTCTTAAACAAGTCGATAAATTCTTACCACATTGCATATGGTGTGTCCTTCCCATGGAGGTTCGAGACAATATGATCTTGAATTCCTTCTAGTATTATCCTTCTCACCTTTACAATACATTTCTTCCACTCTGCCAAATCTTGAGCATCTGTTTTTAGAGGCTTAGGAATATCATTGTCTATGAACTCCTTCAGCTTGTTGTCTTCCAACACTACTTCCATCATGTGCTTCCAAATTCGAACTACTTTCAAGGGAATATTTGAGTCTCAATCTGTAGAATGACATATTTCTGGCTCTAAAGAATGATCCTACAAATTTGATTTCACCTGCAAATACAAACTCGTATTCTCCTCTTCTAGTGTGATTTATGCTTTGATGCCATGTAGAAATTCCTTTTAGATTCAAACTGTTACTTGTAATTTACTAAAACAATAGACTTTAATTAATCTACTCATCAGTGGAATCAATTAATCGATCGAGAAATAATGAAGCATGCAAGAGAAAGAATTCAATAAACAGACTACACAGTGATTTCTTGGGGAAAAACACAGCTAAAAACCCATGCTATATGTATATTACATTATTCAGAAAATATGAGAAGCATACATTGCTTTGCTCAACCTGAGAAACCTATGCACTATCTCTCTCTCTATCACTTCTTCCTAGAAAATCCTAGGCCAATACTTAACCAAATTATTTAGTTTCCCAAGTCCCTAATTCCTTTCCCTCTTTCCTTGGGAATTAGCCCCTATTAATTAGGGAAATTCTTCAATTGGAATTGTGCAACCCTCATAGGCCTTCCTATGACTACATGCACCACCCGTACAATTTGCATCATTATACAAATAATAGTACACTTCCCTTAAACCCCAATCTCAACTGGATAACTCTCAAATCTGACATGCATGAGTTATTTATAGGTGAATCATCAGTTATTTTCTTGAACACCTGAAGCAACACCCCATAGTCTGACCTCATATTCGTTCCTCCATCAGTTGTAACTATTTTAACTGACTTTAACTCAATCAAAATGAATTAATTAATTACAACTCAAAATAAAATCAACCAAGGCACCTATAAAGTATGACACTCTACATGACTAAAATTAGAACCTCAAATTGAATTAATTAAGCTAACTAATTCAAATTAGCTTATTTAACTCGTATAAGTTGTCTTGTGATATGGAAATGAAATTTTATTCCTAATTCAATTCAAGGGAAAATTTAAAAATATATATATTCTTGTTTCATTTTCAACAAAGAGGGGACAAGAGAAGGGGATTGATTCTCTATCCCTGGAGGCTATTTTTTGAGTTCAGGTCACTGGATCCCTATAACAACTTGGGTTCCCTGGAGGCTATGGTTTGAGTTCTAGTCATTGGATCCCTATAAAAACTTGGGTTCCCTGGAAGCTATGGGTTGAGATAGGATTCTTAGAACCCTATAAAATCTTGGGTCCCTGGAGTCTGTGGGTTGAGACAAGAGGTCTCTAGAGCCCTCTAACACCTTGGGTCCTTGGAGGCTATGGATAGAATGAAATCTCTAGAGCCCTGTAACAACTTGCGATTCCTTGGAGGATATAGGTTGATCTAGCTACTTTGGAGCCCTATAATAGCTTTGGAAGAGACATCTTGAAGCCAAGAATGATACAATGGTTTACGGACTCCCTCAGAGGGGGTGAAACATTTTATGTGCATGAGGGGGTGAGGTTGGGCTCCTAGGGACAAGCTTGAAACATATTTCCTAGTTACTTCCATGAATGATACAATGGTTTACGGACTCCCTCAGAGAGGGTGAAACATTTTATGTGCATGTGGGGTGAGGTTGGGCTCCTATGGACTCCCCATGCAGGAAAGAAAGATATAAACAATGGTGGGGATTTAGGTCAAAGGTCCTATGGAGTCCCTATCATATCTAGCAGTCTGAGTGTGGTCAGAGCAACAAGAATCCCCCCCCCCCCCCCCCAGACTCTAGAATCTGGCTTGGAGGTGACAACTGCAAGTAGCAGTGGTTGCAATTCCATATAGTTGGGTGGAGAGCCGTAGTCCAAAACTCAGTTTCCCTACAAGCTAAAATATAAGTATTTGTGAAGAATGTTGTAATTAATGGATTATGTTGTATTTTCATTTGTAACAGATGTGGATAAAAATGGACTACAATTGTGTTGTTAGATTGAACACTTTTGTGATCCATAATGCAGAAAAATGTCTTTCAGATTAATCACATCATTAAGATTTGGTCGACATTTCGAACCAAATAATGTGGTTTATCCTCAGGACAAGGTGAAGAAGTTAACCAATCTTCATGAATAAATATTATGGATGCATCATTAATTGGAGATAGCCATTTAAAACTAGCCATTAAAAACTAGTCGTTAGAGAATTAGGTAATTAGTTATTTAGTTATTAGGGGATAAAAATCAAATTGTTTGTTAGAGAAAAATTATCAATTAGGTTAATTTCAATAATTAATACTAAATAATTTTCAAATTCTATTTATTAATTATAACAAAATTTATTTTATCATCAATATCATATATTTAAAGTTTAAGATATTAAAAATATTGGTTATTTGAATTATATATAATTTAACTAAAAAATATAAGGGTAAGGGGGGTTAAAAAGGGATCAAAATATTATAAATTAATAAGGAAACTATTTTAATAATAAGGAAGAAAGATTAAGAATAAAATAAAATAAAAACAATGAAATGAAAGGGGATTTTTATTAAAATAAGGAAGAAAATAAGAAATAGAAAACTATAAGGGGAATAAACCAGAATAAAACTAAGAGCCCTAACGAAATAAGAATCCAAGCGAGATGGGAAGGAATCACATCGAGAGAGCTGGAGTCCAGCTCTTACTCAATTTCCAACCATTTTCCCTATTGATATTCCTAGTGTATCTCTCAATCTCCATTGTCCCTATTGATATTCCTAGTGTGTCTCTCAATCTCAATAGCCTCTCTAAGTTTCCTATGGTGGAAATGATCAACCTTAGCAATGACCCTAGAGTCCTCAATACAGACATTGTCATATGATTTTTCTGCATGTTCTGCTAGAGCCGAAGTGCAGGAACAATTGTGCCTAATGTCTGCAACATGATCTTGGATTTTTTTCTTAATGGATTGACCTGTTTCTCAAATATAGGGAAGACCACAAGAACAAGGAACCAAGTAGACCCCTTTCTTGTCCTTAGGGGAAAAAATTTCCTTAATAGAACCAAGATAATTTCTAATGGTACAAAGAGGTTTGAACGAGGAGGAAACATTATTCCTTCTAAGGAAATGGGAAAACCTGTTTGTGGGCCCTTGTGCTATAGGGTAAAATTCTTGGGTTTTTGGTTTTCGAATATCCCTCTCAGGGCTTTCCGGTGCCCAAGGAAAACAGTAATATTAGCTGTATAGTTCAAAAAGAAGATACATATATGTTCATATCAACTTAAAAAACTTGATGGAATAAGATGGAAGATTACCTCTTTCCAAATCTTGAAGTTTTTTGGAGAGCGCTAAGTAGCGAAGCAGGGATCCTCCTTCACCAGCTCCAAATCTCGACCCTGTGATCAATCAAAGCACCCGTGTAATCTCTACCACAATATACATTTCCTATCAATTAATTTAACATACGATAAACATTTAAACAATGCATGTCTAAGCCATTCATCTCATGCTATATAAGTAATTGAGGAACAATAACAATATTGACGCATCGAATGGACAAAACAGATACAGTTCTATTGATTTATAAAAAGGAGGATTACAACCGTCAGTTGTACCAAGTCCTCCTTAGTCTTCCAATCTCTCTTTCTCTTTTTCTGAATGTGGTGACGTCTTGATCAAAAAGTTCTCAATGAACCTCTTTGATCTTTGACCTTCACACTACAACAATAAATGCTCTGCTTCACATGTATTCAAAAAACCTTCAACCTTGAACCAAGAGCCTACAGCTCCATTTTATAGGAGATGGAGAGGGAAATCATTACCTTTCTCTTTCCACCAGATCTAAATAGAAAAAACCAAGATGTTTCCTCAACTTTCCATTCTTTTGCCTTTCTTTGGAGTTTAGTTGTTTTTGGCAAGGCCCAATAAGAGACTAGTGCCTTGCAGTTTCTATTTTGTACTGACTCTCTTATGAGAAAAAACTAGAATTTAAAATCATTCTCAGCGGGTTTTTCTTGTTTCAAACTCAAAACACGGGTAATGCTACCCTCTACACTAAACAGAGTGTTTCCCTAGCCACTAACGTGACCTTTTCATGGATCAGGTGCGTTATAATGCACTTTGGTTGTTATAGGGGCGTGTTACCTTGGCAGAAGTAGGTTTAGTTTAGGCCTCTTTATTCCTTCCAGATTTATCTTCTCCTCTGAGCTGATGGGGAGGTTATTTGACCTCTAACAAATGCCCCCTAAAGTGTGAGGTCAGAGACGAAGACAATGGCCGAAATACTTTATAATATGTGTAGTAGAGCTAAAGAGATTGGAGGACTGAGGAAATCCTGAAACAACAACATATGTCAGAAAATATAGTATCTGTCTTGAGTCGGGCATTCCCATGCTCAGTAGCTAATCAACATGATTTCTCTAGTACAGAGATATGAAGAATATGTCCACCGATAAGCATAATGTGGAATTGTCTGTGATAATAGGATCAGGCTAAACAAGTTGTCTCCATAAACAATATTGCAACTTGGGGAAGGAAACATAGCTGTAATGATGTAACGTTTGCCCCAAGGTATTCGCCGCTGCTTCACTTAAACTACATATTTCTCAACATTTGAATGAAGGATATTTCTTCGAACATGTGAGAAATCGTCTGATTACCAATCGATAATGAAAACTGTTAACATATGCGAATGTGGCCACCGATAATGATTATGGTCCCTAAGATGCACAGTACAATCTAGAGAGTGCGAATAAAAAGATTTGAAGTCAAACACTCGTAGAATCATTCGATCGGGAGCCAATGATGAAGACTCCTAATCAAACACAAGATAACCTGCCACTGATGTCTGCAAGCATCTAGGTACTTGTGGGTTTCTGGATCAACTTCCTAGATATGATGTTGAAGTCGATAGGAAGAGATATATTGAAAGGTAGGCATTGAGGCATCCTACATCAGTCAACACAAAACGGAAAACAAATTATTTTGTTTTTTATGGAAAAAATGAAGAGCAAATGGGGATTACGACAAATAATTTCTGGGATAATGAGCAGTTTTTTTGATATGAGGAGTAGTAGATAGCGAGATCTGCTTGAACAATAGAAGGCACTGTAACAGGGTACTAAGCAGCTAAGGCTTAATGAATACCAAAGATTTTGTTAGGATTTTACCAGTGTAGGAACACTGGGAGATGAAGGTTAAACTCATAGATGGTAGGATTCGGCTAACTGCAAAAGATTTTTCTAGGAAGTGCCATGTTCAAGACTTTTTCTACCAAATCGACCTTTCTGAAATGTAACAGAGGTAGTATCCATTTTGTCCAAAAATTTTCCCCATATGATTAGGTTTAATGAGTCCATACGAGTAAACTCAGTGACTTTTTCATGTTTAGAGAGTCTAAAAAATGTCGTAAAAGACAACTCCAGGGGGTACCTTTGTCATGTCTTGATAACCGGGCACGACAAAGGGAGAATAGTAAGCCCGAAACCGTTCGTTTTCCATGAGTTAATCCATCGAAGCCGGAAAAGTGAGAAATCTATGTTTGATGGACATCTACCTCATTTTGTTATGATTAAAAGGAGACAAAGTAAACTCAGTATTCTTTGTGAATTTTTCAACGAGTCCAACAAAGAAAAACTCGGTGCACTCCGTGAAATTTTAACGAGTCACACGGAGAAAACTCGGTCAATTTTTTTGTCTAAAGAGATTTGAAAAGGAGGAAAAGAATGGATCCTTATTCTCTGTCATGGTAGTTTAACGAGCCCGAAAAAGGCAACTCAAGGTTTTTTCAGTTTTATGAGCTAGAAAGAATCCCTAAAAAGAAAGCTCAGTGCTTCTTCATGTCATTTTTAACGAGTCTGAAGAAGAGAACTGCAGGTTTTTCGGATTAACGAGCAAGAAAAAGACCATAAAACAAACGCTCCAAATCAACTTCGTATAAGCTTAACGAGTCCGAAGAAGAGAACTCGAGGTTTTTCGGATTAACGAGCAAGAAAAATACTGTAAAAAGAATGCTTGAAAAAAGGGTCAAAACATGGTTATATCTGCATATAGATCTTGATCACTCATCATATCATCGGTAATTAAACTCAATAGTTGCAACACATATGCTGCAAGAATTCACGATTTTTTCAGACTAGCTAAGAGATTCATGCCCCAGAAATGGCTATAAGAAGGTCAGAAGACTTTTATTTTCACTGTTTTGAATGCTGTGAAGGAGCTCTGGGGTGAAAAAGTGTGAAAACTTCAGCTGGCGATTGCGGTCAATCTGGGCAACGGTTCTTCTTCCCGCAAGATCCAGGTAAGAGATGGAATCTCCTGCTGTGATTTTATTTTGTTTTTATGAAGTTTTGCTGGTTCAAAATGAGAAAATTAGTAGGCCCTAAAAAAATTTAATGGCTAACGTGGGCCAGAAGTGCTGGACCCACATTAAACGCATTTCCCGTGAAGGAAGGGCGCGTTAGCGCACTCTTTTTTGCTCTATATCCCACGTTAGGTGCAAAGCATGTTTTAAGAACTTGTTAATAAGTATTTTGAAGTATTCCAGGCAATTTCTAATCGGTTGAAAATGTTTTATTGGAAGGTATTCAGATATTAATCATGAGTATCTGGTGAGAGAGAGAACATGAACGGGAAGAAAGAGATATGGTTACTGATGCTGCAATTTTGATGGCTCTCCGCAGGTGCGGTTTGCTAAAATATGCACGTTTAGAACTGATGAGGGGTCAAGAGGACCTATTTAGGTGGTTGATTTAGCAATGGGACGAGCGTCACCATGTCTTTCGTATTGGGGTCAATGAGCTCTCAATTGAGAAGGACGTTGTTTACTTTTTGACTGGCCTGTCATGTCGTGGACCGAGGACTAACTTGACGGGGTCCTGAGCGGATCCTCACTCTATTGTTGATCTTATTCTTGCTCATTGTATATGCAACACAGAGGCAGTTAGCAACCAGGTGCCTATTTCATGGGTGGCTTCGAGACCACTGAGGTCTCTACTATGGATGATTGTTCGCTTGGCAGGGGCCAAAAGTCACCATGTGGCCACTAAGGCCTAGATGTTGCTAGCCTTAGATTGTATGCAGCCTCATGTATTTGACTGGTGTGATGGATTTTTACGTCGAGTCCGAGCAGAGCTTACAGCATGCAAGACCCATACCTAAAGAGAGTTTGGGTATGGCACATTGATCGTTTCTTTACTACTGGAGCGGGTGCTAGTGATGAGACCCAGGATGATTACAGCGTCATTAGGCCCACACGAGCCGAGACAAGATCGATAGGAAGCTTTGATTCCGTGAACTAGAGAGGGTCCAATCCGTCACTACTTTGATGATGGTTTCTTTGATTGGCTCAACTCGCAAATCATTATGATTGAGGATTATCCCTATGCAGGGATGAACTTCACCGGAGATTTGGAGTTAGTGTTGCCCCCTGGCACCCAGTGGGGCTCGATGGTAAGAAAGGAATGATCAGTGTACTTTAGGAAGTATTTTGTTTTTGTCTTTTGAATGTTTAAGCAATTTTTTTTTGTTTTGTTTAAATAGGGTGAAAAATATGTTTTTACATTAAGCTTGCTTGCTTGACACAGATGTGGCACCTGTCCGCCTAGTTGGGGCCCCTCGTTATGCACGGCGATGAGTGCAGCTACTCGGGGCTGGCGCACCAGCTGAGGATGTAGAAGCCGCCGAAGATGATGATACCCAGATCCTACATGAACTCTCCAAAATCTTGGAGGGTTTGAGTATGGGTGTACCACCTCTTCCTATGCAGGAGGTTCCAGTTCGTCTGCAGCGGCATACCATAGGTGTACCAGAGAGAAACCTGGTGCCTCTGAGGAGGATAGCCAGGACATTTGTATGTTATTTTGAGCATCAGGCTTAGCTGGTGGAGCAGTTGTATAAGTGTCATAGCGTAGCTTAGTGTAGCCAAATTTTTGTAAAACACCCAAGTTTTGGGAGATTTTTTGATGTAACTATTGTACTGGACACGACATATATATATATACATACTTTTTGGTGATTTTGTGTTTTTTAATTTTTTTATGTATTTTCTATGGGAGAAAATATATATAATCGTGTAAATATTTTATAAAAAATGTGACAAATGCCAATCTAACACATAGTTTGCCAAAGAATCGGCTAATGCATTAAATTCTCTAGGAACGTGTTCAAATGTGATTGTTTGAAATTGACATTATAAAAGTCGCACCCTTAAAAAATAACGTAACAAGACTGGATGATGGATACGGTAATAATTGTTTAACTGCCTAATGACGAGTTGGGAATCTAACCTGACCACTAAATTGGAGATGTGGTGAGATACAGCCTCCGTGAGGAGTTGGATCACTGGCATGTACTCGGCAACGTTATTGGTGGCGCTACCTAGGAAAATTCCCCCAGAACCAAGAATTTACGACTTAGGAGTGTATAGAACCCAAGCAGCTGAAGCAATGTGTCTAGTGTGACAACTAGCACCGTCCGCGTGTCCTACGTATGATGAGGATGATGGCATCTGTGTGAAAAAAAAGATTGTATATGAGAAAAAACACCTCAAAAACAAAAAAATATCTAGAGACATCAAAACAATAGGAAAAACTTATATACATAAAATTACAAAGCATATGCCTAGTGTGAAACTAGGCAACATACTTCTTTAGATAGAGCCCATTGCGGGGCTCTGCGAGCGGAATTCCATTACAATCTTGAAGTTCATAAGCCCCTTTTGAGAGGAATTTAGTGACAATGTAATGACCAAGCCATAATGGTTGGAGTGTTACTTCCCCCAAGAGGTCATATTTCTGATCATATAGTAGAACAAGATCACCCTCTTGGAAAGAATGAGCCTTGACATATTTGTCGTATTGAGCTTTGACTTGGCGCTGGTGAGCTTTGAGTGCTAGTGTAGCATCTCGACGAGTTTTTTCCAAATGATCGAGCGAGAGCAAGCACTCTTATGTGGCAATGGTGCCAAGTAAGTTCGATTGGAAGTACTACCTCTAAGCCGAATGCGAGTTGAAATAGCATGAAGCCTGTGGCAGTTTTGACTGACGTTCAGTATGCCCATAACGCGGAATAAAACTTCTGATTCCATGTGGTTTTATGGTTTCTAACCAATCAACGAATCATGGCTTTGAGAACGCCATTTACGGCTTTTACTTGACCATTAGCTTGAGGATAATAGGACGAAGATTGATTTTGAAAAAAACCTAGCATGGATGTTAATTCGATCATCATATGATTCTGAAAGTGGGATCCATGATCTGTGACAATAGATAGAGGTACGCCAAACCGACAGATTACCTGATGGAATAGGAAAAGAGCGGCGGTTTCGCCATCAGCCTTAAAAGTGGGAATGGCTTCCACCCATTTCGTAAAATAGTCGATCGTAACCACGATGTAGTTGTGTCCATTTTCCAAAATGGGATTGCAGGTGATGAAGTCAATTCCCCATTTGGCGAAAGGACCAATGGAGATAACCAGATGAAGAGGGGCGGGATGAGCACACATTTTCTTCGTGAAAATTTGACATGGATGGCACTTCTGGACTGCTGCAATGTAGTCTTTAAACAAAGTGGACCAATAATAACCTGTGCACAAGATTTTTTGAGCAGTAGCTATGCCCGAAAGATGACCACCGCACGCCCCTGCATGGCAGTCATTCAAAACGCATTTTGCTTCATTGAAAGTGAGACAACGCCAGAGAATGGTATCGATACCATGGAGATATAACGCATCATTCAACACGAGGTAGTGTTTTGCATGGTGGCGAATACGATGACAGTGATCGGACGTGAGAGTTGGGTGGAGGCATTGGGTTTGTAGGTAGACCAAAATGTCTCCATACCATGGGTCCGAAGAATCGACCAAGTATACAAATTCATCAGGAAATGAATCGTGAGCTACTTCTCTTGGGTCAATTCTGGGAAGGTTTGATAGTAATTCGGCGAAGACTAGAGATTTATTTTCTTTGGTAGCTGTGAAGACCAAATCAAATCATTGGAGGATTATAATCCATTTGGAATATTTTCCTCCAATAATTTTTCGAGACAGAATGTGTCGCATGGGGTTCTCCAAAGAAATAACAATAGTTTGTCGCAGCAATATATAGTGTCGGAGTCGGGTGACGGCAAAGACTACCACCAGAGAAATTTTCTCCACATGTGAATAACGTAGTTCAGGTCCGATTAGACCTTTTGACAAGTAGTATATCACATGTTCACTATCGTCATTTTGAACTTGAACCAGAACCATTCCAAGTGAGGATGGTGAGGCTGCCAGGTAGAGGAGAAAGTCACGTGAGTAGTCAGGGGCACTAAGGAGTGGGGCTGAAACAAGTGCATGTTTTAAAGCATCAAATGACCGTTGACCTTGGTCATCCCACAAATATAGTATTCCCTTCTTCAATAATTGCATAAATCCTTTCGTCATCTCGGCATAGTTAACAATGAATCGACGTAAAAAAATTTCCTTCCCTTGTAAATGTTGGATTTGGAGGATGGATTGTGGCACCGGGAATTCAACAATTTCTTTAACCTTATCGGGATCAACCCTAATCCCATTCTTGGAGACAATGAAACCTAACATACACCCAGACTCAACCATGAATACGCACTTATGAGGATTCAAACGTATATTGTAGAATCTACATCTAGCAAAAATTTCTTTCAGATGAGCAAGGTGATCAGGTCGTTTCTTGGAATGGGTCAGAAGGTCATCCAAGTAAGCCTGTACAATATGTCGAATGTCGTGGAAAGCGTAGTCCATAGCCCACTGAAAATTTGCTCCAACATTCTTCAGACCGACTAGGAGTTTACGATACGCAAATGTGCCCCGAGGACAGATGAAGGCAGTTTTATGTTGGTCTTATTTTTAATTGCAATATGGTTATAGCCCGAGAATCCATCCATGAAGGAAAAATATTCGCATCCGTCTCAATTGTCGAGAGTCTGATCTATGAATGGCGTAGGATAATTGTCTTTGGGACAAGCAGCGTTCAGATTGCGATAGTCAACACAAACTCGGATGGTGCCTTGTTTTTTATCTATGGGAACCGGATTGGAAACCCATTCTGTCAAAGGAACGGGATAGATGAAACCAGAATTTAAAATTTTTTCTACCTCAGTTTTGATGGCGGCCGCTTTGCGCGGGTGGACAGGCCTGAGTCGCTACCAAATTGGTTTGGAAATGTCATAAATCTTGATTTCGTGTTCGACTATAGATGGATCTATGGCGGGAATTTCGTCATAAGACCAAGAAAACACATCACGAAATTCTTTGAAAAGGGATGTGAAGTGCGCAATTTCCTCAGGATTGCAATCTTCTCCAATTCGAATATTTTCCACGATACCCGTTTTGACCGAGATATCGATGAGCATTGTCTTAGAAAGATTACCCATGTTCCCTTATAAATCGATAGTTTGAACAGTCATGTAAGCGAAGGGAACCATCGCAGGTGGGTCAAAGGATGGGATTCAATATTTATCGTGTCTGCGTCGATCATCGAAGTGCGATGGTGAAACTCTCCCCAAGGTCATTCTTCTAGAGACATAATCTCTCGAATAGCTTTGTCTGTAGGAAAGACTTCATTGAGGAGATCCTTAGAGAGAACTGTGATGGGTGGGAGGTTTGTACCTTCGGTTGAAACCATAGCAGTGGAGGGTTTAGATGTAATTTGGATGGCTTGGTAAGCCAACTCGGCTGGTGAGAGCGGCATTTGATCTCCGTAGGAATAAATGTCTAAAGGTGCCGGGAGGATCCATGGGTCAATAGAGCCATCCAAATTGGTGGATATCATTGCAACCGTATTTGGGACCTCTGGTGGCGGGAGAGGAAAGCAACCCAGTAGGGAAGATGCCTTCATAAGACCAGTACCAATACTGACTTAAGAGTAGAGAAAGCCTTCTATTAGGGGTACAGTGCTACTTGGTAACTTGGTATAATCAGGGGTGTAGAAGGATAACTGATCCACTGTGACTGTTTTCCCATCCAATGGAAATAGGATGAGTCGGAAGACCGAAGAAACAATGGCGGTCATGGCATAAGACCAACTGTGACCGAGCAATAGATTATATTCGAGATGGCAATCTACGACTTCAATGTCCACAGTTATCATTTTCCCACTCAGAGTGATGGGAAAGCTAGCAAGGTATCCTTTTGGGAGGAATGTGTGGCCATCGAAAGCTTTGAGGGAATTCGACGGTAGTGACAAAGTAGGAGAACCTAAAGCGAGCTAGCAAGCTTGTGACATAATGCAGGTTGAGGCACTTTCGTCAATGACAGTACGATGGATTGGTCTCCCTTTTGACACAGCCTACACTTGGAATTTGAGTTGCTGTGAGAGGCGAGTCTGATATTTTTCCATATCAAAGATAGCTAGCATGGAATCCTGGGGGTCTATTCCACCAATGGCCGAAAGCAGGCTTTCCTTTGTGCTGGACAAGTTTGCAATACTTCTAGAGCAGACATAGCTGACGGTGCCTGTGCCAAATCTTCTACAATGTTGTAGTTTTGGGCTGCACGTGTAGAGGTGTTATGAGTCGTGTGTCGAAGTGTCCCTTTGGGGGGACAAATCATGGGATCAATAGTAGGCCGTTCGATATGTAGATCGTTGGGCGGCGGTGGATTTGAACTCATACCAGGTTCTTGAGCGTCTATGGTAGGATTTCCATAAAGCTTGGCTCATGTTTGAAGTTCAACACTTTCAATGACATAAATGGCGGATGATCCTTCACCGAAAGGATTTGAACCACCATTGCCCCTTTGATGGGGTTGTGGTGGGTTTTCATCCATGTGTTGTTGTTGCTGCTATTGATTAGGGAAAGGATTATGAAGAACGGAAGATGTTCACCCAGAATCCTTGTTTGCAATAAAATTGGTGCATTCTTGCAGTCGAGGACATTTGTATGTCAAGTGGTTCTCCGCACAAATCTTGCAAAGAAATTTCATGGGTTTATCCTTCCCTTTGTAATTTTTGGCAGTGTTTTTCTTATTATGATTATTCTGATGGTCTAACTGCTCTTCTGAAGAAGATGTCTTTTTCTTGTTCTTCTTATTCTTTCCACTAGGTTTTTGTGAAGTTTGCACAGAGTTTACCTCAGCGGTAGGAAGAGTATTTGTTTGGTTAGGGGCAGTGGCAGCCGAGGATGGCTGGGAGGTTTGTCCCCGAGACTATTTTTGTGTCTATGCCAGAGATTTTGCCAACGATGCCGTCGGCGTGGGCACTGGTTTTCTAAGTAGCGGGAGGATTTGGGTTACCAGGGGCATTGGGGAGTAAATCATATAGCATGCTAGATTTTGAGTACATCAAATCCAAATGTTGGGCATGACGAATGCATTGATCTTATGTAACTGCACTAGATAGGCCAATGTCTTTAGAGATGTGGGATAAGAGAGACTTACAAAACCAATTAGATAGAAGATGATCTGGGATTGGCACTTTGACTAGCCTCCTCCTATGCCTCCATTCATGAATGTGATCGGAGATGTGGGTGGCAGTGTCTTGGCGTAGCGAGCTTAAAACTTTCGTTTTGGTTTCATATCTAATTGGTAATTGGAAGTTCTTTAGAAACTCCATAGCTAAAGCGCCAAAAGTGTTTATGGCGGTGTGTGTAAATTCAATATACCACTTGGTAGCATTGCCTGTAAGGGTGCAGGGGAACAGTCGAAGCCGGATACTATAATCCACCATGGAATTAGATATAAACCATAAATTAAAGGTGGTGATGTGTGCAGCTGGGTCTTCCCCTTGTTTCCCATCAAACTTTGGGATGTCAGAACGAATCTTGTGCGGTACTGGAGGCTAGAGTGGGTTGTGATTGATGGGGTCATTAGTTAGTTTATAGATGTCGGGAATGTCTAGAACTACCAAAAATGGAAATTGCAGGTTTGCCCCCAAATCTAGCCAAGGAAGTATTGGCTGACTATTTGGACCATAGGATCCACTCATCAATGTGTTACCAGTAGGATAAGTAGGAATTTGATAAAAATTTCCTATGGGTGGAGGGGTAGGGATATATGGTTGTTGTCCATAGGGCATATTGTATTGTGGGGCGAATGGTTGGTTGCCCCCAGTATAAAAGTGCCCTCCCATTCTAGATCGAGGTTGAGGTGGGTTGGCCCATATGGACGCAATAGAGCTGCCCGGAGGCATCCTACTACTTGCATAGTTCAGCAACGACATATACCCTACACCGATATTTAAACCACTTAAGGGAATAGTGTTAAAAATAGGTTGTCTGGTTTGTCCTAACGATTGCAGGGGTAGTGAAATGTTCCCTGTTATTTGCGTGCTAGTGACACTACCCCCTGGTATGGAGGCCAAGGGGTTTGAACTCAACAAAGGGTTCCAACCGAAAGGATTGCTAAAAGGAACCAAAGTAGTCCCACTCATGGGAGGAGAAACTGTAGGTCCCAACGTGGTCACAGTAGGAGTAGATCCCGAAGGACTCGGCAAGTTACTCACAGTTTTGATAACTGTAGGGTTGGGACTAGGCATGAGTTGACTACTGGGGTTAACAAGTAATGGCATAGAACTAACAACTAGCAGGGAGGGTGGTGGAAAACCTGGGATGGTTGCCATTGGTATCGACCCTATGGATGCTGGTTGAGAAATGGATGTTTGTGCAACCAAAGACATGTTTTGGCGTGGTGGAATATGAATTATCACAGTTGCCGAAAAATTAGTGAGTGGAGGATTGTAATGAGGTATGACACCTTCCGTGAAAGGGTCCTCCAGAAATTCCATATGATATGAGGTTATGTGAAAATCAGGGTTTGTTAATGGAGATTGCTCTTCCGCAGAAGGCACGGGTTCACCAAGGTTCAGTTCTTCCTTATGAGTTAGAGGAGGTAGACCTTGTTGTCATCGAGACAGACGGCGTGGGTCAGATGACGCCACGGTGACCTGTTTATTTTTAACAAATTTTAATAAATTTTGATGTATTATAAAGTCTCAATGATAGTAACCACACACGTAAAAAAGAAAAAAGAAAAAAGGACTCTCTAAAATAAATCAGCAAGCAACCAGAATAGGGTGCCTTGTCTGAGTACTACCGTTTGCTAGGGATGAAACCCAGTATCACAATAGTATACAAAGAGGGTTGGTTGAAATTATAGTTACGGTTACTCTAGAGCTTCGCCCAAACCTCAGACGATAGGTGTAAGCATTCTCGTGAAGATGAGTACCCTCCTAAAGACCGAAGACAGAGTAGGTCCGTTTGTTTCAAGTACCAGGACAGTCCGTCCCAGTCACCTTGTGTAAGTCCCTAAAAAGTATGGCCACTAAAGATACCTCAAATCACAGACATCATCAGGGGGGTCACGGTCTAGGACAGCATGCTATATGGGCAGAATACCTAGATCCCCGATCTAGTTTTGACATCCCCGAAGGGAACCCCAATATATAGAATGTCCATTGGATGAAATCGAAGGCGAGCTACCTTCTTGTGCATCCAAGTGTTGTCTCGCACTTAGCTCCAGTAAAGGATTTGTCCCGATAATATGAGTGCAGTATGATTTCTCTTGTTAATGACTCTGGTCTCAAGTTTTGAGATCTTGGGTGATTTTCTCACTTTTCCTAACCCAAGATCCTAGCCTGAACTACTGTTGGTGTGAGCTCAGAAAAAGTAATGTGATTGACTTTATTATCACTTGATTCTTAGTGTACTTGATTATTAGTCTTGTGGAGGGGGAGTGGACGTATGGAATGTAATGAGACTCTGACTCAAAAAACCATGCAAAAATATGCTCTAAATATTCAATTCAATGAAGAGTATTTCTACAAGGAGAGGTTTCCTTTCAACATCCATGCACCAACATTCAAATAGAAAATTTCAACCTTAAAGATTCAAACATCTATTTACCTTGTCTTAACAGTCTTTTAACTAAAATTTTCAGAATTAATCCAGCTAGATGCAGAAAAAATTTAAAAAAAAATTCTTCTAAAAAGTAAATGTATTCGACACTAACTTTTCAAACAAGAAAAAACAAACAGCAATGCCATTTGGTAAACAAGCACAGGGATTCAGTCAAGGATTGGTTCTGATGACCAAAAATCTGCAACCAAAAAGGAACACAACACAGGGGTGAATAGCAATTTTTTGGCTAAGTAACGCACTGGTTCTAAGCAGATACATCGTTAATGCAGACACTAACGCATTGTAATCAAAGCTAGGTCGCGTTATAACGCTCTGGAATACTAACAAAGACAACATTATCCAGGGTAAAGTTCTTCAGATGGCCAAAAGGGCACAATACTGAACTCTGCGAGATTTTGAAATGTTTACTTGGCATAAAAGCTGGTCAGAAGGATATGTGAACAAAGGAAAGAAGGAAAGAAAAAATCTGGAAACTTGGGGTTAAACTCCCCAGTGGATTCACCAATTTTGCTATAGGGTAAAATTCTTGGGTTTTTGGTTCTCAAATATCCCTCTCAGGGCTTTCCGATGCCCGAGGCAGACAGTAAGATTAGCTGTATAGTTCACAAAAAAAAATACTTATATTTTCATATCAACTTAAACAACTTGATGG
This sequence comes from Pinus albicaulis, assembly GCA_034641835.2. NCBI lineage: Eukaryota > Viridiplantae > Streptophyta > Pinopsida > Pinales > Pinaceae > Pinus > Pinus albicaulis. The sequence goes on along the minus strand of CM076579.1, from coordinate 143,967,969 downwards.
AATAATATGGAAGATTACCTCTTTCCAGATCTTGAATTCTTTTGGAGAGCGCTAAGCAGCAAAGCAGGGATCCTCCTTCACCGGCTCCAAATCTCAACCCTGTGATCAATCAAAGCACCCGTGTAATCTCTACCACAATATACATTTCCTATCAATTAAGTTAACATACGATAAACATTTAAACAATGCATGTCTAAGCCATTCATATCATGCTATATAAGTAATTGAGGAACAATAACAATATTGACGCATTGAATGGAAAAAATAGATACATTTCTATTGATTTATAAAAAGGAGGATTACAACCGTTGGTTGTACCAAGCCCTCCTCAATCTTCCAATCTCTCTTTCTCTTTTTTTGAATGTGGTAACGTCTTGATCAACAAGTTCTCAATGAACCTCTTTGATCTTTGACCTTCACACTACAACAATAAATGTTCTACTTCACATGTATTCAAAAAACCTTCAACCTTGAACCAAGAGCCTAAAACTCCATTTTATAGGAGATGGAGAGGGAAATCATTGCCTTTCTCCTTCCACCAGTTCTAAATAGAAAAAGCCAAGATGTTTCCTAAACTTTCCATGCTTTTTCCTTTCTTGAGAGTTTAGTTGTTTTTGGCAAGGCCCAATAAGAGACTAGTGCCTTGCAGTTTCTATTTTGTACTGACTCTCTTATGAGAAAAAGCTGGAATTTCAAATCATTCTCCATGGGTTTTTCCTGTTTCAAACTCAAAACATGGGTAACGCTACCCTCTAGACTAAATAGAGTGTTTCCCTAGCCACTAACGTAACCTTTTCATCGATCAAGTGTGTTATAATGCAATTTGGCTGTTATAGGGGCGCGTTACCTTGGCAGAAGTAGGTTTAGTTTAGGCCTCTTTATTCCTTCCATATTTATCTTCTCCTCTAAGCTGATGAGGAGGTTATTTGACCTATAACACCTTGGATAAATGAGAGATTAACCTTAGAGATAGGATCCATGTGAGCAGTTTTTCCACTAACCCTTTATAGGCTTTTTGAAAGGCTTTAACGCCTTGGCCTCTACTATACCCATTATTTTGAAATACATCAAGAAGATCATATTTATCAGACTCTAGGTGGTTTTCATCATATATTCTCAAGGCTCGGGTAGCAAGGGTTCAAATAACACCAAATTTTTGGGCAGGAAAATGATGAGAACCAGCAAGAAGATATTGTTTCGTGTGAGTTTTCTTACGAAACACTTGGTGATAAATGGAACCATCATCCATTCTACATAGGAGGATATCAAGGAAGGATGTCTAGATTTTTTGTGTATATACTTGTGATGAAATTGTCAAGGGATATTACCCTGATTTGTATTTTGGTTATGGATATGAAATGTATGTGTACATGTGTTCTATTCTTACATGTAAAAGTAGATAAGTTAACAATTGTTGTGTATATACCTATGATGTAATTGTGAAGGGATATTTCCTTGATTTGTATGTTGGTTATAGCTATGAATATGTATGTGTATATGTTTTTTATGCTTACATGTAAAAGTAGATAAGTTAACAGATATTTTGTATATAACTGTGATGCAATTGTGAATGGATATTTCCATGATTTGTATGTTGAGTATGGATATGAATATGTATGTGTACATGTGTGTTATGATTACATGTAAAAGTAGATCAGTTAACAGCCTAAATAATGGTAATCACAAATTATCTGAAGTTACAAAGTGGGAAAGGATCCCATAACAGTGTTTCCTAAGCTATATAGTAGAGGCAAACTCTTACTCTGAATAAATGATCATATGTGTCAGAAATAATACAGTAGCTAAAATTAATGAACACAATGATATATTTCAAGCCCAAGCCTCGAATAGTTAAAACAAGTGGGGTTTTGGTACCCTTTGTATTAATGTAGAATTTATAAGAAAAACCCTTTTGGTGAGAGTCAATTATTGTATACATCGAGGTATATGTTTACAAGATGTTGTGTCGATAGGCAAGAATTATGTGGTGGTTCAAGGGAGTGTTCCTGGGGCCGATTGTGTCGGGCTGTCATATTTTTATGGTCTTTAGCCTTTCTCATGTAGGCTCCTCCATTCCCGCCATAGGGATTTTGGCAATGATGAATCGGGTCCCTGCTAATAGCCAAATGTTTGGGCAACCTATGAGTGGTACTGATGAGATTCTTAAAGAATTATTGTGGAATTTAGAATAGTTTTCATATAGCAGGAGAGGAGGAAGCTTCCCAGGAGATCGCATTAGTCTTCTGGTGGGTGTTAGATGCAGGAGCGCCTACGTCATTATTCAAGAAATTCCCTACCCGAAGGCAGGGAAGGCATGCGGGGTAGGAACCCCTCAATGTAGCTATCACCCAAGCTCAGAATGAGTAACGTCATAGAACATCCTAGTATGACTTTTACAAAGTGGAGATATCTTGAAGTAGATATTGTTAAACATTTTTTTGTCATCGTCCCTGAAATCCCCATCTTGAACAACAGAGTACCATTTTAGTGACTTCTATGTATTTTCATACCTTGCTATAAGTGTTATTGCATCCCTTGGCATGTCAAGAACATTTCCTCTGTTGATCATTCCTCAATCAGACCCTTAAAAACATGTGATTTTGGGTTGACGCTAATAGGAAGTTGTAGCCTCACGCCCATGGAGAAATTAACACTGAGCTTCATGCCCATCGGCACTCTGTCTCATAATGGCACCTACGCCGAGCTGTTTTTGGAAAGTTTTTAAAATAGAAACGAATTTTTCATGCCTAACAACTTCATGATTGAAGTCATCATGGTTTTTTCAACTGAATAACGTTTATTTCCTCCCTTTGTCTTCTTGTTTCCTACAATTGTGCAACTCCCCAAAGGGATAGGCCTCTCCTCCACATTATTAGAGATCTTAAACCACCTCCTCCTCTCCTATAAATACTTCCATCTCACAATGTTTCAACTAGCTAAACAGTCATTACTATAGTTGGTGTGTAGAAGAAGTCAAAGAAGAATTCATTGTCGAGAGAGAGTTTAGGCCCGTTGCCTCTCCAAGTCCAATCCCAAATGAATGCTTGAGACACGCCCGACTGAACCCATCGAAATAGGCTGCAATGTCAAGGCATTAAGGTTGTAAAATTCTTTTCTCTATCGTTAATACATGACTGGTTTTTTGGTTCCAATTTTGTGTCTAATTATATACAAAATATTTGATTCTCCTTGACTAGTCAAATAGTTGAAAATGAAAATATGTTTTCGTATGCTGTCATCGTTCCCTTGATCTTTGTACAGATACATGGAAATTATCACTGAAGGATCACGATGTGGGAATAAAAATATTGGAGGATTGTTGCCGCAAGACACGACAAGAGAGTTGGACCAAGGTAGGTTATCTATCCCAACTCGTCTTTCATTTATAAGCTAGGATTCCAAAAGTCTAGCATGTTCCCTTGTTGCTAGACCCACCCTAGGGCTATAGGTATCGCCTATGTCCATAGAGGGGATTTTCCTGCACAACAAGTTGGAAACCACACTGGGGAATCAGTGTGTCTATCATCTCTCATTATTCATCTAGTATTTTTCTTGTCTTTATGAATTTGGTCGTATTGGCACTTTTCTTCTTTGTTTTGTTTGTCTGACTGTTTCCAGCCATCATACCTACCCTCAGAGTGTTAATTCTAGCCTTCTCTCAGTGGTTTTTTATCCTTTCCTTAGTTTTCTAGTTCGTCGTTGTTGTTGCCTTAACAATCGCATCGATTGGCGCTTGTTACCTATTTTATAGGTGTGCTTTCCCCTGTTCAGCACAGATTACAGCTGAACAGTCACACTGAATCCTGTAGGTTTGGATTTGGGCTTTCTTCTTTATTTTTGCTAGTGCGTCTTGCCTCTGGATTATTTTTTCCCTCCTATATTAGTCCACTTGAATTGTTTTGACTTCCCTGTCTCATTCTTTTTAGTTGTTGGTCCCTCATCTGATAAGTGTGGTTCGTCCTCCTAGGGTTTATAGGTGTCTTTCGTGGCTTATTCTGCCACCTCCTCACTGAGCTTCTGAATTGAGTCTGAGTCAATCTAGTCTTTCATATTTTCAGTTTGTTGACTAATTGTTTTATCTTTTCTTTCGATTCTATGTATTTTTGGGTCGTTGAACTGTCATTTTGGTGTCTGTTTGAACTTCCATCTATCGCCCTGAGCATAGATCACATTGCTCACTAAGTCGATTTGAAAGTACTCTTTTTGCGTGAAGGAATGCATGTCTATTTTGAGTGTGTTTTACATTCGTGTTGGATTGGTCTCTTCATTTTTTCTCATTTCCTTCGACTCACTTGAAACTACTATTCATTTTGTATTTTAGTGTAACAGTGCATGATTGCTTCTCGTTCATCTAAAAGAACAAAATTTGCATTCTTTCTCTTTATTTTAAAATGAAAATTACTCTTTGACATTAGTATCTTTCCCATCAAAAAGTGAACAACAAGAGAAGATCCTTTCGTTTTCTGCTTTGGTTGTGTTAGAAGCATTAGGAAAATTTCTTCTTGCATTTTATTTCTTGTTGTTTCATTGTGAATTTTTATCTCTCTCTTAGCTAGTTATTCATCGAATTGAAATGATTTTATTACACATGTATTTTTGCATTAGAGATTTGAGATTACATTCGGTAAGGCCTTGAAAATACAACATAATTTCAAGATCAACTTTAAAATGAACTCAATTAACCTAAGGAAGAATTGAAACTTAATGGTCACATTTAGAGGTCTATGCTAGTGATGTGTTTCGAAGTTGTTAAACCTAGTAGTTTTCGTTCGCCATTTCGCATTAAACAAAACTAGCACAGACTTGTTCTCCCCGTATCGTTGAGTATATAAAGGGAGGCCCTCATAGGTTTCAATCCTTTATCCATAGGAAGTTGATTATGTCGGCCTGTGACCATGATACACCGAACACAGCATTCGAGGAGACTGCTTGCACGTATGTTAAGTCCTTGGTCATTTCTATAATATCCCAAAATAGGGAGAATATACAATAATAGGAATATCTTAAGATATTCCAAAATTGGAGATCCAGCAATACATGAACACAAACTGGGAATAACAGTGAATGAAATCATACCAAAATTTATGGAAACTATGGAGAAATTTTATTATGTAAATCAACAACAAACATGTACAATACAACTCAAATGATTAAGGCAAACAAGCCTCCCATGAATACATATGTAAAAAGTGGAATGTTGCTCTATTGCAGAGTGCTCATGAACATGTACTGCGCAGTCATAGATGGTACACTGCTACATGGGAATTTTAAATAACATACATATGCATATATATTTCTCATACAAAATTGGGAGAGAAGATCTAAGCTCCCAAACACAATTTCTAGTCAATCCTAGAAGGATTGGCTGAAATATGCAAAACTGCAAAAATGTTGGAGTTGCAGTAGCAGCTACAACTCAAGAACTAGAACTGGATGGAGATGGTTGAATATGTTGCACTAGATAAATATACCTCCTCCAAGGGACCTTCCAATTGAAAGGTTGATCCTAACACTGAATATCTCACCCTTTGATAGTCACTGCAATCCCTCACTGCAAATACTCATTGAAAATAACGCAGTCACTGAGGGATACTGCGTTGTAGGTGAAATAAAATGTGTTGGAAAAGAACAAAGATCTACAATATGCTCCAAGTGCTTCCCAAATGATCACCCAAATGAAATAAAGCTTCCTCCTCTGAAAGATAATCTCAGGAAGTGATGTTGAGGAACCTCCACTGCAACACCCTGCAACACAACTTAGCTGTAAACAAAAACTGCAATGTAGCTGAAGGAGGATGCTTGGCCTGAAGCCTAAATGTGGAGAAATAAAGAAAAATCTCCTTCAAGAGGCCTCTCTTTAAAGGAGAATGAATTCCTAAATAGGAATGCCTTGTGCTAAGAAGCATTGCAACTCTGCTAAACAGCAAGAGAATGCACAAAGTCTAAACAGACCAAGAAATCAATAATCCATATCATGAATAACAATGGTTGCCTTGATCTCCTTTTAAAAAAATGGAAGCCCTCTCACCATGGATCCCACTCATTATAGTTTCCTCCACCAAGGAATATTCCTCCCATTTCTACTGCGTTGTCTCTCCAAGTGTTCTCCACCTCCTATCCCAGCGTTGTTGACTTGGTCAAACATGACCTTATCCATATGAAAATGACCCTGTTCACACAAGAGGATGTGAAATATAGCTCCTATGATGATCCCTTCTCACACTATGAGGGATTTTATTCTCATTTCTGAAATGTATGGGCCTCCTTACCCATTTATTAAGCTTCTAGGTGATAAAAACAAAAATCAATATTCCAATTAGCTGCATGCTAATTTTGGAATATTACATTCCTCCCCTCCCAAATATTGCTTGTCCTCAAGCAACTGTAAGGATAGAACTGATAAGTGTCCTCTTATTCCCTGGTAGAATCCTCATATGACAAAATCCTCCAAGGATCAAGATGTTGTCTCATCAGGATATCTCCAAGTTGTCCCTCCCAAGTATGTAAGCTAGCTTTTGGTGTGTATCCCAAATAGCTATCATCATGTAAAACATCCATGGAAGTAAAAATGGGTTGTCTAAATGCCTTCTTGAGTCTTGGGGTCTGATATAAATTGGGATCTACCATCCCCACATGAATCTCCCATCCCCAAGCTATCAACCATACAAAATGAGCCACCCTCCAAAATGGTAACTCATGCAAATCATCCTCCACCTTGAGCTCTGACAAAGTAGGTGGGCTGAAAATATGAACATGGTAGAAAAAATAGCCTACCTCATGCTTTCCTCCTCTCTAATGATGATAATTTTAGAGTTTTTTTTTATCCTGGGCTGCAATAATGTTGCCCTTAAGAGGCAAGATGAAGACTAGATCTTCAAAGATCTCTCCTCCAACGTTGTGAATCAAGCTGGCCCAAATCAACCCATATGTGATGGATAGGAAATCATCACCATATGTTATCCCATCAATCACATGGCCCACCTCAAAAAAAATAAACAAGTGTTTGGTTGTGGTGGCCATATCTCCTCTCATGCTTCCATTAGAACATGCAATGCAAAAAGTGTGGGAATCCTCTTCCCCAAAGGACACATCCAACTCATGTGTCTCTCTCCCACTCATGCTTCCAATACATATAAGATCAATATCAGAAAATGAAATCATGATCAGCACCAAAATGAGGAAAAGGTTTCATGTGGTGCAAGAAGGTACCAACAGTTTTCCCAATAGTGACAACGCAGTTTTCCAAACTGCTGCTTCAGAAAATTACATGGTAAGTTGTTTTTTGTTACATGGATAATTATGTATGTCATGACATATACTGATAAATAGCAAATGGCTGGGTACATCAACTGAACATAAATGAAATAAAACACTTGCCCAAGGCCATATAATAGATGGTTGTCTCCATCATACAATTTGTCCCAATGTTGACCATGGAGATCAATGAAAATATTGCCCTCTTGTGGAGCAATGCACTGGATAGGAATGGTAAGAATATCAAAATACTATGTCAGACAATTAATGGATGCAAAAACAATATTCTTACCATGTGTTGAGATTAATATGATGCATATGTATATGAATAATTCCTCCCTAGTGGTATGACACACTCCCATGAAGAGGAATGACCCATATGTTGCATGAAGATCAACCTTCTTATACTTGGAAATCCAAGTTAAGAAGATCATCTCTGTAATAGATGTTTCCTTCCACTACTCCATCAATCTCACTTCCTCCTTTCTCACCAAGTGCATCAATGGTGAAGTGATCTTGGGGACACTCCATCAATAACCCCAAACTCCCAAGTGACAGCATTGTTGGCCTATGCAAATAGGCTCCTGCCAACTCATAGCTCCATTCTTTGAAATGCTCATTGTCAAAGACATTTACCATAATGATGCTACACATAAAAATTCCCTCCCAAAGTGGAAGTACCTATTGATCATCTAAGGCCAAGGAGTAGCCCCTTTGCACCATGATAGTGCCATCTCCTACTCCTATAACATCATGAAAAGTGTGAGAGAAAATATGCCCTTGATCTCTCAAGAACAACCAAAGCAACACAAGTTTTTGTTGCCTCCTCATACCATTTGAAATAGGATATCTCTCAAGATGGCCAAAATATTTTAAGAGTAGCCAATGTAGCCATGCCTCTTGCTGCCCAGTGTCATAAATTTGCAAGTAGCTTACCAGCTTCTTTCTCTCCATCCACACCCATTCATCCAAATGTGGGTGTCTCCCATCATGCTCAATCTTGGTACCCTTCCCATGAAGACTACCATCCTCCCAAATCAGTTTTTTGTCTTTTCATTTTATGGGATATTGAAATGCAATCTCCTTAATGACCAATTTTATCCCATTAGGATCCAAATTGGTGGTAGGCAAAAACCTCCCATCATGATGTGTAGGGCTCATCAAGGAGTATCCAACACAAACATGAGAGATTTTATCCATCCTAAGATGTCCTCCATCATCTATCTACTCCCCCTTTGTTATGTATATGGGAAGTTCATTGGAATATTCCAACAATGGTTGGGTTCCCAACTCATCATTGTTGCTAAATGACAACGTTGTTAATCTTTCTAATGATGTTCTTGTTGCCTCATGCTCCAAATCAAGGATGAACATATGGTTATGTGTAAGTTTATTTGAAACAATATTCATCCTCTCCTCCAAGTTTTCAAACCCCAACCTCAAGTGTGGCATACAACTCATCAATGGTATATGAGGATGGTGGTTCCTCCATTCCTTGAATAAGTCAAGGTGGCACAGCACAGTGAAATTATTTTTCTCTAAACAAGTAGCATGCAATGGTATACAACCCTCCATAGAATTTGTTGAAACAATAGGAGTTGAGAACTTAAGCATACCTTGGTGAAATTTGGAAGAATCTTGTATGGCTGCAAGAGTTTCTTCCTCTAATGTGTTGGCTCTCCCAACTGATGATGTGGAAGGCTACTCTCCCAAGGTTGTGATAGGACTGGTACAAATCTCCTCCAATGGTGGTGAGGTCTTCTCCTCCTCTGATTTCTCTGCCAAACTTTCTAATCAACCTTTGAGTAAACTCAGCAAAATTATGCACTCTTGCATGACCCAAATGGTTGAACCACCAAATATTGGGCTCACCCTCAAGGTGCAGTGCTGCAATTTCTACAACCTCTTTCTCTACCACTGGATGTAGTAGGAAGAATGCATCAATTTTTCTTGCCCAAGCCCTTGCTGTAGAGGACCCATCAAAGGTAGACAATAGAAGCCTATTCCCTTGATTCTTCTTTTGTTGCATGGTCTTCTTTCTTCCTCCAATTGAATGAACTGAGGGAAAGCTAGAGTCTCCTTGAAGGCTCTATGTTGAGATTTGTACTCAACAAGGTATTCACTTAGGATCTTGTGATCCAAGTGTCCTTCATCTTTCTGCAATTTGTCCTCTTTTTCAAAAGGAGAGGGCATAGTCCCACTATTCTTCTTTGCTTGACCTCCTTGTTGAGGTCCTTCTTGCTTCTAAAAAGAGATGAGAGAAGGCTCATTCTCTTCAACATTTTGATCTTCTTCCTTTCTTCTAATAGCATAATTTCTGAAACTCACAAGCTGAGCCAAGATTATGCTCAGATACCACTGTAATATCCCAAAATAGGGAAAATCTAAAATAATAGGAATATCTTAAGATATTCCAAAATTGGAGATCCAGCAATACATGAACACAAACTGGGAATAGCAGTGAATAACATCATACCAAAATGTATGGAAACCATGGAGCCATTTTATTATGTAAATCAGCAGAAAACATGTACAATACAACTCAAACTATTAAGGCAAACAAGCCTCCCATGAATACATATGTAAAAAGTTGAATGTTGCTCTATTGCAGAGTGCTCATGAACATGTTTTGCGCATTCATGGATGGTACACTGCTACATGGGAATGTGAAATAACATGCATCTACATATAGATGGCTCATACAACAATGGGAGAGAATACCTAAGCTCCCAAACAAAATTTATAGTCAATCTTGGAAGGATTGGCTGAAATATGCAAAACTGCAGAAATGTCGGAGTTGCAATAGCAGCTAGAACTCAAGAATTGGAACTGGATGGAGATGGCTGAAGATGCTACATAAAATAAATACACCTCCTCCAAGGGACCTTCCAAGTGAAAGGCTGATCCTAACACTGAAGATCTCACCCTCCAATAATCACTGCAATCCCTCATTGAAAATAACGCAGTCACTGAGGGATACTGCGTTGTAGGTGCAAGAAAATGTGTTGGCCAAGCACCAAGATCTACAATGTGCTCCAAGGGCTTCCAAACTGATCACCCAAAGGAAAGAAAGCTTCCTCCTCTAAAAGATAAGCTCATGAAGTGGTGTTGAGGAACCTCCACTGCAACACCCTGCAACACAACTCAACGCTAAATAGAAACTGCACTGTAGCTAAAGGAGGATGCTTGGCCTAAAGCCTAAATGTGGAGAAATGAAGAACAAGCTCCTTCAGGAGGCCTCTCTTGAAAGGAGAAGTAATTCCTAAATAGGAATGCCTTGTGCTAAGCAGCACTGCAACTCTGCTAAAAAATAAGAGAATGCACAAAGTCTGAACAGACCAAGAAATCAATAATCCATATCATGAATAACAATGGCTTCCTTGCTCTCCTTTTAAAAAAATTGAAGCACCCTCACCATGGGTCTAACTCATTAGGGTTTCCTCCACTAAGAAATATTCCTCCCAATCATACTGCATTGTCTCTCCAAGTGTTTTCCACCTCCTATCCCAGTGCTGTTGACTTGGTAAAACTTGACCTTGTCCATATGCAAATGACCATGTTCACACATGAGGGTGTGAAATCCAGCTCCTATGATGATCCCTTCTCACACTATGAGGGATTTTATTCTAATTTCTGAAATTTATGGGCCACCTTACCCATTTATTAAGCTGCTAGGTGATAAAAACAAAAATCAATATTCCAATTAGCTGCATGCTAATTTTGGAATATTACAATTTCTCTTTCATTTTATCACCAAGGTGTATATTGCAGTTCACGAGAGCTTGGTGCACCCTCTTGCTTATATTTCCTGAGTAGTCATTTTGATCTTTCTATGACTCTATAAAAATTGAAAATATCATCAAGCACTTTTCCTTTCAAGCTCATCCAACTTGAAAGTGACTAGTGTCTCCTTTTTCCCTTTTATTAACTCTTGAAATATGAAAAGACAGAGTTTTGTTTTAGTGTCATAAAATTAATTGCCTACGATCACACGCCCATTAAAGTTAGTTTTTTTCCTTGTTCATAAGTACTTCCTTAGTCATTGGTCTTTAAGCCTCGAATTGATTATCTTTTTTCTCTCCTGTTCTGAGACAAAGTCACGGTGGCGGAACCACCAGTTTCGTCATCCCTTTCATTACCTCATAGTGAAGAACCTTCTCCCAAAGTTTCTTTAGAGACATCTCAATGTGCTAGGACTTTAGGTTACTGGCATTCTATTATTCTGAGAATTCAACCTCTTGCCACTCGATCTCCTCCTGAGGAACCATTTGATATCAATTGGCAACCTTCGGCGTTTGGGTCGGGTTTAGGGAAGAAGGAGATCCTCCTTTACCCTCGGAACCACTCGCCTCAGAACTTATTGAATCGCCATTAACATGTGATTTACTTTCCACTGCTTTTTACCTTTTCACTGACAACATGTCTTCATCTAATATGGATGCCACAAGTCCCATCAGTAGTGAATAGACTTTTGTTTCTACTGGAGAATATTAGTTCCCTCTGGAGAATTTTCCTTATGTCTTGGGTCAACCTTCCTCACAACCTTCCACCCTCCCAGCGGGTTATCATTCATTGGGTCAGATGATTTCTAGTGATACATCTTTGTATCAAAATATGATATGGTCTGGTACCTCAGCTCCTTCAGAGGGGTCATTTGTATCGAGCCCATCCCCTTCGACTCCCATCACGTCGACGGTTGTTACATCTGTCCCAACCCAACCCACTATTTGTGTAGCTTCATCTACTCCTTTTGTTAGTGTGATTTCTTCATTACTGCCATCTTCTTTTGTTCGTGGGATAACTCCTATCTCTTTCACGATACCTGTTGGGCTTGTCATGAGTGGATCATAGCCTCATGTATTGGGAGTCCATCAACCTACTGGTAGCGCACCTACCTCCTCTAATACGATTCCTGGAGCTTTGACGTACGATCAGTATATGATGGCCATTCAACAACAAAATTGCTTCCCCCAGGGTTCCCAGCAAATGCAAGCTCCCATCAATCCTCTACATTATTACGATGAGCACAGAAATCACATCTATTTACATGGACCTCTCCCACAAGGTCCATTGTATGTTCAAACACCTCAAATGCCAGTTTACCCCAACCAATTTACATACCTACAGGGAAAACCCTATGGTCCAAAAGGACAACCCTTTCAGGGACAACCTTCGGTCCAATAGGGACAACCCTATGGTCCTATTGGTCAACCTTATGTTCAATAGGGAGCATCTTATGTTCCCCAAGGGAAAACCTATCCTTCTCAGGGACAACCTTTTGTGCAACAAAACCAGCCTTACGTTTATCAAGGCCCAACTTTTGTACAGCAAGTTCAACCCTCTACTGCTCAGTGGGGCCAACCTGGTTTTGAGGGGCAATCTAGTTCATCTCAACCGGGCCAACCTGGTCTTTAGGGGCAGTCCATTCAACCGCAGCATCCAGGTTAACCTGCACCCCGGGGGAAACCCGTGCAGCCTTAGGGTCCACCTTTTATTCCTCAAGGTCAATCTCAGATGGTACAAGGTCCACCCCAAGGCACTGCTTACATTCCACAACAAAATCCATATGTTGTTCAAATAAGACCTCAATGGTTTTCTCAAAATCAATATCCTAGTCCTCAATTAGTGTATGGGCAGAATATCAGAATTATAACCCCTATGGACAAAATCCTCCAGGACAAAAAATTTTGGGTTAGAACTTCTCCCAACCTGGTTGGAATCCCATACTAGTCTCTATCAAAAGCTTGCAATGTGTTTCGATCCGTAATTTCCCTTCCTTGCTACGCTGGAACTGCCTGATGTGTCGCAGTTGACGAATGATCCTATCCTTCATAATCCATATTAGCCTCTTGTTCCAACTAAAATCCCTGGAGATTGTCCTAAATTTGAAGGTAAGTCCGGGAATACCCCTAAGCGCATGTTATGACATACCATCTTTGGTGCTCCTCTAACTCTTGGATTGACGATTCCATTCGACTACGTCTTTTCCAAAGGACTCTCATTGGTGCTGCTACAAAGTGGTACATTGAACTCTCTTGCGGAATCTTTCAAGATTTCAACTCTTTTTCCATGGCATTTATCACATACTTTCAGTTACCAGTTCGTTATGAAACTGGGACACACATCCTAACATCCTTGAAACAGGTGTTATCACTCTAATAATTCTAAAGTTATGAGATTTTTTATTTAAATTCAAATAAAATTAGAGGTTACCACAAACCAAATTTTAAACTCTAAGATCTAGCCTTCTTAGGGTTTAGAGAGGGCTCTCTCTATAAGATTTAACTTTCTTTTGATTATATGATATTAAGATAGTTATGATGTGAAAATTGGTTTTGGTTTGGTTTAGTTTGTTCAGAAAAAATCACTTAATGAGATGGATAGTGAGAGATCTGTTTGTCCATTGGCCTAAGGAATCAAATTTCAAGCAGACAGGACTAGGATCAAGGTCAAAAAGTCAAATATTTTCAGGGCAAGATAGATAAGTCATTAAAGATCTAGGAACGCTGATTGGTGAAGTGGTTTGATCAGGATAAAAAGCTATCAAGGATTATTTGATCCGAATAAGGAAGGAGTAGACAAAGGTCATTCGAAAGAGGGAGAAATTAAGAATTCCCTAATCTGGAAATCAGCAGAAAACATAGAAATGATAAACAGTTAAAGACAGGGTGATTTTAACAAACCCTGTAATAATATTCATGATTTATCATTCAAATTTAGAACACATATATGGATGCATGTAAAACATAATAAGATAAACAAAGACAGTAGAAAGTACTTCGCTTCAATGGCTCATCACATGAATCCTGAAATATGATGCTAGATGATTTGATCCAGTCTGCTACTTGAACTTGCTACAAAAATCTTTCAGGTACACAAAAATGACTATAGAAATCTTCATAAATTTATTCCACAATAATACTTCAAAAGATGAAGTATATATACAAAAATGTTTACAAAATATCCTAGAATAATCATAGGATTTTTCTAAGGAAATAAAATATCTTTTACAACAAAATAGTGACAGCTGCTTAACAACTTAGCAAGTTGTCCTATTTATCCAAATAAAATAGAAAATGCTATTGTGGATTGGGTTTAGCTGGTTGCTTTGCTATCTTCAACATTGGCACAAGATATTTCAAATATGTTTTGAAATATTATCTTCCTTCTGATACTCTTTATCTTTGATACTCTTTAATCACTTATACACTTTAACCACTGTAAAACTGCCTTATTGCTATAATTTTTTGTTTTGACTATGTGAAATCAGCAAAATGTTTTTATCATTTTTATTACAATTTGACTTTTTACAGTAATTCAGTGAGTGATTCCCAATATTCTTCATCGGGAATTTTAATATTTTTCAGCTTCCTAAAGTTTTCATCTACCTCATTATATCTAGCAAATGTTGGTTTTATAACAAGAAAGTGTTTTATCTCATGCTGAAGATAAAATAAGTCTTCAAAAATTTTAAGTAAAACCTTTCCTGTAGGAATTCCTTGTCCCTCTGTTTTGTTTACCTGCTCTTTTGCATGATCTCTAATCTTCTTGTTATAGTCATCTTGTGGCATGAGTTTATCATTAATAACCAGGATGTTTGGCAAACCTCTTTTCCTCAAGGTCTCAAATTTGACCATGAATTTGGTTATAGCTATGTTCATGTTTTCACACTTTCCTTCTAGCTGCTTCATTAAATTATTCTTTGAAATTACTTTCCTTATTTCAAGGATTGTCTCTGTTCTATCAGTAATTTCTATCTCCTCAAGTTCTTGCTTGTTCTTGCTGTTAAGAAATTTGATTAGTTCTAGGGCTTGCTTAGGTTTGGCTCCTAGTTCTTCCTTTTCTTTCTGAATCTCTGCTTGGGCTGCCTTCAGTAAATCCTTTTGCTCATAAATCACCTGTATTGATGGCCAAACATCATTGATGGATTCAATGATTTTACTCCATAATTGATTCTTCACATAAGACATTGGCTCTTTCAAGGTTAAATCCTTTTGTAGATTCTTCAACTCAACATTTAACCTGTTTGACCTTTGTTCATGAGTTTTGGCATTGATTTGGGCTAGCTTCTTAGCATCTTCGAGATTTTCAATCACTCTCTTCAACCTATTGATTTCATTGGTTTGAAGTGACATCTCTTCCATGGCCTTAACTAGTTTACTAGCCTCATCTGTTGGTTGCACTGTTGATGTAGATGACTCTATAGCTGAAGTAGTGGATGAGGTCGTTGGCACTAAAATAGCCAATGGTACTTTTGGTGCCAACTCTTCTGCAAGAGTTGAAGGCATAGTTGTATTAACCATGGGAATTATTGTAAGAGTTTCCTGTGATTCTGTAATTTATCTTTCATGGACAAGCTTGTCCATTTGGATTTCCATTTCTTTTATCTGTGCTATCAATTGTAAAATTAAGTTCATCATATCATCTTTCTGGCTTTTCTCTTGCACTATTTCTTTGGCTTATGGATGTTTAATTGGTGGAAGCTTGAGTTGTTTCCTTAGTGTTGCAATTCATCATTCTTTTTCTTCACTTACTCTTTTTTTTCTTTGATATTGGCAGGATCATACCCTACTTAATTAACCAACTCTTCTAAAGACTTAATCTTAAGATATTTAGCATATGAGGAAGCCTTGTCAACTTTCATTTGATCTCTCATATTTATTATTGTATTCTGGAGCTTGTGGACACTCATGGCCTTTATAGTTATGGTAGAATATAACATCTCAAAAGTTTGCCTATGAAATTAAATGTGATCTAGTGCATGGATACTTTTTGTTGGTACTTCAAGATCAAATTTTTTGTAATCTGCCACTGTTTTGGGAGCCTTGACTGTTGGTTGAAGCACTGACATAATAAACTTCTTGTTTGAATAATCAAAAGTTGATAGAAGTTTGTTTTGGATACTTGGTGTTTGTTTCAAATACTGAGAATAGATCTCATTTTTTGTTTCTTCATTCTTTGTCTTTATCAGCTTATATTTTTCCCTGATGTCAAGATCTTTATCCTTTGTTGGTTGTGAGGAGGATGCCTCCATACTCTGTTGTTTCTCTATTAGCTGTGTGTTTGAATTATTAGTATGCTCTTCATTTAGAATCTCTGTGGCTAGCTCATTTGTAATGACTGTAGCTGCATCTGTGTTTGTCTCTAGAACATATGTATCTTCCACTTCTATGGTCTCTTTGTTTTTATCAACTGAATTGAGCTTAGGCTTTTTGTTATACCTGATTTTAAACCTAGTCTTACTGGTTGTCTCAGCAGTGTAATTACCTTCTTCTTTGCCTCTCTCGATCTTTATTGGATTTCACTGTGATTTACGGCAAGGTGTGACTGGTATCGCCCTATCTTCTTGCTTCAATTAGGTATTTTCTAACCAATCTATTTGATTAGCATACTGCTCAATCTTTGGCCTTTTGTCATGAATATAAGGTGTCAGTTTGCACTTAACCCTCATTTTGCTTAGAATTCCCTGAGGGTCATAATTCCATAAGAAGCTAAATTCAAATTTGTACTCCAGCAACTATTTTGCTGCTTCTAATGTTGCATCTCTATGATTACAAATGAATGGTCCTATCTGATTTTTCAACTTAAATTGGGTCTTCTTTTTGGCTACCAAAAAATTGATTGACTCTGAATTGAGAATTTGCCTGATGTACTCCAAGGAAAAAACTCTCATTGGCACATAATTAGGTAGTTTATAGGGTAAAATATTGGACCCAAAAACTCTTATTTCTATATGGTTCTGATATAAGTACCAATCTCTAGTTTTAGTTTTCTCTAATAGCTGTAGAACTTTCTTTATTTCATCATTGATTCTTAGCTGCGTTGTGTTTGTTAACATGTTTATCAATGGGTGAATAAAGTAATCTGTAAACTCTACATAAATGATCAAAGATGTCCAAAATATGACTAGGAGTGGGTTCTCTTCTATATCAAGCTTCTGAAGTGTTATTGGAAACTTGTCTACTTGGAAATATAAGAACATATGGAAAAGAAAGGATGTATACCTAAATACTCCTTCACTTGGCAATTTGACAAGCTAATCATGGATATTATCAGCTATGTACTCAGCATAATTGAAAATGACAGAAGGAGGTTGTCTTGGTGTAAAGGTAGATAGAAAACCTAGGATTGACTCATATGTATGCTCATCTGTAAAACACCCTAGAATAAAGGACAACATGGACATGACATGCCTAGACCCTTTCGTAAATTTTGAAGTAGAGTAAGGAGGGTTGATTTTTAGAATTTCAACATGTAAAGGCATGAACAATTGGAAAATTTGAAACCTTATGGGAAAATCAAGACCAATGTAAAGCTTGGTGACTGCTTCTATTGATAAGGGAACTGCTTTGGGATCTGGTTTGAGCTATAACATCTGGTTTATTGACTCAGAAATAATTATAAACAATACTTCTTTATTTTCATTTACCATTGCTCTATGTTCAAGAGAATAATAGGTCTGACACATCCTAATAAACTCTGGACATATATGGGTGAGTGGAACAACATATTTGGGTAGGTTTGACTCCCAAATTTGGACTTCTTCAACTTGATCTAATGACTTTTCAAGACTCCAGTAGTGGAGGTCTAACAAATTAAATTCTATGACTGGATTTGTTATTTTGTAATCCACATCTACTAAGGGTGTATGTTCAATGTCTACAACAAGAGGTTGTAGAGTATTTAGAACAATTGCAGTCTTGGAACTTACTGCTGGGTTTGATTTTGACATCTTTTGGACTTTTTGGATAATTGAAACTCTATATTTTGACTTTTATACTCTTCTGTAAGATTGAATTGTTTACAGAAGTGTTTTTGACTTTAACAAAGGTTCTTTAAATATAAATAAGCATAAATGGCTTTTTCTTAGATTTAATTCTTCAATTTTGTCTTTAAACTAGACTTCAAACTCTTACAGGTTTAGGAAATGATAGACAAGGGTTTCCTCTGCATTTTTTAGATAAACTGGATTGAAACTATTTCAAATTGGGCACAGAAGCATTGGGGTTACCTACAAAGGATTTCTAGACAAATTCAAAGTCTTATAAGGTATGCCAATGCTAAAAATATTTCATTTTCTTTAAAAACCAGTTTGAAATATAGAATTATGGTTTATCATAGTTTTCATAGAGAATTCATACTTTTTGGGTAATTACAGGGTCTTTATGTGGATAAATGAGCTTTAATAGGTTTAATTCCTTCAGAAAACCCCTTTCAAAATGATAAACAGGTTGTTTTTTTTTAATAATACTGGTTTGTGCAGGTATTTCGGTCTTTAAAATAGGTTTTGAGATGACGAATAGTTTCTGATGGCTTTGGAGGTTTCTTGGAAGCAATCTGAATGCTTCCGGTGGTCTTGACAACAAACACAGTGGTTTTTTCTGATTCTCTTTGCGTGAAAATGGTGTATCGAGAGCTTTTCTTTAGTCATGAGGATGAATGCACAAATAGAATGCAAAGAAAGGGTTTTCTACGCATAATATGAAGCTTTTATAAGGTTTTAGGTTTTAGCAAGCTAAAATTGAATGTGGTATTGTCAAAGCAGAGGCGGTTTGGCACTGGAGGTAGAAAACCGAAGGTGGTTATCGCGTGGGTTTTGAGTGGTAAATGGTTTTCTGGGATTGAACGCGATCCAGTGATATGTTGCCGCATGGAGGAGAGATAAGAGCTCAAAACCATCCATTTCTCAAAGTTTAAAATGTTTATTAACTGTGCTTTTAGATTTGCAATATTTCTTTGTGGTTGTCATATCTGAGGGCATTCATGTGAATGGTGGAGATTAACTTATGAAGATGCTCAGCGGTGGGTCATGGGGCCCCGACTATTTTGTTATTCGGTGGGTTTTTCTTTAATGTTTAAACATAGTTTTAACGTAAACAAATGCATTATTTTATTGGTGGATTATGTATTTATATGGTAAATAAAACATTTACAAATGTTTTATAACTATTGGCGCAGGATATATAATATAATGTATTTAACCTATGGGGAAAAGGGCGGGGAATTATTTCGCACATGGGTAATATAAACCATAGGTTAATGTTTAAATAATGGGTTTTTGGGATATTTTAAATAAAATGAGTTAATAAATATATGGGAAGGGGTATTCTAATGGGATTAATACGTTATGTTTAAAATTAATATGAAACGAAATGTAATGAATGAAAATACGTAGAATTAACCTAAGTAAAGTGTAAAATAGGCTTTTTAGCATAAAATTATCCCATTTTGATAGTTACACATGAACTTAGGATAAATTTTATTTTGTGGGTTTTTGAGTGTTTTCAGATGAAATGAAATTAATTAAGAGGGAATTTTAATTTTTCTAAGAAAAAAAGGTGTTTTACTTAAGAAAAGGGATTATATTTTTGGAAAAGGGTGAATATGCTGAGGAAATGGATTTTATGAAGGGAATCCAGTATTTTTAACCAATCATTTATTAAGACTTGTGTCTTGTCCCAACAGAATTCAGAGAAATGCGCTGATCCTCTTTAATTGAAGGTTTTAAATATTAGATTATTGTGGGGGAGGGCTCAGATTAAAATGTTGAGATCCTCATTTATTCTCTAACTATCTACTGATTTTTCAAGTTTAAATTGTTTGACATATCTTTATTCTCTATCTAAAACATGAAATTCAAAGCATGAAAAGTTAAGATTAAACTATTTAACTGATCATGGATTATGGCATTTTGAACAATCTGCACATAATCATTATTTTTGCAATAAAAGTAAATAGGAGTGATAGTTTGACTTGCTCACTTTCATGTTTTATTTTAATATCTTTTTTTCTTTTAAGGTCCATTTTTTATTCTTTTTTATCTTTTATTTTCAAGTCCTATGATATTTCTTTTAGGACTTTTACCCTCTTTTCATTTTTTATTATTTTCAAATATGGGAAAACAACTTGCAGAAAGCAAGGTATGTACATATTTACAAGACTATCAAAGTCAATTCAAAAATTATGAAACCTATTTTTATAGGACCCTAACAGTGGCTCCACATGGGGATGGCATTTCCTGGTGAAATGTCAAGAACTTTAAGACTAGTAGCCTTTGAATTTTGACTAAGATTAACTTGAAAGTGTTAGTCTAATCTCTGCAGTTGTTTCTACTTATGATATTTTACCTCTCAAAGCTTAGGGCCTTCTCTTCAGGCTTCAAATTTTTTAGGAAAACATCCAATCCAATCTAAAATATTGCAATTTATGTATCATGAATAAAGTAAACAAAATTAACTATTTGTTGTCTCTAAGGAGTAGTAGTGCTTCAGCATTCTTCCATTGACTAGTCCACTAGCAAATCTGATCCATCCACTTATTTCAAAACGAAATCATTATTACCTCTGTAACCATAAATAACATAAGGTCCTTTCCATAGAAAATCAAATTTTCCATGTTTACCTTTGTCTTCTCTTCTTGAATCCCATTTTAATACTTTGTCTCCAATGTAGACATCATCTTATTTACTCTTTTTATCAAAAAAAAATTCTTTATCTCATCCTGGATAAGTTGAGACTTAAGATAAATCTCTTATCTTGTTTGTTGCAAGTGAATGGTTTTATTAATCCTTCTTTGAATTCCATTTGTCTCAACTTGCAATTCTTGGATAATCTTCATTACTGATACTACTAAGGAATATGGAAAAACAACATCCATTCCATAGACAAGCTGGTAAGGGGATGTACCAATAGATTTTTTGGTGGTAAGTTTATCTGCCCATAAGGGATTGACTAACTTCTTGTTCCAAGTCTTTTTGTTATATTCTAGTAACTTTTTGATGATGTTTACAAGGCTCTTATTGGAAGATTCAGCTAGGCCATTACCTTGAGGGTAATATGCAGTAGAATGGCCTAGGGTAATGTGATATTTATGGCAAAATTCAATCATCTTTTTATATTTGAATGCATATGAATTTTCAATAATAATATTTTGGGGACATCCGAATCTTGAAGGTATGTTTCTTTCTAAAAAGGAGATGATGACAGTGTTAGTGGCTTGCCTAGAGGTATGGCTTCAATCCACTTAGTAAAATAGTCAGTGGCTATCAGAATCCACTTGTGTTAGGCTGATGATGGAGGGTGAATTTCACTAATGAAGTCAAGACCCCATTGTTGAAATGGAATTTTTGTTGGGATGGGTTTTAAGGGAAATGGTAAGATCTTTTTCTTTCTCTCAAATATTTGACACTTGTGACAGGAGGTCACATACCTTTTTACATCTGCAAACAAAGTAGGCCAATAAAAATTTCTGTAGTAGTATTCCAGTAGAGATGTCCTACACAGTCACCTGCATGAAATTCTTGTAATATTTTGTCATCTTCTTCTTTTAATTTTTTTTTAGCAAAATCCCACTATGATCTTTCCAAAAAAGTACATTGTCTAATATACAAAATCTTACTGCCTTAAGCTTTAAGAATCTAGCTTTTGTTCTTGATAATTGAGGAGGAGATTGTAAGTTTAGTAATACAAATATGATATCTGCATACCATGGTGAATCTAAAAAGGCTTCACTGATCTTTGGAGTCGCCATCTCTTCCTGATCATCTACTTGGGCAATAAAATTTGTCTAGGGCATGACAATTTGATTCAGCAATGAGTTTGGCTAAACCTTAACCTTTTATAAGTTTAGTGGGTTTTATCTCTATGTCATATTCCAAAATTGTGGAAATCCACTTACCTCTTCTTCCATCAGGACCGTCTTGAGTTAGAATGTCTTTTACTACTGCATTTGGAACATAGGCAATGATGTGAGAATAATGAAAGCACACTCTAAAATATTTAATGGCCTTTACCAAATCTAAGGCTTGTTTCTCTATGATATTTTATTTCAAAGTGGCATCTCTAAGTGTTATTCTAAACAAATATATGGGCTATTCATAGCCCTGGTCATTTTTCTGCAGTAAAACTGCAGCAATGGTGTGTTTTGAAGCAAATGAAAAAATGATGAAATCCTTTTTAAAGTCAGGACTTATAAGGACTGGAGTTTTGGTTAAGGCTTGTTTGATAGATTCAAATGATTTTTTGGCCTCAATATTCCATTTAAGCACTGAATCTTTTTTAATCATGTTGTTAAGCTCTCTGATTATTTCAGCTAAACTAGATATGAATCTTCTTAAAAAATTAATTTTACCTAGAAAAGCTTGTAACTCTTTTATGTTCCTGGGAGGATTCATGTTAAGAATTTCTTTTATTATGGCAGGGTCTATTCTAATTCCTTCTTCAGATATTGTGTGTCCTAGTAACTTACCTTCTTCTAATCCAAATAAGGTTTTCTTAGGGTTTAAAGAGATGCCAAACTTTATGCATTTAACAAAGACTTGTCTAAGATGATCCAAGGGTTCATAATCAGTCTTAGAAAATACAGTAATTTCATCTAAGTAAATTACTAAGAATTCATGAATTTCCATTTGCGAAGGAAATATACGTAGCTCTTTGAAACGTAGCCCCTACATTCATTAAACCAAAAGACATTTTTACATACATAAAAGTGCCCCAAGGAGTAGTAAAGGATGTTTTGGCTTGGTCCTCTGGTTGGACTAAAATTTGGTTGTATCCTGAAAATCCATCTAAAAGTGAAATCCTAGAATAACCAACTACTCTTTCTAAAATTTGATCCATTTTTGGTAAAGGATAATTATATTTTAAGGATACTTTGTTTAGATCCTTAAAATCAACACATAATCTAATTTCTCTTGTCTTTTTTTTGGTTGGAACTAGATTAGAAACCCAATAAGAACACTTGATTGGTGCAATTATCTGTGCATCGTACATTCTTTTCACCTCTTCTTCAATCAAAGGCATCAAAACAGGGTTGATCCTTCTTAATTTTTGTTTAAAAGGCTTTTGGTCTTCTTTTATAGGGATTTTATGCTGTATTATGTTGGTGTCATAGGATTTTAGGTCCTCATAACTCCAAGCAAAAGCATTTTGAAATTCCTTGAAAAGAGCAATATATTTTTCTTTTTCTTGTTGAGGTAAGGCTTTGGAAAGTTTGATCATCTTGGGTTTTAACTATGTGCCTATGTTACATTCCTCAATATCAAATCCAAGTGGTTCCATTTTGGGTTTTCTAGCAACATCATTTGACTCAAATGAATCTTCTAAAGGAGTTAAGCCTTTTGGTAAGAAATTATCTTTGAGATATAATATATTAGACTCATCATCAATCATCTCATCAATTTCTACTTTATCTAAGTTATCTATATCTGATGGACTAAATTTAGTGGGTCTAGAAAACTTTACTTTATTTGCATCTATATTATTCAAATCAATTTCACTATATAAATCCTAATCTAATGTACAGTCTCTGTCTATTTTACAATTTTGAAATTCACCTTCATTGTTCATAAAATGGTAAATCTGTTGATCTTGTGAGAAAATTCTCCAATATTTGAGGTTATCTGGAATAATTGCTTTGTGTTTTACTTCTGCAGTATACTTATGATTGGGCTTAAAGGGAAAATTACAAGTACTACCAAAAGTTGCTAAGGAGTGTGCCTGTATGTTTTTCTTTCTTGGTATTGCAGAAAAATTACATTCCAACAGTTCATTTATTAAATCTAATACAGTTTCTCTATATTGGTCTAATCTAGGATTATAAACAAAATATTCTCTTTTTATCTATTTCACAATCAACTCTGAATCTCCCACTATTGATATTCTTTTGCCTCCTAAGTTTCTGATAATCTTGAGTCCTAAAATGAGGGCTTCATACTCAGCCATATTGTTGGTGCATTTAAAATTCAGTCTGAAATCATGGCCTTCTGCATGATTATTTTCCAAATTAGTTATCTAAACTCCTGCTCTTGCTCCTAGTTTATTTACTGATCCATCAAAATCTAGATGCCATAATGATTCATGAAAGATATTTTCATTGTCTAGTATTTTCTTTTTGTCTTTTAGTTCAGTTTTGATTTCATTATCAGTTTCATAGTTACATAAGATGAATGAATCTAGGTCAATAGGTGTAGCGTAAATTAGGTAATTTATTGATCTTGTTGCACTACTCACCATATATTTCATCAATGTTTCCCTATAGAGTTTCTTTGGTTGACCAAAAACTGATATAGTAGCATATGACATGTCCAATTGTAGAGATCCGTATAATTTTTCTCCCCATGAGCGAGATAATAACATTCCATACTTGGGAGGCATATCAGCTACTACAATTTCCATGAATATACTTTTACCAGGATATTGAACTAATGTGACACACAAATATTTAATTAGACCTAGGCATTTCACTTTGCTTGAACCAAATGAAAAGAGATATTTATAAGGCCTAATGATGTCTAATTTCAAGGTTTCAATTATTGCTTTGGGCATTAGATTGTGTGAAGCCCCTGAATCTAACATTGCATTGTTTAATATTTGGTCATGAATAGTTAATCTAATGTAAAAAGGTGGAACTGCTCCATCTTGGTGTTTTCCATTAACATCGGGACCAAAAATCAACTCTGGTTGATTATCACTTAAGTTTACTGAGTCTTCTCCATCATTCATGTTTAAGGTTTTAGTGATATTTGTTTTATAGAAATCATGTTTTATCAATTCTGTCAAAGGAATTGGTATTTTTAAATTTGCAATTTCAGTTTGTGTATTGAATGAGGGTTGTGATTTACTTATTTGAATTAACTCTTCCTTAGTAACTATAGTTTGAGTGGGTTTATCTTGTTTTTCTACGAGTATGTTTTCATTTTCTGTTTGAGTTTCTTCTGTTTTACTGCTTCTAGATTTCTTTTCAAGAATGGTTTGAGAAGTAGTAGATGTTTTTTTGGATTTTGAATTATCAGAAGCTATTTTTGCGGTGGCAGTGTTTGGATCTACTGATTTTGGATCAGAAGTGGATATTTTGGAATCTAAGTTTGTTGTTTTAGAAGAATTAGGTGTTTTTACAGCAACATTTTTTGTGAATCTATTGATGTTGGGACAAACTCATCTTTTATATCAAAAATCTTGGGACTGGGTGAAATTTTTGGGCTGGAAACTTTTTGGGATGAATTAGAGTTTTGTTTGTTTTCACTAGGGATAATTTGTAGAACTTTTGTAGTGGGAGCTTCTATTGTTTTCTTATTTTCAGTTTGTGTAGATTTCATAGTAGAAGGTTTGGTGTTTTTCTTACTCCTAAGGTTATATTTCTTATGTACTTTGTTTATCAAAAAATCATAACCTTGTTTGTAGTCAAATGATTCACCTGAATCTAATTGAAGTTGTTGCATTTCAAATAAATCTTGATCTTTGAGTGAGAAAGATAGTGTTTTCATCATTTATACCCATTAGATTTATGGTGTATTCATCATCAACATTGTGTTGAGAACTTTCAGCATAGTTAGCTTGAAATGGGGGTCTTATTTTCTGATCAAGGGCTGATTCTTTAGATTTTCATGAGTTTGTATTTTTCCTGAAGTTAGGATTTGTGATTTGTTGTTGATTATCCCATTGAGGTCTCATTTCTATATTGTCTAATCTATCCATCATTCTATCTAAATTCTTAGCTAATTGATATATTTTTCCATCTGAACTAGAGGTTTCTTCTTTTATAGTTACTCTCCTCTCATTCCTCAATCTAGCTTTTCTAGCCAAAATATTTACTTCTACACTAACAACATCTGTTTGAATTTTTTCTAAGGTTTAAACATTTCTCTCCCTCAGCTAATAGGCCATGTCTGTATCAAATCCATCAGGAAATTTGAGTAGGACAGAATCAGGAGTGGGTTTGAGATTGACTGGGGTTGAATTATAAAAACTATTATATCTAGTGCAATAGTCTTGGATTGTTTCATTAGCAGCTCTTTTCATGGCATCAAATTCAGATAATATTTGGAGTGGATTTTTATTCTTTTCCCATTTATTCAAAAATAATCTATGAAAGACTTCCAAATCAGTTATACTACCAGGATTAAGACCTTTAAACCATTTCTTAACTTCCCCTTTTAATGTTTGTGCAAAGAGTCTCATTTGTACTATTAGGGTCTCGTGATTTCGCTGATTGGAAAGCCAAATGACAGCGTAACATCAAACCAATATTTAGAGCCCAAGGACCTAGCCTTCCTGGACTCAGAGAGGGCTCTCTCTATTTTTGTAAGGGATATCTGTATGTTTTCTTATTTTGTTCTGATTTTAGGCTAGTTATGAAGTAGGTTTTTTGGTTTTGGTTTTTAAGTTGTGAGGGATGAAACTGATCAAAGATATAAGATAGGTAAAAATATGTCAGATCAACTGGGCTATGGGTTCGAAAAGGTCAAGAAAGCTATCAGATGGTGATACAAGGCTATTGAAGGGCCAATTTGATTCGAGGTAGAAAGGATCTTTGGGCAAAATGGAGTAAAATGGACATCAAATTTGTGAACAACAAAGGATTTCAAGCATAACTAGTTTAATAGCTGACATAAACATGGTAGGTAAAACCATTAATCATGAGAAATGTAACTATAAGCTAATCAATACATATAAATAAACATTCAAGCCATGCATAGTGATATATAACTCTCTAACTTTGGGAAATGGCTATTAGACTTTGGGGAAATACACTTAAGAGAGACAAACAACTCAAATCACTATGCCAGAATGCCTAAACACGGTACTTCAAGTTATTGGGCACTTTGAAAACAAGATTGCATAGTCTTACGCAAAGGACAAGATCATAACAAGACCTCCTTGGTTCAAAAAATGACAAACTAATCAGTCAAAGAGAAATTTCATGGATGGAGCTATGGCTAGCCATGAGTAAGCAAGGCATACCGTAAATCATACTTAGCATGCATAAAACCATGAATGAAACAAGCAACAATATCCTTAAGTTATTAAAGAGAAATCAAGAATTCTTTAATGTGACTAAAAATGAAGAAAACATGGAAGCTATGAAGAAACAGGAAATTTGAGGTGCCTCCAAGGGCATGTCTCAAATTTATTCTTTATTGTTCTATAGAAATCAAGAAACATGGATTTATGAATGAAAACTAGGAAACAAAACAAAGAGAGAGACACTATACCATTCTACCAAGTCATGGAATCCAACAACAATCCTCTTTTATCATCCAAGAACATCCAATAGACTATCCAAAAGCATGAGACAAGTACTTCTTCCAAAGCTTATATGACCATATATTGCTTCTATCATCAATTTCAGCCTTGTTTACAATGAAAGCCTTTGGAATAAATAGGCACAAGTGAAGAAAACCTCTTAGTTCAATTTGCACTCTCATTGGCCTATCCAAAATATCTAATCTTTTCCTTGAGGCTTTGCAAAGCCCAAGGCATAAAATATCTCATAAAATATCTAAAAAATGCTAAAAGAGGAAAATAAATTGACTTTTCATAACTTCTCATGTGAAAAAATAGCTAAACGCACATGAGGAAAAAGAAGTTTTTAAAGGTTCAATTTTTACAAAAATACTCAAAAAATACATCAGCAAAAGGTCCCCTGACTTGCCGGCAACGTTTGGCAGCCTTCCCGATGTCAAAACAAGGGTCATGATAGCTCATTGGAAAGCTCTGAGTGTCTAATTTTTGGAAAAACTTTAATTTTCCCAATATGATGCCTGGAAGTCCTCCAAAAATAGGCCTGTGTGTAAAAAACAAGAAAATAAGCTTTGCTGATAGACCGGGCAGAGTGTAGAAAAAGCGGGCATTTTTCGCCATTTCGGGGGAGAAAATGATCTTCAAATATCCTAAAAATCGCTGAGAGTGTGCTCCTAAAATTATGGCATCCAATGATACCATTCTCCTCCTTTGATGATCCTCCAAACTGAAATGGCGAAGCCTATGAGCTTTGGCCAAAAACCCAAAAATGCCAAAAAACCAAAATATGTCGAAATTTGCCCAAAATTGGTGAGTATGACCCTCAAGGGTTCTCAGCAACATGTTGTGAAGCAAAAGCCAAAATCTGAAGTCCTGATGTGTCTTTCCTCACTTTCTGTGCTAGGCGCTTCCCTTTAGCCTCCTTGAGCTTTTCTTGAGCAGCCTTCAACTTGCGCCGAGCAAACTGATTTAACTTTTTATAATGCCCCGTCATTCTCCTTTGAAGGTCTAAATCCCTGTTTGCCCTCTCCAATTTCTTCTCCAAGTGGTTATTGACTCTCTCAATCCATGCCTCCTTATTTTTCTCTAACTCTTGTTCGAACAATGTAGTGAGAGGGGTAGATTGGAGAAGGGCATTTTCCTCTTCCTTTTGCTTCTCAAGGGCCTTTTTAAGCCCCATGGTTCTTGGCCTCTTTCTCCTAGGCTGATCTTTGCCTTCACTTTCATCGAACTCACCCATGAGTTCTTCCAACCTTGCTTGGGCTTTGGAGGCCTCCTTCTTGTACTTGGTCACCCGTGTCTCATAAACAACCATATGGACACTCATTTGCCTATTTTGGATTTGCAAAAATTGATTGAAATTCCTAGCTCTATGAAGGTCATCCTTCAAAGAATCAATTTGGCCTTCTCTATGGATTAAGAGGTTTTCTAGAATCCAGGCCTCATATCACTATCATCGCTTTGGATTTGGATTATGTCGAATGCACTCTCTTGTTCATTACTGCCTTCTTCCTTACCCTTCCCTTTGCTTTGGGTGGCTATTCTAGTGCTCTTCCTCCTAGGAAAATCAATCATGGGCTTCTTTGGCAATTTCCCTTTACTTCGGAGGGCCCTTGTCACATTTGGAGTGACAACTCTACGCACTTTTTTCTTTGCTGTCTGGGGCTTGGCCTTTTTAGGAGAAGAGGGCATGGCCCCTTTACCTTTGTCACCTTGCTTCTCTTCTTTTTGAGTTTGTTGTTCTTCTTTAGGAGGCTGTTGTTCTTGAGGAGGCTGTTTTGTATCATCTTTTGGCTGCCCTTGCTCATCACTTTCATGCTGCTCCTGTTCAGTACTATCATGTTGCCTCTGTTCAGTCTCTTTTGGATGCCTCTGTTCATCATGATGTAGCTACTCTGTCTCACCCTCATTGTGTTTCTTTTCCTCATCCCCTTGTTGTTGTTCATCATCACTGTGATGTTGTTGTGTGTCATCATAAGGCTGTTGTTCACCCTCATCATGAGTCTGTTGTTCACCCTCATCATGAGTTTGTTGTTCTTCATCACTGTCATGATGTTGTTCAGCACTTTCATGCTGCCCTTGCTACTCTGTCTCATCCTCATTGTCATGCTGCCATTCAACACTTTCTTCTTCCTCCACTTGATGTTGTTCATCATCACTGTCATGTCGTTGTTCAGCACTTTCTTCTTTCTTCTCATGTCCTTCTTCCTCTTGCTAGTCACTTTCTTCTCCTTCTTCATGTTCCTTTTTTTGTTTTGTAGTAAACTTGAGCTTTTCAGGAATAGGTCTGCTAGAAGAAGGTGAGGGATGATGAGTAGGAGGTCTAGGGGATGTATGGACTCGAGGGACAGTGGAGAAATCCGGATGAGTGATGAAAACATCCCAAGAGACCTCTCTCTTTTCAAGCTGATGAAGGATGATGATTTTGATGAGAGAGTGATGGAAAAGACGGGCTATTTTCTGTGAAGGAGGCTTCTTCTGAACAGTGGAGGCCATTTTCTCGATGCTCAGTAGCCAAGAAAGGAATATTTTAAATCAATCTTTCTGTGAAAACCGATAGATGTGATAGTCCCACTCATGATGAATCACCCACCTCCCTGATGAAATTACTTCTGATAAATCTTCATGGAGAGCACATGGTATGGTAGTGAAAGAAAAACAGAGCCAGCTCTAGGGACGTGTTTTAAAAATTTGTCTCAGTCAAAGCGTGTGCACATTAAACCTGGGAACTTTCACTCAGCATTTAGCCTTTGGAAATGGAGATGGATCTTGGGGAGAAATTGAAGTCAAGGCCTACCAACTGGAAATTCTTGTCTCGAAACCTCAAAGCGCAAAGATGTGTCAAAGGAGAGAAACTCTTCACCTCTTGCACCCTTTGACAAAAATATAAACACCCGACCTCATGGAAATTGAACAAGACTGATGGGTGGGCATTCACTTCTTCAGTGGAAACAGGTTCATATATCTTATGCAATCCACTCCTACTATCCTGCTTGGGAGGCATCTTGCTCTAGATGCGCTCTGCAAAATCAAACTGCCTCAACAAGGTTTTCAAGAATGTGTTCTCAAACAAAACTCTGTCTTCTTTGTAAATCACTGTTTGATCAAGGCAAATTTGTTTCAGATGTTGTGTGAGATGCTTCTGTGATATCAGGTCTCTACTCCTTTCAAAACACTTCCCTTTCTCTTTGTATGCCACTCAACAACTAATTTTAATAATAAACACACAGTCAATTAAAATTCATACACTGTCAAGTGATTTTCTGTGCTTGGATAAGGTCACAGAACTCTTGGTGTTTTGATAAGACAACCTTGCATTTAGACAAAGGCAAAAAAATCCACTTAATAAAAAACACCTTTCTTTTGTTTACTATTTCTCACACAGATTTTTTCCAAAAACACCTTTGAATTGTAAGGGCAGCTCCCCTCACTAAAATCTGTTTCATGGACAAAAAGGCAGCATTGATTTTGCTCTTCACCACATAGAGATTACCTTTGACAGTGACAAAGTAATATATGTATGATTACCATTGCTGACAATAGGCCCACTATTTCATTTGTTCAAATACTGTGTTTCTACCTTTAAACAGTGCCTACACCTTTTATCATTGTTTTGAGGGCATTTTATTGGGCTTTTAAGCATCAATAAGAACCCACCCTTTTTACCCTTTCATTGTTGGGCAATCATTTCCACTGTAAATCTTGAGTTTTAAACCAAATTATAAACCCTTATTACCACTGCTTTATTCCCACTATATACAGCTGACAGAGGTTATGTTTTTATCTCAGTTTTGAGGGCAGCTTTAATTTTTTTGAGACAAGAATGACCACCCTTATTTCAACCAACTATAACAATAGCCCTCAAACCTTTTCACACTGACACACCTTGACTTACACCAAAGGTTTCATTTTTTTCACCATTACTTAGTCGTTTGATAAATGAAGCATATGATCACCCTTTAGAAAATTGAATATACCAAGGAGGCACATAAATACCTTGAAAATGCGATGGCAGGCTCTTCTTGAGGTTTGGAGTAGCTTCCAGACTTGTTTGAGGTGCTTTGAGCATTCAAAGCGTGCGCGACACGTTTACGAGGGAAAGCATCACGCAAAGAGGGGTTGCCAGGTCACTGACGGGCTATCGTGACCGGCGCCTACAGGCGCGTCGCGTGCTGCTACAGGCGCGTCACGCGATAGTGCAAGCCTTTCGAAAAATTTTGCCTGGACGCGCCGCACAACCCTACAGGCACGTCGCGCAGCTAGAAAACCCTGAAAACTCTGTGTTTTAGCTTGGAATGCTTCTTAGGTCCAGCGAGCAGCTAGGAGGAGGTGTGTGCATTTTGGAATTTCAAAATAACACTTGGCAACAGTCGTTACCTCCCTTTAAAAACGGAAAATTCAAAGTCCCTTTCACACTTGTTTGGTGAGGTTTTTTGAAACCTTTGAAAGTATTTTAACGAACCTTTGCACCAATATCTCGACAAAACGTGGAGTTGGAACTTTGAAAAAGAAGCATAGTGAGGACTTTTGTTTAGATGAAAAAGGCTTTGTTTAGGACTTTCAAAACTCCTCTACTGCATTTTCACTGTGCTTTTTAAAACAAGAAAGTTTGCCACTGCTGTCTTTTTAATGACATTTTCAACACGGAAAATCCGCTCAAAAACATATCAATGACTGGTGAAGCATTTTTTTCCATTTTCAAGGAGATGACTTATCCCCTTAAACTTGGTTGACAGTTTATGCTTCTAGGTGTTTTTTAAGCTCCTCTTCTGACTGTTAGTGCCAAAAACTTAGTTGCATTCACTCATGCTTTACCATTCTCTGTTCATCAAAAGGGGACTTCTTTTAAACCTCTCCTTTTACTTGGAATGCAACAGTGAGGTGCCTTTGACCTTTTTCATAAGGAAAATGCTTTTTTAGCCATGACCTTCTCTATGTTCTGAGTTTGCTGGCTCTGTTTCGGGATTTTGTTTGCCACAGCCACCTCGGGAATCTTTGTGGAAGTACTAGGAATATCTGAATTAGGATTAGTTTGTGTAACTCTATCTTTGTTTTGGTCATTTTTCCCAACCATAATTTCGTTGTTGTTCACTGCTTTCTTAAGGATGGTATCAGGGGTTTTAGTAGTGTCTGAGCTACCTTTCTTGGAGTTGTCTTGATTTTTACCCTTCTAGGTGTATTTCTGTGGAATGCCCTTGTGGCATTACGAAAATATCATGGATCCTCAAGGATCTTCATAGTTGGTTTCATCATGATTTGGAGAGAAGAATGCTTGTTCTTCTTCCGTGAGGTACACCTCACTCTCATTATCAGACCCTATGAGGTTCAAATGACTTTCATCAATGGGTTCTGTATCCCTATCATCTTCTTCCACATAATTTTCAATTAGTAATTTGGCTAATTGTTGGTCACTTCCCCACTTGGTTGTTTTGAGATTTAATTTCCTCCTAAATTTTGAATTCTAGTTTTTGTTTGGAGGTTTCATTAGTTGTCTAAGAGGGGTCTTTTCACTTATCTTTTCCCACATTTTGGCCATGGACCTAACCAAGTCATCTATTCTAGGATCTAGGGAAGGGGATGAAGTGGAGACCTCATCTCGGTATGTGACTTTTCTTTCTGATCTAGTCCTAGCTCTTTTTTCTGCTAAGTTGGCTTCTGCTCTTATGGCTACTTTTTGCATTTCCTCTAAGGTAAGGGGGTCCTTGTCTCTTAGCTGATAAGTCATGTCTAGGTCAAAACCCTCGGGGAACTTTGCCAAGGCTGAACCAAGTAAGGGTTTGAAGTGAGGTGGGAGGGCGTTATACACACTGTTGAACCTAATGCAGTATCCCTGGACAATTTCCCCATTTTCTTGTTTTAGATTGTTATATTATGACGAGATTTGAATGGGGTTCTTTTGGATTTCCCACCTGTTTATGAAGACTTGGTAAAGTTTTGGGAGGTTGTGGATGCTGTTTGGAGTTAAGCTCTTAAACCATTTTTTGGGTTCCCTGCCCAGGCTTTGGACGAACATTCTCATTCTGATGGTCTCGTCTTCTATTTCCATGTATTCAAAGGCATCGCTAATCCTATCTACATGTTGGTGAGCTATGGTAGTCTCAACTTCGGTGAAGTGTGGGATTTTGGCTTGATAGTCATTTTTTAATGGAGCCAAAGGTTGTGATAACACCAAAGGTGCGTACCAGGCTGCCATGATGGGAGCTAATGGATGATGTACAAGATGAGGGCTTGTGGGATGAGCTGAAGTGGTCTGAACAGTAGTGGTTTGGATAGGTGTGGCGGATGTACTTGGACTAGTGACCTGGTTTTGAGCAGATCTGGGATGGTAGGAGCCAAAGTGATGGAGAAGCTGGAAGTCAAGAGGTGTGGTAGGTGAGGCTTCTCTACTAGGATTCTATGGCAGATCTAGGGGCTCAAGATCGTCAAAGTCTATCTTACTTTGTGAATTTCTTCTAAAAAGGGTTTTTGTTGATTTTAAGTCAAAGGTGGAATCCTGCAAGGCAGTGATATGTTCAGGTACTGATCTTTCTTTATGGATGGACCTATCGGTAGCTAGATTGCCAGTTTCGGAAGCTTACCACTAAATCTTTTCTGGGTCGTCTACTATGATAGGGGGATTTGGGTCTGGATGAGATCTGGTGTTGATTCTTCGTGAAGCCAGATTTCGAGTCTAGAGTTTAGAGAGGATAGTATTTGTGAATTTTTTGGATGGATGGTCTCTCTAAAGTTTTACTAATGTGAAGGATGGTCAAAACTAAAAGGATGAACTAGTGGAGTCGTCAAGTGGATATTTATGAGAACTATGGTCCACCACCAACACTATCAAAGATGCTTTGGGAAAAAGTTTTACAGCAAAATTTGAGATGGAAACTTGCATGGAAGAGTGATTCACTTGGTTTCAACAGTTTTCTAGGCTGTATGGACAAGCTAATGGTTCTATTGGCAAGAAGGCTTCTGCTTATCTCCTATGTTCAAGTGAGGTTTTCTGAATCGCTAAGTTATACTTAGTTTGTCACTGATTACAGAGTTTCCACCCTAAGTTTAAGTTTTTGGAAGGATGATTTAGCAGAAAGGTATGGTTTATGAATTTTTTGGTCTTTTATGGAGTTTTTAGGCCTACTGGAGGCTAGCGGAGTCGCCAGGTGGAACTTGGTTTTTTTTGTAAAGATGTAGCTATGGTCCACCACCAGTAACTAGGGAAAACCAATCTGGAAATGTGTTGGGGTTTTTCTGATTTTTTATGTGTAGCCTATGGTTTATTAAAGTATTCTAAACCTGTTTCATCACTTTGCTAGGGTGGTGAGAACAAAAAAAAGTTTACTTTAAATGATTCTATGGACTTCTTGCCCGTTTAAGTTTTGAAGGGTAATGAATCTACAAGAGTTTGCTAGACTGTTATGTACTCATTTAGTCCCACCGTGATCACCATTATGTTAGGGTCCCATGATTTGGCTGATTGGAAAGCCAAATGACAGTGTAACATCAAACCAATCTTTAGAGCCCAAGGACCTAGCCTTCCTGGACTCAGAGAGGGCTCTCTCTATTTCTGTAAGGGATATCTGTATGTTTGCTTATTGTGTTCTGATTTTAGGCTAGTTATGAAGTAGGTTTTTTGGTTTTGGTTTTTAGGTTGTGAGGGATGAAACTGATCAAAGATATAAGATAGGTAAAAAGTCGAGATAAATGGGATGAAATTCGAAAAGGTCAAGAAAGCTATCAGATGGTGATACAAGGTTGTTGAAGGGCCGATTTGATTCGAGGTAGAAAGGATCTTTGGGCAAAATGGAGTAAAATGGACATCAAATTTGTGAACAACAAAATATTTCAAGCATAACTAGTTTAATAGCTGACATAAACATGGTAGGGCAAACCATTAAGCATGAGAAATGTAACTATAAGCTAATCAATACATAGAAATAAACATTCAAGCCATGCATAGAGATATATAACTCTCTAACTTTGGGAAATGGCTATCAGAATTTGGGGAAATACACTTAAGAGAGACAAACAACTCAAATCACTATGCCAGAATTCCTAAACACAGTACTTCAAGTTATTGGGCACTTTGAAAACAAGATTGCATAGTCTTAGGCAAAGGGCAAGATCAGAACAAGACCTCCTTGGTTCAACAAATAACAATCTAATCAGTCAAAGAGAAATTTCATGGATGGAGATATGGCTAGCCATGAGTAAGCAGGGCATACCGTAAATCACACTTAGCATGCATAAAACCATGAATGAAATAAGCAACAATATCCTTAAGTTATTAAAGAGCAATCAAGAATTATTAATGTGACTAAGAATGAAGACAACATGGAAGCTATGAAGAAACAGGAAATTTGAGGTGCCTCCAAGGGCATGTCTCAAATTTATTCTTTATTGTTCTATAGCAAGCAAAAAACATGGATTTATGAATGAAAACTAGGAAACAAAACAAAGAGAGAGACACTATACCATTCTACCAAGTCATGGAATCCAACAACAATCCTCTTTCATCATCCAAGAACATCCAAGAGACTATCCAAAAGCATGAGACAAGTATTTCTTCCAAAGCTTATATGACCATATATTGCTTCTCTCATCAAGTTCAGCCTTGTTTACAATGAAAACCTTTGGAATAAATAGGCTCAAGTGAGGAAAACCTCTTAGTTAAATTTGCACTCTCATTGGCCTATCCAAAACATCTAATCTTGTCCTTGAGGCTTTGCAAAGTTCAATGCACAAAATTTCTCATAAAATATCTAAAAAATGCTAAAAGAGGGAAATAAATTGACTTTTCATAACTTCTCATGTGCAAAAATAGCTAAACGCACATGAGGAAAAAGCAGTTTTTAAAGGTTCAATTTTTACAAAAATACTCAAAATATACATCAGAAAAAGGTCTTCTGACTTTCCGGCAACTTTTGGCAGCCTTTCTGATGTCGAAACGAGGCTAATGATAGCTTGTTGGAATGCTTTGAGTGTCTACTTTCTAGAAAAACTTGAATTTTCCCAATCTGATGCCTAGAAGTCCTCTAAAAACAGGCATGTGTGTAAAAAACCAGAAAATAAGCTTTGCTGATATACCGGGCAGAGTGTAGAAAAAGCGGGCATTTTTCACCATTTCGGGGAAGAAAATGATCTTCGAATGTCCTGAAAATCGCTGAGTGTGTGCTCCTAAAATTATGGCATCCAATGATACCATTCTCCTCCTTTGATGATCCTCCAAACTGAAATGGCGAAGCCCATGAGTTTTGGCCAAAAACCCAAAAATGCCAAAAAACCAAAATATGTCGAAATTTGCCCAAAATTGGTGAGTATGACCCTCAAGGGTTCTCAGAAACATGTTGTGAAGCAGAAGCCAAAATCTGAAGTCTTGATGTGTCTTTCCTCACTTTCTGTGCCAGGTGCTTCCCTTTAGCCTCCTTGAGCTTTTCTTGACCAGCCTTCAACTTGCGCCGGGAAAACTGATTTAACTTTTTATAATGCCCCGTCATTCTCCTTTGAAGGTCTAAATCCATATTTTCCCTCTCCAATTTCTTCTCCAAGTGGTTATTGAATCTCTCAAGCCATGCCTCCTTATTTTTCTCTAACTCCTGTTCAAAAAATGCAGTGAGAGGGGTAGATTGGAGAAGGGCATTTTCCTCTTCTTTTTGCTTCTCAAGGGCCTTTTTAAGCCCTATGGTTCTTGGCCTCTTTCGCCTAGGCTGATCTTTGCCTTCACTTTCATCTAACTCACCCATGAGTTCTTCCAACCTTGCTTGGGCTTTGGAGGCCTCCTTCTTGTACTTGGTCGCCCATGTCTCATAAACAGCCATATGGACACTCATTTGCCTATTTTGGATTTGCAAAAATTGATTGAAATTCCTAGCACTATGAAGGTCATCCTTCAAAGCATCAATTTGGCCTTCTCTATGGATTAAGAGGTTTTCTAGAATCTGGGCCTCATTATCACTATCATTGTTTTGGATTGGGATTATGTTGAATGCACTCTCTTGTTCATGACTGCCTTCTTCCTTACCCTTCCCTTTGCTTTGGGTGGCTATTCTAGTGCTCTTACTCCTAGGCAAATCAATCATGGGCTTCTTTGGCAATTTCCCTTTACTTTGAAGGGCCCTTGTCACATTTGGAGTGACAACTCTAGGCACTCTTTTCTTTGTTGTCCAGAGCTTGGCCTTTTTAGGAGAATAGGGCATGGCCCCTTTACCTTTATCACCTTTCTTCTCTTCTTTTTGAGTTTGTTGTTCTTCTTGAGGAGACTGTTGTTCTTGAGGAGGTTGTTGTGTATCATCAATTGGCTGCCCATGCTCATCACTTTCATGCTGCTCCTGTTCAGTACTATCAAGTTGCCCCTGTTTAGTCTCTTTTGGCTACCCCTGTTCATCATGATGTAGCTGCTCTGTCTCACCCTCACTATGTTGCTTTTCCTCATCCCCTTGTTGATGTTCATCATCACTGTGATTTTGATGTGTGTCATCATAAGACTATTGTTCACCCTCATCATGAGTCTGTTGTTCACCCTCATCATGAGTTTTTTGTTCTTCATCACTATCATGTTGTTGTTCAGCACTTTCATGCTGCCCTTGCTGCTCTGTCTCATCCTCACTGTCATGCTGCCGTTCAGCACTTTCTTCTTCCTCTGCTTGCTGTTGTTCATCATCACTGTCATGCTGTTGTTCAACACTTTCTTCTTTCTGCTCATGCCCTTCTTCCTTTTGCTGGTCACTTTCTTCTCCTTCTTCATGTTCCTTTTTTTGTTCTGTAGTAAACTTGAGCTTTTTAGGAATAGGTCTGCTAGAAGAAGGCGAGGGATGATGAGTAGGAGGTGTAGGGGATATGGACTGGAGGGACAGTGGAGAAATCCGGATGAGTGATGAAAACATCCCAAGAGACCTCTCTCTTTTCAAGCTGATGAAGGATGATGATTTTGATGAGAGAGTGATGGAAAAGACAGGCTATTTTCTATGAAGGAGGCTTCTTCTAAATAGTGGAGGTCATTTTCTCGATGTTCTTGTGTAAGAAGAAAGGAAGATTTAGCAATCTAGCCCTAGTGAAATGCATGAGCAGTCGAATGTGATATGCATAAATTCAGGAGAATCTTCCCTCACAAGTGAAGTACTTCATGATAATCTTCATGAGAGGGGCATAGCTGGCTAAAAGATATGAGAAAGGGAAAATAGAAGGACACGAATCTCTGTGATCGGGCTTTAGGAAGGGCTTGTAATCATCTGAGTCCAAATGGCTTTGTTTAAACCATTTCTCACCAATATAGGGAATTTTAGTGGCCTTGGAGATGGATCTTGGGGAGAATTTGAAGTCAAGGCCTTCCAACTGGAAATGCTTGTCTCGAAACCTTAAAGCACAAAGTTGTGTCAAAGGAGAGAAACTCTTCAACTCTGGCACCCTTTGAAAGAAATCTCAACACCCAACCTCATGGAAATTGAACAAGACTGATGTGTGTGCATTCACTTCTTCAGTGGAAATAGGTTCATATCTCTTATGCAATCCACTCCTACTATCACCGCATGAGGTATCTTTATTAGGATATCTTGCTCATTCTTACTCAGGGCCCCAGATGTTAGTTCTCAAGACAAACTTTACATCTTCTTTTAACAAATCCTTTGTTTGATCGAGGGTATTCAGGCACAGGTATGTAGATGTGATATCAGGTCTCCGCTCCTTCCAAAACACTGCTTTTTCCCTTTGTATGCCACTCAACAAATAATTTTAATAATAAGCACACAGTCAACTAAAATGTATACACAGTCAAGTGATTTTCTGTGTTTGGATAAGGTCACAGAGCTCTTGGTGTTTTGATGGGCAACATGATACAGACAGGGCAAAGCTCACTCGGCGGGAAACACCCCTCCTTGTAACACCTTTCACACATAGTTAGATAGAAGCACCTCCAAACTTGATTTGTAGTTTCACTCATTAGCTTTGTTTCATGGAAAAGATGGCGTGGATTTTTCTTTTACACCACCTAGGAAAAACTTTTAAATGACAAAACACTTGTAGAATGATTACTGCTGTTTGAAATCAGGCCTACTATTTCATTTTTTCAAATACTGTGTTTCTACCTTTAAACAGTGCCTCCACATTTTATCATTGTTTTGAGGGAATTTTATTGGGCTTTTAAGCATCAATAAGAACCCACCCTTTTTACCCTTTCAGTGTTGGGAAAATATAGCCACTGAAATTTCGAGTTTTTTAAACATAAAAACAACTCTCCTTTCCACTGTTTTCTTCACTGCATAAGGCTGACAGAGTACATATTTCATCCCTATTTTAGAAGGTAGCTTGAGGTTCTTTGACACAAGAATGACCACCTTTATTTCAACCAACCGTAACAACAGCCCTCAAACTTTTTCACACCGACACACCTCGACTGACACCAAGGGTTTCATTTTTTTCACCATTACTTAGTCCTTTGATAAACGAAGCATATGATCACCCTTTAGAAATTTGAATATACCAAGGAGGCACATAAATACCTTGAAAATTCTATGGCAAGCTTTGCTTGAGGTTTGGAGCAGCTTCCAAACTTGTTTGAGGGCGTTTGGACCATTAATATGCGTGCGGCACGTTGATAAGGGAAAGCATCGCGCGAAGAAGTGTTGGCGGGTCACTATCGGGCAGTTATGACCGGCGCTCACATGCGCGTCATGCACCGCTACAGGCGCGCCGCGCAGCAGTGCAACCCTTTGGAAATTTTTCGCCTGAACGCACCGTGCAACCCTACAGGCGCACCGCGCAGCCTACAAAGCTCAAAAATTTTGGTTTTTTTCCCGAAACTCCTTCTTCTGTCTCGTGGATATCCAAAGGGGAGTACTTGCCTTGTGTTTTGAGAAATTTACAAAGGCTTGCAATGGTCCTTTTACTCCCTTTGAACGTGCATAGGTCAATCACCCTTGAGTTTGAAATGTGAAGGTTTTTTGAAAACTTATTTCTTTAAAACCACTGCCTTTGTTCATTTGAAGCAAAATGATTTTGAACGTCTTATAAAGGGCCCACATTTTGAAAATCGTTGGTAAAAAAGTTTGTGCATGCTATTTGGCCAGTTTTGGTAGATATGCCTCTTTTCCTCTTATAATAAAATAATTCAAGGGTAAAACTCTTTTCACTGTGTTTTAATATTAGAAAAAGAAACTTTGCCACTGCTGACCCTTTAATGACACCTTCAAAATGGGAAAACTGCTCAAAATATATCAATGAGTGGTGAAGCCTCTTTTGCCATTTTGCAAGGAGATGACCTATTTCTTTAAGACTTGATTGACAGTTTCTACTTCTAGGTGTTTTTAAGCTCCTCTTCTGACTGTGGGTGCAAAAAAATTAGTTGCATTCACTCATGCTTTACCATTCTCTATTCATCAAAAGGGGACTTCTTTTAAACCTCTCCTTTTACTTGGAATGCAACAGTGAGGTGCCTTTGACCTTTTTCATAAGGAAAACGCCTTTATTTGAAATAGTGACATGCCTCATTG
The DNA here is from genome assembly GCA_034641835.2 of Pinus albicaulis. Classification (NCBI taxonomy): domain Eukaryota; kingdom Viridiplantae; phylum Streptophyta; class Pinopsida; order Pinales; family Pinaceae; genus Pinus; species Pinus albicaulis. The sequence continues at coordinate 143,927,234 of CM076579.1, read as the reverse complement.
GCTTTCAAAGTTTTTCCAGCATCTGAAATACATACCATAAACCTTATTGCATATTTATGAGCTTGTGTGTTCAGTTGTACTGCCTTTTTGGGAGAATTAAACTCAAATTGCCTTTTGTCCACTATGATGAGTCATTTTGAAAGAAAATTCTTTATGAGTAGGAAGGACAGTACCCTTTGAAAAGTAATCATCACTCTCAGGCCTGTGTCATGACTCATCTCTCAACCACTTATCAACTCTATTTTGTTTAAAGGAACAGAGACTAAATGTTAAGCATGTTCATCAAGGAGATGAGTTTTTGTAATTTTTTAAGGGAATCACACCCCTCAGCAAAGTTTGTACACTTCTTGGCTCCAAACTGTCTTTGAAAGCAAACTCTGATAGGAGATAAGCCAACATTTTTTATAGTTATAGTACTCATGCTTTCCCTTTTCTTTTGACATGATGGCTCTCTTCAGAAGCTTTCAACTGTCTCCTACTGCTTTTACCATTTGTCTCTCAATCAGTGAAAACCCCAAAGTCAACTACTGCACTGGCCTTCTGCTTATAGATGAAGGAGGCCTATTTTGACAAATTTCTGGTTTCCTTTCAAACTCTGCCTCAACCAAATGAAGAATGTTTGATGAATCATACTGATAGTGGATTCTCTTATACATGATGACAGAAGTTAGTTCGAGCCCAAGACTATTTGACTCTTTTGACCATCTATTTAACAATATTTCTTCAATGATCATGAACCTATTAGCTTCAAATTGTAACTCAAATAATAATTAACTCATGCAAATCATTTTTAAAGCCCACTGCTTTGCCTCTGCCTTTAATCAACATTTTCATGTAGAGACCTTCAGTTGTTGTCTCACTGTACCTAAAAATGTCCTCTATTTAGTGCATATTCTTAAAATCAAACTTTATCCATTGGCCCTCTGCTTATATAAACTAATGGATGATTTTTATGTGGGAGAATATGGATAAATGGATCTGTAGATTTAATGGTAGTGGAAATTATAAATTATGTAATGGTATCTAAATGAGAAATAGAAGGCTTAGATGTATATGCTAATAATTCAGCTAATTTAATAGCTTCATTTATTTCCTTAAGAATAGTAGCATTTATCTCTTCAAGTTTATCGTGAGCTTTAAATATCTTTGATTCAGAATCTACTAAAATATTTTCCTGTTTTGTTTCAAGAAATGAAATGAAAACAAGATCTATAACAACACTTTTTAAGTCAGTTTTTGATTTACTTCTGAATAAAGAATGTTCAAAATTCAAGTCAAATTTTATGTCTTGTATACTCACTAACTATTTTGGCAATGAATTTTTTCTAACTAAGGAAGCTTTAGCATCTAAATCTTCTACTTGTTTATTCTTTTTTCCAATTATGTCCGGATTGTCTACTATAACAACAGGTTTAGGATCTGGGTTTGACCTGGTATAGTAGATTTTTCTAGAAGCCAGAATTAATTAATTTTATAAAGTGATACTTACAACTTATAAAATAGTCTTTAAGGTGAAAGGATGATGAAAATAATTTCCTTTAAGACCTATTTTAGGATTGATGATTGGTTAAGTTCCCCAAAATGGTCGCTAGTATGTTATCACTCTAATAATTCTAAAGTTGTGAGATTTTTTATTTAAATTCAAAGAACATTAGAGGTAACCACATAACAACTTTTAAACTCTAATATCTAGCCTTCTTAGGGTTCAGAGAGGGCTCTCTCTATAAGATTTAACTTTTTTTTTATTATATGATATTAGACTAGTTATGATGTGAAAATTGGTTTTGGTTTAGTGAGAAAAAATCACTTAATGATATGGATAGTGAGAGATCTGTTTTTCCATTGGGCTAAGGAGTCAAATGTCAAGAAAACAAGACTAGGATCAAGGTCAAAAAGTTAAATATTTTCAGGGCAAGATAGATAAGTCACTGAAGATCTAGGAAGGTTGATTGGTGAAGCGGTTTGATCGGGATAAAGAGTAATCAAGGATTCTTTGATCCGGATAAGGAAGGAGTATACAAATGTCATTCAAAAGAGGGAGCAATTAAGAATTCCCTACTCTGGAAATCAGCAGAAAAAAATGATAAATAGTTAAAGACGGGGTGCTTTTAAAAAATCCTGTAATAATATTCTTGATTTATCATTCAAATGTAGAACACATATATAGATGCATGTAAAACATAATAAGATAAACAAATACAGTAGAAAGTACTTCACTTCAATGGCTCATCACATGAATCCTGAAATATGATGCTAGATGATTTGATCCAGTCTGCTACTTGAACTTGCTACAAAAAACCTTAAGGTACAACAAAAATGACTATATAAATCTTCAACAATTTATTCCACAATAATACTTCAAAAGATGAAGTATATATATATAAATGTTTACAAAATATCCTAGAATAATCATAGGATTTTTCTGAGGAAAGAAAATATCTTTTACAACAAAATAATGACAATTGCTTAACAACTTAGCAAGTTGTCCTATTTATCCAAATAAAATATAAAATGTTGTTGTGGATTGGGTTTAGCTGGCTGCTTTGCTGTCTTCAACGCTGGCACAAGATATTTCAAATATATTTTGAAATATTATCTTCCTTCTGATACTCTTTATATCTGATACTTTTTAATCACTTATACACTTTAACCACTGTAAGACAACCTTACTGCTGTAATTTTCTGTTTTGACTGTGTGAAATCAACAAAATGTTTTTATCCTTTTTACTGCAATTTTACTTTTTACAGTAAGTCAATGAGTGATTCCCAAGATTCTTCATCAGGAATTTTAATATTTTTCAGCTTCCTAAATTTTTCATCTGCCTCAGTATGTCTAGAAAATGTTGGTTTTATAACAAACAAGTGTTTTATCTCATGCTAAAAATAAAAAAAGTCTTCAAAAATTTTAAGTAAAACCTTTCGTGTAGGAATTCCTTGTCCCTTAGTTTTGTTCACCTACTCTTTTGCATGATCTCTGATATTCTTGTTATAGTCCTCTTGTGGCATGAGTTTATCATTAATAACCAGGGTGTTTGGAAAACCTCTTTTTGCCTCAAGGTCTCAAATTTAACCATGAATTTGGTTATGGCTATGTTCATGTTTTCACATTTTTCTTCTAGCTACTTCATTAAATTATTCTTTGAAATTACTTTCCTTATTTCATGGATTGTCTCTGTTATATCAATAATTTCTATCTCCTCAAGTTCTTGCTTGTTCTTGATGTTAAGAAATTTGATTAGTTCTAGGTATTTCTCAGGTTTGGCTCCTAGTTCTTCCTTTGTTTTCTAAATCTCTGCTTGGGTTGCCTTCAGTATATCCTTTTGATCATAAATCACTTGTATTTATGGCCAAACATCATTGATGGATTCAATTATTTTACTCCATAACTGATTCTTCACATAAAACATTAGCTCTTTCAAGGTTAAATCCTTTTGTAGATTCTTCAACTCAACATTTAACCTGTTTGACCTTTGTTCATGAGTTTTGGGATTGATTTGGGCTAGCTTCTTAGTGTCTTCAAGATTTTCAAACACTTTCTTCAGCCTATTGATTTCATTGATTTGAAGTGACATTTCTTCCATGGCCTTAACTAGTTTACTAGCCTCATTATTTGGTTGCACTGTTGATGTAGATGACTCTGTAGCTGAAGTAGTGGATGAGGTCACTAGCACTGCAGTAGCCAGTGGTACTTTTGGTGCCAACTCTTCTGCAATATTTGAAGGCATAGCTGTAGTAACCATGGGAATTACTATAGAAGTTTCCTGTGATTTTGTAATTTCTCTTTCATGGACAAGCTTTTCCATTTGGATTTCCATTTATTTTATCTCTGTTTTCAATTGTAAAATTATGTTCATCATATCATCTTTCTGGCTTTTCTCTTGCACTATTTCTTTGGCTTGTGGATGTTCAGTTGGTGGAAGCTTGAGTTGTTTCCTCAGTGCTACAATATCATTATTATTTTTCTTCACTAACTCTTCTAGTGCTTTGATATTGGCAGGATCATATCCTACTTGAATAGCCAACTCTTCTAAAGACTTAATCCTAAGATATCTAGCATATGAGGAAGCCTTGTCAACTTTCATTTGATCTCTCATATTTATTATTGTATTCTGGTGCTTGTGGACACTCATGGCCTTTTTATTTATGGTAGAATATAACATCTCAGAAGTTTTCCTATGAAATTAAATTTGATCTAGTGCATGGATACTTTCTATTGGTAGTGCAAAGATGCTTTCTATTGGTACTTCAAGATCAAATTTTTTGTAATCTGCCAATATTTTGGGAGTCTTGATTGTTGGTTGAAGCACTGACATAATAAAATTCTTGTTTAGATAATCAAAAGCTGATAGAAATATGTTTTGGATACCCGGTGTTTGTTTCAAATACTTAGAATAGATCTCATTTTTTATTTCTTCATTCTTTGTCTTTATCTGCTTATATTTTTCCCTGATGTCAAGATCTTTATCCTCTGCTGGTTGTGAGGAGGATGCCTCCATACTCTGTTGTTTCTCTATTACCTGTGTGTTTGAATTATTAGTATGCTCTTCATTTAGAATCTTTGTGGTTGGCTCATTTGTAATGACTGTATTTGCATCTCTATTTGTCTCCGGAACATCTGTATCTTCCACTTCTATGGTCTCTTTGTTTTTATCAATTGAATTGAGCTTAGGCCTTTTGTTATACTCGATTTTAAACCTACTCTCAGTGGTTGTCTCAGCAGTGTAATTACCCTCTTCTCTGCCTCTCTTAGTGGCTTTCTCTCCTTGATTTATAGCTTCCAAGGTGTGACTAGTTTCACCCTGTCTTACTGCTTCAATCAAGGTATTTTCTAACCACTCTATTCGATTAGCATACTGCTCAATCTCTAGCCTTTTGTCATGAATATAAGGTGTCAGTTTGCGCTTAACCCTCATTTTTCTCAGAATTCCATGACGGTCATAATTCCATAAGAAGCTAAATTCAAATTTTTACTCCAGCAACTGTTTTGCTGCTTCTAATGTTGCATCTCTATGATTACAAATGAATGGTCCTATCTAATTTTTCAACTTAAATTGGGTCTTCTTTTTGGCTGCCAAAAAATTGATTGAATCTGAATTGAGAATTTTCCTAATGTACTCCAAGGAAAAAACTCTCATTAGCACATAATTAGGTAGTTTATAGGGTAAAATATTGGACCCAAAAACTCTGATTTGTGTATGGTTCTGATATAAGTACCAATCTCCAGTTTTAGTTTGCTCTGATAGCTGTAGAACTTTCTTTATTTCATCTCTAATTCTTAGTTGCACTATGTTTGTTAACATGTTTATCAATGGGTGAATAAATTAATCTGTAAATTCTACATAACTAAACTCTGTGGAATCTTTTCTGATCAAATATGTCCAAAATATGACTGAGAGTGGGTTCTCTTCTATATCAATATTTTGAAGTGTTATTGGAAACTTGTCTGCTTGGAAATATAAGAACATATGGAAAATAAAGGATGTATACATAAATAGTCCTTCAGTTGGAAATTTGACAAGTTGATCATGGATATTATTAGCTATGTACTCAACATAATTGAAAATGACAGAGGGAGGTTGTCCTGGTGCAAAGGTAGATAGAAAACCTAGGATTGACTCATATGTATGCTCATCTGTAAAATACCCTAGGATAAAGGAGAACATGGATATGACATGCCTAGATCCTTCAGGAAATTTTGAAGTAGAGTAAGGAGGGTTGATTTGTGGAATTTCAACATGTAAAGGCATGAACAATTGGAAAATTTGAAACCTTTTGGGAAAATCAAGACCAATGTAAATCTTGGTGAGTGTTTCTATTGATAAGGAAACTGCTTTGGGATCTGGTTTGAGTTGTAACATCTAGTTTATTGACTCAGCAGTAATTGTAAACAATACTTATTTATTTCCATTTACCATTGCTCTATGTTCAGGAGAATAATAGGTCTGACACATCTTAATAACCTCTGGATATTGATGGGTGAGTGGAACAACATATTTGCATAGGTTTGACTCCCAAATTTGGACTTCTTCAACTTGATCTAATGACTTTTCAAGACTCCAACATTGGAGATATAAAAAATTAAATTCTATGACTGGATCTGCTATTTTGTAATCCACATCTACCAAGGGTGTATGTTCAATGTCTACAACAGGAGGTTCTAGAGGATTTACAACAATTGCAGTCTTGGAACTTACTGTTGGGTTTGATTTTTACATCTTTTGGACTTTTTGGATAATTGAAACTCTGTATTTTTACTTTTATACTCTTCTATAAGATTGAATTGTTTACAGAAGTGTTTTTTACTGTAACAGAGGTTCTTTAAACAAAAATAATCATAAATGGCTTTTTCTTGGATTTAATTCTTCAATTTTTGCTTTAAAATGGACTTCAGACTCTTACAGGTTTAGGAAATGATAGGCAAGGGTTTCCTCTACTTTTTTCAGAAAAACTAGACTAAAACTGTTTCGAAATGGGCACAGAAGGATTGGGCTTACCTGCAAAGGATTTATGGACAAATTCAGAGTCTTATAAGGTCTGCAAATGCTAAAAATATTTCATTTTCTTTAAAAACCAGTTTGCAATATTGAATTAGGGTTTATCAGAGTTTTCACAGAGAATTCGTACTTTTCGGGTAATTAGAGGGTCTTTTGTGGATAAATGGGCTTTACTAGGTGTAATTCCTTCAGTAAACTTCTTTCAAAATGATAAACATGTTGTATTTTGTGAATAATACATGTTTGCGCAGATATTTTGGTCTTTAAAATAGGTTCTAAAGCAACGAACAGTTTCTGATGGCTTTGGAGATTTCTTAGAAGCAATCTGAATTCTTCCAGTGGTCTTGACATCAAATGCAGTGGCTTTTTTTATTCTTTGGGTGTGAAAATGGTGTATCGGGAGATTTTCTTCAGTCGGGACGATGAACGCACAAACAGAATGCAAAGAAGGGGTTTTCCACGCATAATATGAAGCTTTTATAAGGTTTTAGGTTTTAGCAAGTCGGAATTGAATGCGGTCTTGTCAAACCAGAGGCGGTTTGGTGTTGGAGGTAGAAAACTGGGGTGGTTATCTCATGGGTTTTGAGTGGTAAATGGTTTTCTTGGATCGAATGTGCTCTAGTGATATGCAGCCAAGTGGAGGAGAGATAAGAGCTCAAAACCATCCATTTCAGAAAGTTTAAAATATTTATTAATTGTGCTTTTAGATTTTCGATATTGCTTTGTGTTCGTTAGATCTGAGGGCGTTCATGCGAACAATGGAGATTAACTTATGAAGATGTTCAGCGGTGGGTCGTGGGGCCCGGGCTATTTTTGTATTCAGCGGGTTTTTTTTCAACCTTTAACCATAGTTTTAACGTAAACAAATGTATTATTTGATTGGCGAAGTATGTATTTATATGGTAAATAAAACATTTACAAATGTTTTATAACCGTTGGTTCAGGATATATAATATAACGTATTTAACCTATGGGGAAAAGGGCGGGGAATTATTTCACACATGAGTAATATAAACCATAGGTTAATGTTTAAATAATGGGTTTTTTGGATATTTTAAATAAAATGAATTAATAAATATATGGGAAGGGGTAGTCTAAGGGAATTAATACGTTATGTTAAAAATTAATATGAAATGAAATGTAATGAATGAAAATACATATAATTAACCTAAGTGTAAAATAGGCCTTTTAGCATAAAATTATCCCATTTTGATATTTACACATGAAATTAGGATAAATTGTATTTTGTGGGTTTTTGAGTGTTTTTGGATGAAATGAAATTAATTAAAAGGGGATTTTACTTTTTCTAAGAAAAAAAGGTGTTTTACTTAGGAAAAGGGATTATCTTTTTGGAAAAGGTGAATGTGCTGAGGAAATGGATTTATGAAGGGAATCCAGTATTTTTAACCAATCAGTTATTAAGCCTTGGGTCCAGTCCCAACACAAGTCAAAGAAATGGTATGAGCCTATTTAAATTAAGGTTTTAAATATTGGATTATTGTGGGGGAGGGGAAATTAGTAATTTTCCCGATGATGCTTTATTACTTGCCTTGCACAACTGCTTTCTACCTACCCATCATTATTCTAACATTTTTACTTCATTTGCATGGGTTCATTTAAGTTTGCAACCCTAAATTCATTTTTCTTTTAAAGCATAAATCTATCTAATTCTAACCTTATTTCATCTGAGGGCTAAGATTAAACTGTTGAGCTCCTCATTTATTCTCTAACTATCTACTATTTGTCAAGTTTAAATTTTTTGACATATCTTTATTCTCTATCTAAAACATGAAATTCAAAGCATGAAAAGTTAAGACTAAACTATTTAACTGATCATGGATTATGCCATTTTGAACAATCTGCACATAATCATTATTTTTGCAATAAAAGTAAATAGGTGTGGAAGTTTGACTTTATCACTTTCATGTTTTATTTTAATCTCTTTTTTTCTTTTGGGGCCGATTTTTTATTTTTTTTAATCTTTTCTTTTCAAGTCCTTTGATCTTTCTTTCAGGACTTTTACCCTCTTTTCATTTTTTATTATTTTCAAATATGGGAAGACAACTTGCAGAAAGAAAGGTATGTACATATTTACAATACTATCAAAGTCAATTCAAAGATTATGAACCCTATTATTATAGGACCCTAACAACAGGATCGGGCTACTCATATCTCCAATCATATTCATGAGTGGAGGCAGCATTGTCATTTGATCAAGTTTGAGATTCCTAATCAACTTCTGACTGATTGGTTCACTACCTCTTTTATTGGTCTGATTGCTAAGGTAATCACTATGGGGGCATGCGTTATTGAGGAACAAGCCATCGCTCCTGCCCCGTACCTTGATCTTGTGTAATCTTAATCTGATACATTGTATGAACTCTTGCCCAATGCTCCACGACATGGAACTACAAAATCACCGGCGACGTCATCTGTCGATGGTATCATTGGTTTTGTGTCTCAGACTTCTCATAAGTCTTATCCAAAGATTGCAAAGAAAATATCTACTTATTTCATTGATACTGCTTCTCAGCCACCTCCGAATCTTAGTAAGACCGCGGAAGTGAATTTCATCCAATTCACTCTGGCGGATAAAGGTTCTAAGGGTAAGAAAAATGGTAAAGGTAAGGCTAAATCCGATATCCCGAAACAGGATTCTCCGAAACCTAATATTGATAATGGTTCAAAATGAAAAGCGAAGTACCCTTGTCAGATTTCTGAAGATGAGGATTATACCAAGGATTGTCCATGATGGGCCGAGTTGATTCAACTGCTCAAAGGCACTCAAGGCACTCTTGTTATTCTTAAAGAACCATTCTCATTGCAACAAACTCAGATGGTAGAGCAACCTCAATCCTCCACCCTATTTGGCTCTCAGGTTTTCATGATGAATGATCTTGCACCCATCTCTATTGCTACCCAACCGAAATATTATATTGAACCGCGTCAGGTAGTAGGGAAAGAGATAGTTAATGGTCCTTATCCCCCGCCAGCTTCTGGCCCTCTTCACATTGAAAGGCCCATCCCTGAGCCCATTGTACAACCACCTTCTAAAGGCATAATCCGAAATTATTTCTATAATCCCAATGCATGCGCCGCTCAGCATTACAATATTGTTGAATATTTGGCCCAAGCACCATCTGCTATGTCTGTGTTGAAAGTACTTCAGAGTTGTCTGTCACAATGGAAGGCTTTGCTATCTGCTATTGGAGGGGTTGATCCCGCCGATTCCAGCCTTATCACTTTCGATATGGAAAATTTAGTTCTACATCTCTCTCACCAGCTTGCACTAATTATCCAACTTGGGATTAATGGAAAGAATATCCATTGATCAATCATGGACAAGGTTGCCTCTACTTGCATCATGTCTTCTACATGTTGGAAAGCCATTGGGTACCCAACCCTTAATCAGTCTCCAAACACTTTAGAAGCTTTTGAAGAAAGGGAATCTCGCTCTCTTAGTGTTCTCGTCGGTTTACCTATTACGTTAGAAGGGAAAATGGTCAACGTTGAGGTTGAAGTTGTTGATGCCAAACTCAATTATAATATTCTTCTCAGTCACAGTTGGACTCACGCCATGTTGTGTGTCTCGTCCACTCTCTTTCGTATTCTTTGATTTCCCAACAAATGAAATATCATCATTGTTGATCAGTTGTCCTTTTTTACTTCCACGTCTTCCAAGAGTAATGTTCCATATGTGGATCGTATTCCTACAACTTGTGAGAGCATAAGAACAGGTCTTTTCAAAGATCCTACCCTCATGGGTCTTTTTTCTCTTCCTCCACCCAACACTGCTCAAGTCAAGATGATCTCCACTTCTTCTGATCCATGGATCATCCCTTCACTTGAGAAAATTAATTCATTTGGTGACGCGATGTTGTTAAGCCCAATAGAAATTCACTATTGCGAAATTATTTCGGCTTCGACTCCTCCTCCCTCTGATCATACTCCTTTGAGTGTGTCTCTTGACACATATTCTCAATTCACTAGGCTCAGTTCTTCGAATTCATCTGATCCTTTGAATGATATATTTTTTGTAAATACTGAGAGGGGGGGGTGAATCAGTATTTCTTTTAATTAGAGCATTAGTTAATCTTCAATTATTATCAGTGTTTGTACAATGATAGCAGCAAACAAGAGGAACACAAATGCACACAGTTTTTAAGGTGGAAACCCACTCCAGGACAAAAACCACCTAATACTTTTCTAATAATTCTTTTCAACTCCAATTGAAAATAAACCTCCAACTTCCTAGAATCTAGAAAAGCATTCTTCTCCAGCTCCCACTGGATGGATGCTCCAACGCCCGAGATTCTTCAGTAGTCACTAAACGGATTCCCCAACACCCAATGAACTACAACTCACCCTAGCACCACCCTACCACCCTATAGAAGAATAAAATAAGAATGGACTCCCGTACCAGGGGAAATGGTCCACTTTACAATGATATAGAATGATGTAGAAGAAGAAGATATACTAGACCATAACCCCAACTTTCACACAACCACCTAATGATGATCCTAGACCTCCCAACACTGCCTCTTCAACCCTTGGCAGATAGACACTAGTACAATTTGTACAATAATGTATTTACAATGACTAAGTACAATGATACCTTTACAATGATTGTATGCAGTGCTGCCCACTTGAAGACTTCATATGATGAAATTCTTGCTGTTGTTATGCACTTTGGTTGTTGCTCTTCTCATGCTACCCTCTGCTGCACCTTGTTTTTCTTTTCTGCCATAGAAATTCTGGTCCTTTGCAATCCTTGACAACACATGATCTAGCTTTGTCTTGCCTTCTAGGAGCTCGATATTGAATCTGGTGTATCTCAGTTATTTCAGATCCTCAATATCTGATTTTTGGTCCTTTAATAGTCCTCTGATTTTTCTTTCCAATTCCATATGTCCGACCCAATTTGGATTCTTCAAGAGAGATTTATGCCCAATTTCTCACACTACCCTAATTATGGATTGTTTCAGCAGAGCGCACTTGTACGTTGTGCCACGTGTCACTGTTTCTTCATTTACCTCTGAAATTGATAGACCAAAAACTATAGACTGTGAAACATCTGCCACTTTTTATGGAATTCCAATCTGATACTCAGAGAGAGAGTTATGATGCTTTTACCAAGGTGACTTCTTTGAGATGAATTTCAGGAGCCTACAAAAACCCTTACTTCCACAGATCATATCTCCAAAATATTGTGCAACTTGATCTTAAATTTTTACTGTAGCGTCCTTGGGATTTCGGCTTCACCTCGTAAAAATTTCAGCTTCTGAGCCTTCGTAGAAAAAAATTTAGAGCGAAAATTCCACGATGACCTGTTTCACATGGCCAAATCCCATACCTAAGGAGGAAGTGAAGATCACAATATATATGAATGCTTAAGTTGAGAGGGGCTTCAAAAAGTGAACGTGGGAGGGATTTTAGGAGCTTAAAAAATATTAATTATGACTTTTCAATGACCCATGCCCCAACCCCATGGGGTTTTAGCCCACTAACTATGGTACAAACTTCAAACATGAATATCTCTCAAACTGTGAAGAATTACATGGCGTGCCATATATCAATGGAAACATCTCGACAAGTAGAAACCATCAAAATAATTATTGACCCAGAATATTTTAATTTGGTAGATCAAACTTCCCATTCAATATTGGGTTAGCCCCTGGTGCTACTTGGGTTGACATCAATGACAACCACTAATCAACAATCTCCCCCTTTGGCATTGATGGCAACATAAGTACTCCCCCTGCAATCATGACACCTCTTCCTACAACATTCTCTCCCCCTTTGACATCAATGGCAAAGGGTAAATCCCCTTGAAACACAACCATCCTGCAGACCTGTACACACTTCCACTCGTGCTTACACACAACCATCCTGCAGACCCGTACACACTTCCACTCCCCCTTTATATTCTGAAAAAGGGAAAATATAATGAGAAATTGGGAGAATCCCAAGCTTCTAGCGAAGATATTCCAATGCTGGAAAATATTTAATATTTAATTCTTTGGGTGATGCTTGGAATCTTGCTACTTGTCCAACTGCTTGCATAACATCTGGTCGAGAGGCTGTTACATATAGAAGACTACTAATCATAGATCTGTACAACCTTTGATCCACACCCTTAGATGAGTCGTCTATGCTCAATTTGCAACCAAGTAAAGACATCTCGAAATCACTTTGCACCTTTGTAGCAAATTCTTACTTATTCGATCATCATTGCTACCAATTATTGTATCATCCTCTTTAGCTATTAGACATGCTTTAGTTGCTTCATCTAGAACATATATGTCATTTGGAGCTCAACTTGTTGTAGCCACAATTTCACCATACATGCCTTTCCTGATTTCACATTTCGTGGAGTTGAATAGTATTGTGTGTCCTTGATCACACATTTGTCCAACACTGAGAAGATTGTCATTCATGTTTTCATCCAATAGAACATTCTTGGCTAGAACATCTTTGCTTCCGAGAGTGAAAGTACCTGATCCTATAACATTTGAAGATCCATCATTTCCAAAGGACATGGTTCCATCCTTCTTCTCTATCAGAGATACAAATTTATTTCTATCTCCAGTCATATGCGTTGAGCAACCGCTATCAACATACCACACATATTTTTTCTTTTGAGCCTTGAGAGCGAGAGCACAATTATCATTCTTCTTCTTCTTCCATGTTCGTTCATTCTGTGGCTTCGAAGATTCTTCTGGAGGATTTTTAAGTCTGCAGTCTTTGGCTATGTGTCCAAAGTTTCAACATTTGTAACATTCAATATTATTTTTTAAATGTTCAAATCTATTGATGTTTCGCTGAGTCTTGGGAGGTTCATATTTGACAGATCTCCTGGAATTGTATTCGTTCCTAGGGTACGTGCGACATTCTACAGCTTTATGACCAAATTTTCCACATCAATAACAGTAGCCATAAAAAATATGTTGGTACCTGGATGGAAATTTTCATCGAGGAATTGTCTTCCAAGGTTGTTCTTGCAAATCTTGTCCAATGAAGTCTTCATGCATGTCAGATCTCATAGGTTCATTGTATTTTGTTGTAGAAGGTCCTGCTTCTTCTTCTTTGTAACCGATGCCAATTTTTTCATTGTAAGATCGTTGATTGTTGATGAGTTCTTCCAATGCCCTTGAGCTGTTGGCATAGTTTTGGATAGTTTTTCCTTTCTTCACTTCCTCACGTAGCGAGACTACTTGGGCTTCTAATTCTTCCCTTTCTTGGTTACTTTCTTCCAACTTCTTTTGAAGTGACTCTTCAATGCATTTGTGTTCTTCAAATTCAATTTTGAGACCTTGAACTTGTTCTTCAAGAGTTTTGGAACAGATCTTCTCTGTCTTGAGATCTTTTATAAGCTTGATTGATTCCTCATAAAATTCGTCTATGGTCCATCCTTCTTCTTCATTGTTTGATACCTCTTGCTTATTTTGCTTGGTTTTATTGTGCTTGGCCATAAAAAATACTCTCTCATTGACTTCTTCTTCACTATCATTGTCTTCATCGGATGATGAGCTATCTTCTTTAGAGAGAAAGTTCCTTTTGGATCCTTGCTTGTTGAATTTCTTAAAGCCTTTCTTTCTCTTTGAGTTGCCATTACTTTTGTTTGGAAATTTTGCTGCAAAATGCCCAACCTCATTACAGTTGAAACATATCAATGGAAGTTTACCTTTGAATTGTCCCTTACCAATTTTTAGTTTTCTCGTGAAGTAATCATATTCTTCATCTGAAATGCCTTCTTCATCATCTCCCTTTCCTTCACACTTGCAGGTGCATGTCTTTTCAATTGAAGGTGGTTTATCCTTATTGGTTTTCTTAGACGCAATGAACGTAGTTTTTAGATGCGAAGTACCCTCTTCTTCATCAAGTCTCATTTCATATGCTATGAGAACTCCAAGTAATTCCTCTTTGATGAGTTTGTCCAGATTTGCACTGTATTCTAAGACCGATACCTTTGGGTTTTATCTCCCTGGTAACGTTCTAAGAATCTTCCGTATAATAGTCTTCTCGTCAACTGGCTCTCCCAATCCTTCCAGAGTATTGGTTATTTCATCAATGTATTTAAAGTATGCAGCAATGTTACAATCTTCTTTCATTCTGAGTTGCTCGAATTTTGCTCTATAGATTTGAAGCTTTGCTTCTTTCACATTTGAGTCACCTGCGCATATATTCTCAAGCTTGTCCCATACATTTTTGGTGGTTTTACAACCCAACACCTTATGATAAGAAGATTAAATAAGTCCACTGATAATAATATTCTTTTCTCTTACATCATTTACCAAATTCTTCTTACCTTGTTCATCCGCAGTTGATGTAAATCCATTTTGAATAGTGTCCCATACTTCGTAACCTTGCACCAAGAGATATACCTCCATTATTCCTTTCCAAAGTGCATAATTATTTTCATTGAATAGAGGTACACCATTCTTGGTATACTCCATGACCTCCTTACAGTTGTTAAACTGCTATTGAAGGAACCAAGCTCTGAAACCAATTGTTGGAAATACTAAGAGGGGGGGTGAATCCGTATTTCTTTCAATTAGAGAATTATTTAATCTTAAATTATTATCAGTGTTTTTAAAATGATAGCAGCAAACAAGAGGAACACAAATGCACACAGTTTTTAAGGTGGAAACCCACTCCGAGACAAAAACCACCTAATTCTTTTCTAATAATTCTTTTCAACTCCAATTGAAAATGAAGCTCCAACTTCCTAGAATCTAGAACATTCTTCTCCAGCTCCCACTAGATGGACGCTCCAATGCCCGAGATTCTTCAGTAGTCACTGAACAGATGCCCCAACACCCAATGAGCTACAACTCACCCTAGCACCACCCTACCACCCTATAGAAGAATAAAAGAAGAATGGACTCTCATACCAGGGAAAATGGTCCACTTTACAATGATATAGAATGATGTAGAAGAAGAAGATATACTAGACCATAACCCCAACTTTGACACAACCACCTAATGATGATCCTAGACCTCCCAACACTACCTCTTCAACCCTTGGTAGATAGACACTAGTAAAATTTGTACAATAATGTATTTACAATGACTAAGTACAATGATACCTTTACAATGATTGTATGCAGTGCTACCCACTTGAAGACTTCATATGATGAACTTCTTGTTGTTGTTATGCACCTAGGTTTCTGCTCTTGTCATGCTACCCTCTGCTGCACCTTGTTTTTCTTTTCTGCCATAGAAATTCTGGTCCTTTGCAAGCCTTGACAACACATGATCTAGATTTTTCTTGCCTTCTAGGAGCTCGATATTGAATCTGGTGTATCTCAGTTATTTCAGATCTTCAATATCTGATTTTTGGTCTTGTAGTAGTCCTCTGAGTCTTCTTTCCAATGCCACAGGTTTGACCCAATTTGGATTCTTTAAGAGATATTTATACCCAAATTCTCACACTTCCCTAATTATGGACTGTTTCAGAAAAGCTCACTTGTATGGCGTGCCATGTGTCACTGTTTCTTCATTTACCTCTAAAATTGATAGAGAAAAAACTACAGACTGTGCACTATCTGCCACTTTTTATGGAATTCCAATTCGATACTCGGAGAGAGAGTTATGATGCTTTTACCAAGGTGACTTCTTTGAGATGAATTTCAGGAGCCTGCAAAAACCCTTACTTCCACAAATCATATCTCCAAAAATATTGTGCAACTTGATCTAAAATTTTTACTGCAGATTCCTCAAGATTTCAGCTTCGTCTCATCAAAATTTCAGCTTCTAAGCCTTCGTAGAAAAAAATTTAGAGCTAAAATTCCACGATGACCTGTTTCACATGGCCAAATCCCATACCTAAGGAGGAAATGAAGATCACAATATATATGAATGCTTAAGTTGAGAGGGGCTTCAACAAGTGAACGTGGGAGGGATTTTAAGAGCTTGAAAAATATTAATTATTACTTTTCAATGACCCATGCCCCAACCCATGGGGTTTTAGCCCACTAACTGGGGGTACAAACTTCAAACATGAATATCTCTCAAACCGTGAAGAATTACATGGCGTGCCATATATCAACGGAAACATCTCGACAAGTAGAAACCATAAAAAGAATTATTGACCCAGAATATATTAATTTGGTAGGTAAATCTTCCCATTCAATATTGGGTTAGCCCCTGCTACTACTTGGTTTGACATCAATGACAACCGCTAATCAACAATATTTTCCCTTGATGAGGCCATCGTGGAAACCATGTCTCTCGAGGATCCTCCTTGGGATGATATTCATCATCGTTCCTCCTTTATGCCTGGCCTTGGGGCTATTTCTACTTGTCTTGAGAATTTTTCTTCCCAAGCTCCTTCCCATCCGCTTCAAATGCCCATCTTGACACATGAAGTCTTTTCGGAAGGTAACATGGGAAACATTACCCAAACAATGCCTATTAACATCTTCGTTAAACCAGGGGTTGTCGAGAACATCCACATTAGGGTGACCTATTCTCCTGTTGAGATCAAGGTCTCTACTAGTATCTTCCAAGAGTTTTGAGATGTTTTCGCTTGGTCCTATGAAGAAATTATCGACATTGATCCGAGTACGATTGTGCACGAGATCCCTACTTATCCTAACGCGAAGCCTGTTCGCCAACGTCTTCATCCCGTGCACCCTAGAAAGGTAGTCGCCATTAAGGGAGAAGTTGAAAAACTTCTTAAAGTTGGCTTCATTTATCCAATACCCTTGACAGAATGGGTTTCTAACAGTTTTTCTATGGATAAGAAGCAGGGTACTATTCGTTTCTATGTTGATTACCGTGACATCAACCATGCTTGTCCTAAAGATAACTATCCCACTCCTTTCGTTGATCAGATCATTGATGATTGTGCTGGTAGTGAGATCTTTTCCCTTATGGACAGGTTTTCTGGTTACAACCAGATCAATATCCTTTCGGCTAATCAACACAAGACTGCCTTTATCTGTCCATGGGGTACCTTTTCATACAATAAGCTCCCTTTTGGCCTTAAGAATGTTGGTGCTACATTCCAAAGAGAAATTTTGTATGTCCTCCATGATATTAAGCGCATTGTTCAACCTTACCTGGATGACATTCTGACTCATTCTGATAAGCATAAATACCACCCAAATCACCTTCATTAAATTTTTCTTCATTGTAGATGCTATAACATTCGGCTAAACCCACATAAATGTGTCTTCTGCGTTGATTCTGGTAGATTCCTAGGGTTTATCGTCTCTAAAGATGGAATTTGTCTCGATCCTCTTAAGGTCGAAGCTATTGTGAATCTCCCCTCCCATTCCTCTTTACATCAGTTGCAGATTATGCAAGGGAAAGCTAATTTTTTGCGTCGTTTTATACCAACCTATACTGAAGTAGCTAAAGGATTCATGCGATTTCTTAGGCAATGCATCCCATTCCTCTGGGATGAGATTGCATAAAAATCTTTTGATGCACTGAAGACATTCCTTATCAATGCTCCTCTCTTGTTTCCTCCCAATTATCATTGCGACTACTCCCTCTACTTGGATACCTCATTTAGCACAATTGGCATGGTTCTGGTACAAGACGATGACAATGGTGATGAGCACATCATTTATTATTTGAGCCACAATATTCTTGATACCGAAACATGTTATGCACATGTCGAGAAATTTTCATTGGCTATTGTTCAAGCCATCCAATGGTTTCATCATTATATCTACTTCGCACAGTAACCGTGATTTCTGATTGCAAGCCTATGACCTACATATTGACTCAAAAATTGATGGGGGTGGGGAATACTCAAAGTGGATAGTTATCCTCCAAGATTTTGATTTGGAGTTCACTACCGCCAAATCAAATAAATCATTGGTTTTTTCCAATTTTATTTTCTCTTTACCATCAGCCTCTACTCCCTCTGGTTCTGAGGAACGCATTCCAGATGACTCCCTCTTTCTCATTAGCACCCTCGATCCATGGTACGGTGATATCATCATCTATCTCCAGAATTCCACTTTTCGATCTAATTTTATGAAGGATTATCTTCGATGCATGTGCCATCATTCTCAACCTTATTGCATAGTTGAAGACACCCTATACCGCATCAGAGTCGATTTTGTTCTCTACCGGTGTTTGACCCTCGAGGAAGCTAAAAAAGTCCCCAATGACTACCATTCTGGCGCATGTGGCAGTCACATGTCTGGATATGCTACTGCACAAAAATATTCTTCATGTTGGATATTTATGGCCTACCATTGTTAAAGACTGCATTGTTGCAGTCCGTAACTGTCACGATTTCCAGATTTACTAGCGCAAGATGCACGCGCCACCCGCTCACCTCCATCCATTCATTACCGTTGATCCCTTTGCGAAGTGGGGCATCGATTTTATGATATGTAACCCTCACTTGGATAGGGGGCATGCTTATATTATCGTATCCATAGACTAATTCATTAAATGGGCCGAAGCAATGCCTACACTCACAGCTGATGGTAAGATGGTTGCTCAATTTTTCTTCAATCATGTCATTACCAAGTTTGGTGCCCCTCAATAAATTGTCACCGATCATGGCTCTAATTTTATCCATTACATGATGGTTCAGTTGACTTCTAAGTTGGGTCTATGTCACGATAGCTTAACGTTGTACTACCCTTAGGCCAATGGCCAAGTTGAAGCACTGAATAAGGTTCTAGTCACTATGCTTCATCATATGATTGGGATGCACAAGTCCAACTAGAATCTCATGTTGTTTTTATCTCTATGGGCTTACCAAACCTTGGTGAAGGATGAAACCAGATTCACTCCATTCCAGCTTGTTTATGGTCTGCAAGCTACCCTTCTGATTGAATGTGAAATCCCTTCTCTCAAGATAGTTGTTGAATTACTGCCTAATACTTCACCAGAGGAAGAACGTCTTCTATATTTGGAGATGCTTGATGAAACTCGCCGCTTTGCTGCCCTAGTTATAGAAGCACATACAAAGAGATTCAAAGCTCATTTTGATAAAACATTTTCACCTCGTACATTTGTAGAAGGAGACCTAGTCCTCTTGTATGACCAAGCTCATGATAAGTTGGGGGCAAGAAAATTTGAACCCATGTGGCATGGACCCTATATCATTAAGCATGTTTTGCAGAACAGGGCTTATGAGCTAATTGACTATGAAGGTTATCCTTTGAATCAACCCAGAAATGGGTTGTACCTCAAAAAATACTATGCATGAGTTTTTCATGCATGTCCTTTTGTACATAAGTGTGCTTTTCATTTTTGTACATTTTTTGGCTCGGTGTGCATTGCGAGCAATTTTTCCTAGTTATTATGTCATTTCTTACTATGCAGATGTATGTCACTCCTTATGTTGGTTTCGCGGATGGTTCCTCCCACACTACCCAGAATTTGTCTTCCGCAACCTGGGTGATTTATAATCCTAATGGTAAGTTGATAGATCTTCAAGGTATTTGTCTAGGATGAACAACCAACAATGTCATTGAATATAGTGTCGTCATTGAAATCTAAACCGAGGCCATCGTTCTTGACATTTGTGCATTAATTGTTAACCTAGACTCTTAGCTTGTTGTTCTTCAGCTTAATGGGCATTACTCTGTTAGAAATCCTCAGATTTTAAGGTTGTATTTGCGTGTTTATTTATTAGGAAGAAATTTTGATTATATCACATATCAACATATTCCTAGATGAATGAATGCGTTAACTGATGTAGTAGCCAATATTGTGTTAGATAGACATTTGCGTAATTTGTAAAAGCATCATCGTCACATAATAAGATTTAGACAGGAAAATAAGCATATATATATATATGTATATATATATATATATATATATATATATATATATATATATATATATATATATATATATATATATATATATATATATATATATATCGAGTGTTTGCATCCACGTGCATCATAAGTTCAAAAACTATGTGTGTTTTGGTTACATCCTAAGACATCATGTCTCTCAAAAAAAATGCAGATTTAAAGCCTAGGTATCTAATCAACATGATGCTCATGATAGCATGTCACTGCACGCACAAGTCACCTCAGTAAACGGTGGATGTGGTTAGATACCCCTCTAGTATGCCTCTGGTATGCACAAGGAACATCCTCGAATATCACATAATCTAGGATTCTGCTGGTGAGTCCCTCCAGGTTGCATGCAATCTCATCTTCCTTACTTCACTCACCATGAGGAGCCACTTAGAAATCACGTGGCGTCCTCCATGCTATTGGGGACATTATTGCAGGTCTCTCTGGGCCAACATATGAAATACATGGATACATATCAGAACATATATAAACAAAATATCATAATACTCATCAAAATCAAAAAATGAGTTCTTACCCAATGCTTCATCCCAATCCTCTCCTTCTGGGAGTGGAAGGTCTGGATCACCCATGAAGTCGATGCTAGTATAGGGCCAGTCCTCCACGACGATGAGTTTTCAGCGGAGCCAGTTGAATAATTCTGGCCTCCATGACATATGTTGACTGCCTCCAGATCGAGGCATCAACTTCGCCCAATGGACCATCCGTGGCTCTCGTGCTAGTTGTGTAGGTACTATTACCTCCTGGCATTGAAATATTGGCAATTTTTCTAGGATGAATGGTACCAATATGGAACTACAACCAGATTGTTTTAACTTGTCATTCTTGCACTTGGTTAATTGGCGCTTCAGGTTGATTGTTACGACTTCTGCCCAGTTGAAAATATTTGGAGTCATACAATACATAGCAAGTTGAAACTCTGTTTTTGTAGCTTCGTGAGGGGCTTGAGATCCAACAACTCGTTTTATAGTGTGCAGCACTGCTTTTAGTGCCAAATCCAGTATTGTCTGGATATCTATTTTTTCGCTCTTCGATCCTTTCTTTGCTCCTAGGCAAACTCTGTCTATGAGAATACCCATGCTCTCACCCATGGGATGGGTACCTATCAGGATCAGTGTTGCTCCCCTCCATAACAATCCAGTGATGAAATATATGTCAGAGACTTCGATCTCCAACTCTTGATCGTGGATCATGAATCTTTCCCGATAGGTGTCCCAAACATTGATCAGATACTGTAGTAACTCTAGCTGAGCTCAGAGACATGGTGCCATGAAGAATTTCAAGAGCCCATAATCTCTTAGGTCATCCATGCATCTCAAATTTCTCATGGCTATCTCATCTTCCTCCTCATGCTCTCTTTCCTTCCATTCAATGCCCATTTTGGATTTCAATTATCTGCAAAACCATCACTGGGACTTGCATTAGTCACATGATTAAATATTAAACCATTCTAATGGGGATTTTTAGGAGAATTTTTATGCAATTTATGGTTGTGGTCATTGGTGCGGCTATTTTAGAAACAACAGCGCCAATTGGCACCTCCCTGTTAAAATTTTAGGTGGGTTGGGGCGACTCCGTGCCCGGAACCTGCACCGACCGCCATACCCAACATTGGACAAAACCCCCCCAAAACCATCAATAAATAAAATGCAAGAAATGAAATCTAGCTTAAAATGAAGGAAAGGATAAGAGCTCTTACCTGAAGAAAACAGATTTTCAATTGGTCTCCTAGATTGTCCACTGCCAGCTCCACAAGATCATAGTTAAAGTTGGTAAAATACTCACAAGAGTTGAAAAGGTGAAAAGTAATTTATTTTTACTATTTCTATCATTTTATAGCCTTTTCAAAACCCTAATTAGGTTTTTGAGCTTATTATTCGATTATTTAAATGTTTTATCTTAGAAAATGGGTTTTGCGTGCGTTTCTTGTGTAGCAACGGGTTCTAAACATGATTATGATGAAGTGAAGAGTTGTATTTTATTATTTTTTTGGACTCGGTAAAAACATGAAAAATTCACCCCCTGGAGTCATCTTTCAGCTCTTTTCTAACTCTCAAAAATTGAAAAGTTTGCCTAGACTCTTGTCATTTTGAACTCGTTAATGGTTTTGAAACGTCATCTGCCCAGTATATGTTTACCCCTATTTCGGGTTGGGACAGATTATTTATGAAAAAGGAATACCTTAGCCAATCACAACTAAGAGGTTCTCCCAGATATTGTTTTCTACCTTTTTGGATCTGTGAGGCTACCTACAAAAAGGGACCTGCTGGAGTTTTCGTTTTTTCTTCTTTTCAATCTCTCTAAAAATGAAAAGATGTTTATTTTTTCCTTTGTCAAACTCGCTAAAACCTAAACGACATCAAAAATCATCATCATGATGTAACCAAGTTCCTCCTTCCTAGGGCTTTTAAAATGTACTAGGATGGATTTTTTCCAAGGAAAAACTTATATGAAAAGCATATGCTATCCCCTTTGATCTTGTTTCTAAAAATAATTGTGGTACTCGCCAGAAATGGTGGGGGAAAATGGAACCAGTTTGCAGTTGTGTCGGCAGTATGTCGCTCTTGAACATGACACTTGTCTGCAATTCATGTCGGGTTGGGGACATCCCATTTGTCATTTTTCCTCCCTGGGTTTGGGCTATATGTTTTGATCTCTCATCTACTCTTTTCCACATCAACATGACCTCAGATCCCTTGATGTAAAATACTTCCAAATTCTGGAGTCGTGTCACCAATATGTTCAAGAGAAATTCTTTCTGCAGTTTTCAACCTCTGATCCTTTGTTTAGTCCTAATCCACTATAACCTTATTTCTTTGTCTCTTGTCGATGCTGTGGGAAACATTATGGCCCTCCTTCGATCGATCACTTCCTTTCAAATTCAATTCATTATCCAGGAAGCTGATCTAGAGACTCCCTTCCGGTACCTTGGATCTTGCATGCCTCAATGGCAAGTTCTTCGCATTCAACAACAGGTCTTCATTATTGGCCTTCGATCGAGTGATTTCGCAGGTGTTTGACTCCAACTCACTGTTCGCATTCCACGGATTGTACTAGTTGTACCTTGAAAGCCATTTTCATTACTGGTGGTTTCTCTCATGCATGTTAACAACTTTCATCATTAGCTAGTAATCAAGCAATTTTCTTGCATGCTCGACTTCAGCTCACTAATTCGCATGCTTGAATTTGTACTTGTTTGGGTCGACATGGAGCACAAGACCCTGGTTTTGTCTAATGAAATTTAGGCTGTGAAATGATTTGGTTTATCATTACTATATGCATGACTCTTCTGATTGGATGGTTGTGAACATACCTGAGTCTATTTGATGATCCTTCTTACTGGATGGTTGTGTCCATGCCTCAAATCTTATTATTGGATGTACTCTATTTTGGATGGATGTGCCCATGCCACATATTTATGTATTATAAATATCAGTTGTACTTGTTCTTGCAAGTCTTCCGACGGTGGTGTTTTGGTTTGGGTGTGTTCTCATAAAGCATTTCACCCCTCTCTCTCTCTCAGACCTCATGCTTTAGGGGGCATCTATTACATATTATTTTGTCACCATCCCTATATTACCCATCCTGGACATCGGAGGACCATTTCAGTGACTTTTTTGTATTGTTATACCTTGCTATAAGTGTCATTGCATCCCTTGGCATGTCAAGAACATTTCCTCTGTTGATCATTCCTTAAGTAGACCCTTGAAAACATGTGATTTTGGGTCATCACTGGTAGGCAGTTATGGCCTCGTGCCCATGGAGAAATTAACACAGAGCCCAGCGCCCATCGGCACTCTATCTCAAAAGGGCACTCGCGCTGAGCTGTTTTTGGAAATATTTTAAAATAGAAATGAAGTTTTCATGCCTAACAACTTCATGAGCGGATTCATCATGGTTTGTTTGACTGAATAACGTCGAGTTCCTCCCTTTGGCTTCTTTTTTCCTACAATTGTGCAACTCCCCAAAGGGATAGGCCTCTCCTCCACCTTATGAGGGATCCAAAACCACCTCCTCCTCTCCTATAAATACTTCCTTCTCACATTGTTTCAGCTCGCTAAACAATCATTACTATAGTTGGTGTGTAGAAGAATGCAGAGAAGAATTCATCATCGAGAGAGATTTTAGGCCCGTTGCCTCTCCAAGTCCAATCCTCGATGAATGCTTGAGACACGCCCGACTGAACTCGTCGAAGGAGGCTATAACGTCAAGGCATTAAGGGTGTAAACTTATTTTCTCTATTGTTAATACATGACTAGTTTTTTGGTTCCAATTTTGTGTCTACTTATATACAAAATGTTTGATTCTCCTTGACAATTCGAATAGTTGTAAATGAAAATATGTTTTCATATTTTTTCATCTCTCCCTTGATCTTTGTGTAGATACATAGACATTATCACTGAAGTATCGCAACGTGGGAAGACAAAGATCAGAGGATCGTTGCCGCAATTCATGACAAGAGTGTTGGGCCAAGGTAGGTTATTTATCCCAACTCTTCTTTCATTTATAAGCTAGGAGTCCAAAATTCCAGCATGTTCCCTTATTGCTAGACCCACCCTTGGGCTAGAGGGATCGCCTCTGTCCGCAGAGGGGATTTTCCTGCACAACAGATATAGAGGCTGAAGATACCCTTGATACCAAGCCAAGATCGAGATGACCATCTCAAAGAATTATGTTTTAATTTTTCATAGGGTTACATTGATATTTTCTTTGATAGTTGCATTTCTTCATAAACACATTTATTTCACCCCATATCATTATATCATTTTTCATATTTATACTATTAACCATAAACATATGCAACTATGTAGAAAAAACAATAACATCATCATCATCTATTACAACAGAAAGTAATAAAGGAAGAAAAGCATGCACACATATAGACACCAGGATTGGTCTGAGACTAGGGAAAAACCCACTTTGGGGAAAACCCTTGCAAATTCTTCTTCTTATATTGTCATCAAATGATTCAGCATACAAGAGTATATAATGATCCAAATATTCATGATGCAATAAAACAACTAGAACATGCATAATATGAACTTAAACATACTTCTGTTGAAGGATCATGATTCTAAGAATCATAAAGCATTGTAACTGCTTGAAGCATATTTTTGAACACAACTGTCACTGAGAGGAAAATTCAGAGAACTAAAGACACATATTTGAGGACCCGATCCACAGCAGAAATATGCTAAACATATCTACAAATATGCAAATATAGAGTATCAAGAAACATGGATCAAATAGATCACTGAAGCCAATTGATATCAACTATCAAATCCTAGATCTGAATCCAAGATGCTATCGAAACTGACTGCAAACATTTTTGACTGACTGGATGAAGTCTGGAAGAACTGCGTGAGCAACTAAAGATGTCCTAACTCAAATCTTCTCAGAAAAACCATTATTTTCACCCACAAGATATTGTTCCCACAGGTATATCTCCCATGACACTTTGATCTTGTGGCTTTGGCCTAGATTAGCCTGATCTAGCCTCAGAACCCTAGCTTCTACCTTTCCACACTCTGCCCATGGATATGGCACCCTAGACACTACCTTGCTACATTGTGCCCGTGGCTCTGGCCTGATTGCACTAGTTTTGTGCCTGCAGCTATGGCGTAGAAACCCTAGATCAGAGCGAGCCTCTCGCCTGTGATTTCAGACCCTATGCAAACTTCTTCCATCGAACTCGTGCAAGCCAAAAAATAATAGATGAACCAATACAACGAGTGCAAGTCGAAAATCACTTGAAGAAGGTGTGTAAGAATGAGCTTTAGGTCACTTATATTTATATCTTTCGTGAGGTTCTGCTTGGGGTTGTGACCGACTTAACTAATTCCACATGTGCTTAGGCTGACCCATTCCATTTCACTTTAATAAATAAAATTATTCAAAATTTAACTTCCGCTTAACCGATTGGGGCAATCTATAGGTTGATTTTGGTCCTCTAGAAAAAACGAATCTAATACAATAATGATCTCGACCATCTGAGTTGTCCAAAGTGGAATTTGACCGTAGTTGTATAATTTTAACACTCCCTCTCAAACAGGGAGAATCATTAGAGGAATTTTTAGGTCTAAAATGGGCCTCCTAAGAAAAATGTACAACAAAATAAACTTTATAAGAACCAATAGGATTCAAGATGATGATGAGTAATATCCCAAAATCAGGACTGCTCAGCAAGCATGCACTAAAAACACATTTCCAACAATATATGCTATAAAATAATGAAATGAACTCTTGGATCCTATAGATCAGTCAATATACAACCTAAATCCAAGAATAGATCTGAAACAAATCAAACTAGGTGGGTTAAACAAGCCTCCCACACCTAGGATTTCTAAAGGAGGCTAAAACCCCAAACACTACAACACAGAAATTACTTCATAAAAGAGAATTTGTAGTCCAATTGAGGTTTTATACACATAAGTAGCAGAGACAAATAGATCTAATATTATATTAACAATATGCTCAGAAAAATGATATCTATTCTCCTTTATACAAAGCTAGAGAACCCGGGAAGAGTTTGTAGGAATACACCCTGAATACAAATGGTGATCTTCAGAAATATGGCTAAATAATCACTGCAAACTGAAGCACGGGAGTATTTAAGGCTGTAAGAGTGTAGATCTAATGCAGATCTGATAAAGGTCTCCCCTCAAGGAAGGACCCACTCTCCAATCACCGGAAAACTCTCTGAAAGAGCCACAAAAGACACTACTAAAACTACCCTGCAGAAATAACGCAATTCCACAACGGAAAAACGTTGTGAGCGATGGTAATGTATTGGCCTGCTACCAAAGGTCTGATATCAGCCCAATAATGCTCCAAAATAATTCTCCAATAGAAGTAAACTTCCCTCCTATGAAAAACCAACTCAAAAAATGGGTTTCTCAACCCTCCCTTGCAACACCCTGCAACTTAGCTCAACCTCCTTGCAGAAACTGTGCTGAAAATGTAGAATGAATATTTGCACCAATGCTAGATGTGAGGAATGATGGGTCAGGTATCTCCCAAGAGCTACTCAAAGGGAAGAGAAGGAATTCCTAAACTAGAATCCCTTAGTGCTAAGTAGCACCGGAAATCTTAGCTAAACAGCTAGGAGAGAAAAAGTCTAAGAAGACATAAAAATGTAATACATAAGCTAACCCCCAAATGGCTGCCATCCTCTTCCTTATAAATTAAGTGAGCCTTCTCACCTTGGGTCCCACTCAATAGGGTTTCCATCATCACACAAACAATCTCCCTCCAAAACTGCGTTATGCCTTCATTAGAGCCACTCCTCTAAACTGCGTTGTTTAATTTGGTCTAGGTTGACCACTTCAATTTGCTTCAGCCCTTTTCACACCTAAGGGTCTTCAATCTAGCTCACATATAGCTATCTAGGCTGAACCACATTCACATTGAGCTCTTTTATTTTCCGATCCACTCCTCCTACATTTATGTTGTTGACTTGGTCAAACTTGGCCTTGTCCACATCAAAAATGTCCATGTTCACACATGAGAGTGTAAAATCCAGCTGGCATTATGATCTCCTTACACAACATGAGGGATTTTATCCTTATTTCTGAAATGCATGGATCTCCTTACCCTTTTATTCATCTCCTAAATGACATTAGCAAAATTTTATATTCCAATTTGCTGCATGCAACTTTTGGAATATTACAATCCTCCACTCCTAAATGTTGCTTGTCCTCAAGCAACTGTGAGGATAGAATTGAAGAGCACCCTCTTATTCCCCTGTAGCAACCTCATAAGATAAAATCATCCAAGGATCAAGGTGCTACCTCATCAATATGTCTCCAAGATATCATCCATGCAAAATGAGTTGCCTCCCAACATGGCAACTTCTGAAAATCCTCCTCCGCCTTGAGCTCCTGCAATGTAGGTGGGATGAAATGTTGAACATGGTAGACAAAGTGGCCTACCCCACGCTATCCTCCTCTCCACTTAAGATAAGTGCAGAGAATTTTCTGATCTTGGGCTGCAATAATGTTGCCCTCAAATGGCAAGAAAAAAACTAGATCTCCCAAGATCCCTTTCCCAACGTTGTGAACCTAGCTAGCGCAAACCATCCCATACATGATGGATAAGAAATAAACACCATATGGCACCCCATCCATCTCATGGCCCTCCTCATAAAGAAACAAATATTTTTTTGTAGTGGCCATATCTCTTCCCATGCTCCCCTTAGAACATGTAATGCAGAAAGTGTGGGGATCCTCCTCCCCCAAGAACACATCCACCCAATGTGTTTCTCCCCAAATCATGCTCCCCATAAAGGAAAGAACAACATCAGAAAATGGAATCATGATTAGCATCGAAATGAAAGAAAGACTGAAGGTTTGATGTGGTGCTGGAAGGTACCAACAGTCTCCCAAGTGGTCACAGCGCAGTCTTCCCCACTGCAGCTTCAGAAAATAGCATGGCAAGTTGTTTCTTGACAAATGGCTTGTTGTGTAAGTCGTCACATGTACTAGCAAATAGTGAATGGCTGAATGTACCAACTGAGCATACAAGGTGTAACCAAACACTTGCCCCAAGTCATATAGTAGATGGTTGTCTCCATCATAATAGTTGGCCAAAAATGGTCCATGGAGCCCAAAGAAAAAATTACCCCTTTGTAGAGCAATGCACTGCAAAGAAATGGTAAGGGCATGAAAATATTGTGTTGAACAATCAATAAATGCAAAAACATAATTCTTACCATGTAATGAAAGTAAGATGGTGACAAGATCCATAAAGGAGTCCTCCATAATGGTATGACATACTCCTATGAAGAGGAATGAGCCATATGCTGCATGAAGATCCCCCTTCTAATGCTTGGAAGTCCAAGTCAAGAAGAACATACCATAGTAACAGATGAATCCATCCACTACTCTATCATTCTCACCTCCTCCTTGTCCACCAAGTGCATCAAATATGAAGTGATCTTGGGAACACTCCATCAACAACTCCCTGCTCCAAAGTGGCAGTGTTGTTGGACTATTCAAATAGGCTCCTGCCAACTCATAAATCCATTATTTTACATGTTCAATGTCAAAGACTCCTCCCATAATGTTTCTATCTCCTCCTCCTGCAACATCATGCAAAATGGGAGAGAAAATCTGTCGTTTCTCTCTCTCAATCCTCCAAAGCAACAAAATTCTTTGTTGCCTTCTCATAGATCCATCATACAACCCATGTGATGAGAAAATAATAATCATATCATCATAATGCATCCACACTCCTTGCTGCCCCATGATGCAAGTACCCTGCCAAGTCCCTTCCATCCACATACCCTTGGAAAAAGGATATGTCCCATAATGGCCAAACTCCTTCAAGAGTAGCCAACGCAGCCAAGCTTCCTGCTACCCGGTGTCATATATTTACAATTAGCTTACTAGCTTCTTGCTCTCCATCCACTCCCATTCCCCCCCAATGTGAGTGCCTCCCATCATGATCAACCTTGGTACCCTTCCAAAGAAGACTACCCTCCTTCCAAATCAGATTTTTCTTCTTGCATTCCATGGGATGCTGAAATGCCACTCTTTGGAGATCTCCTAGAAAAGATCCCACACCAATGATCATCTTGAATCCATAAGGATACAAGTGGGCTGAAGGAAAAGCCTCCTCACTGCTACCACTTGACAGTGTTTTAATTCTCCTCCATGGTGTTTTGGTTGTCTCATGTCTCAACTCAAGGATGAACATATGGTTTTACATAAATTTGTTTGGGACAAAGTTCATCCCATCCTCCAAGAATTCACACCCCAACCTCACATGTGGTGTGCAGCCCATCAGTGGCCCATTAGGATGATGTTTGATCCCTTCCTTGATCAAGTCAAGGTTGCACAGTGTAGTGCAATCATGTTGTTCCAAATGAGCAGTATGCAATGGTATACAATCCTCCATATGATTTGTTGAAACAATAGGAGATGAAAATTTTGGCATACCTTGATGAAATTTGGGAGTATCTTGTATGGCTGTAAGGGCTTCTCCCTCCAATAGGTTGGCTCCTCCAACTGAAGATGTTGAGGACTGCTCCCCCATAGTTGTGACAACACTGGTACAAGTCTCCTCCACTGGTGGTGAGGGATTCTTCTCCTCTGATTTTCCTTCACCAAATTTTCCCATCAACCTTTGAGTAAATTTAGAAAAATTGACCACTCCTGCATGGCTCAAATGGCTGAATCACCAAATATTTGCTTCACCCTCTAGGTGCAGCACTGCAATCTCTACAGCCTCCCTTTCTACCACCAGATGTAGTAGGAAAAATGCATCAATTTTCCTTGCCCAAACCCTTGCTGCAGATGACCCATCAAAAGTAGACAATAGAAACCTATTTCCCTTGATCCTTCCTTGGCCACAAGGTCTTCTTTCTTCCTCCAAATGTATGAACTGAGGAAAAGCTAGAGTATCCTTGAAGGCTCTAGGTTGGGAATTGTACCTAACAAGGTATTCACTTAGAACCATGTGATCCAAGTTTCCTCCATCTTCCGGCAATTTGTCCTTCCTCTCAAAAGGAAAGGATATGTCCCAATGCTCTAGAGCTCTCTAAAACACTGGTCTCCTCTTATTATCATAAGAAGTGCATGGCTCTTCCTGCTCTTGAAACTCTCTAGGAGTTTCACTGCTCCTTTTCTCTTCTTCTTATTCAACCTCCTCGGAGAGGTTCTTACTGGATCTTAAAAGTGATGAGAGTAATCTCATCCTCTTCATCATTCTAGCCTTGCTCTTTCCTTTATAGCACTTTGGCTTGAAGTCCACAGGCTGAGCCAAAGATCTTGCTCTGATACCACTGTAATATCCCAAAATCGGGACTGCTCAGCAAGCATGCACTAAAAGCACATTTCCAGCAATATATGCTATAAAATAATTAAATTAACTCTTGGATCCTATATATCAATCAATATTCAACCTAAATCCAAGAATAGAGCTGAAAAAAATCAAACTAGGTGGGTTAAACAGACCTCCCACACCTAGGATTGCTAAAAGAGGCTAAAACCCCAAACACTACAACATAGAAATTACTGCATAAAAGAGACTGCACGGTCTAATTGAGGGTTTGTACACATAATTAGTAGAGACAAATAGATCTGATATTATATTAACAATATGCTCAGAAAAATGAGATCTAGTCTCCTTTATACAAATCTAGAGAACCCGAGAAGAGTTTCTAGGAATACACCCTGAGTACAAATGGTGATCTTCAGCAATATGGCCAAATAATCACTGCAAACTGAAGCACAAGAGTATTTAAGGCTTTAATAATGTATATCTAATTCATATCTGATCAAGGTCTCCCCTCAAGGAAGGATCCACTCTCCAATCACCAGAAAACTCCCCGAAAGAGCCACAAAAGACACTTCTGAAACTGCCTTGTAGAAATAACGCAATTCCATAATGGAATAACGTTGTGAGTGATGGTAATGTATTGGCCTGCTACCAAAGATCTGATATCAGCCCAAGAATTCTCCAAACTAATTCTCCAATAGAAGGAAACTTCCCTCCTGTGCAAAACCAACTCAGAAAATGGGTTTCTCAACCCTCCCCTGCAACACCCTGCAACTTAGCTCAACCTCGTGCAGAAATTGCGCTGAAACTGTAGACTGAAGCTTGGCACCAATTCCAGATGTGAGGAATTATAGATCAGGTCTCTCCCAAGAGCTACTCAAAGGGAAGAGAAGGAATTCTTGAATAGGAATCCCTTAGTGCTAAGCAGCACCGGTAATCTTAGTTAAACAGCTAGGAGAGAAAAAGTCTAAGCAGACATAAAAATGTAATACATAAGCTAACCCCCAAATGGCTGCCATCCTTTTCCTTATAAAATAAGTGAGCCTTCTCACCTTGGTTCCCACTCAATAGGGTTTCCACCATGACACAAACAATCTCCCTCCAAAACTGCGTTGTGCCTTCATTAGAGCCACTCTAAATTGTGTTGTTTGATTTGGTCAAGGTTGACCACTTCAATTTGCTTCAGCCCTTTTCACACCTAAGGGTCTTCAATCCAACTCACATATAGCTATCTAGGCTGAACCACATTCGCATTGAGCTCTTTTATTTGCTGATCCACTCCTCCTACATTTATGTTTTTGACTTGGTCAAACTTGGCCTTGTCCACATGCAAAATGTCCCTGTTCACAAATGAGAGTGTAAAATCCAGCTGGCATTATGATCTCCTTACACAACATGAGGGATTTTATCCTTATTTCTAGAATGCATGGGTCTCCTTACCCTTTTATTCATCTTCTAAATGACATTAGCAAAATTTAATATTCCAATTTGCTACATGCGAATTTTGGAATATTACATGATGCCAACCATGGGGGATGATTCACCATTTTTTGAGTAAAAGGGTAAAAATATTAAAAATAATAAAATAATAAAACTACTTTTTCAACTCGTATTTTCAACTTATCTCCAAAAAATTTTACTCAAATTTCAAGCAGGAGTACTTGTTCGATGCAAAATTTAATTCCTTATCCAAGAAGTACCCATGTTGCATACTTTTGATGGACCCTACTACACAAAAAATGAAAAATATATAAAAAAAATGTGATTACAATCACGGTTTTCATGTATTTCTCATTTTTCGTGTACCAGGACCTATTGAAAGTATGCAACATGGGTACTCCTTGGATGAGGAATTAAATTTTTCATCCAAGGAGTACTCCCGCTCAAAATTTGAGTAAAAACTTTGGGAGATAATTTCAAAATACAAGTTGAAAAAGTAGTTTTTTAATTTTCTCACTAAAATTTGATGATGTAATCAAACCTTATTTTATTATTTCCACTATTATTTTATAATTTCCTTAGGAGGCCCATTTTATACCTCAAAATTCCCCTAATTTCCACCTTCCAATATATGTTCATCGATCAATTTTGGTATCTTCATCCATCATCACACTATCATCACTAATCATCTATGTCATGTAGTCATCATGTCAGGATCCTTCATCATTACAAATCATCAATGAACTACTCATGCTTATTCCATCTTATCTCTTGAGTGTTGATGCTTATGCATTGAACATTATTGGATCTAGAAGAAGAATAATTTGTCACCAGAGGAGAGATTAGGCTACCACCCTTCATCCATCAAGTTATCATTCAAAATCTCTCCCAACGGGATACTACCCAAAATATCATCATCATTCATCATCGGATAGCATATCGTCAAGGAGAATGCCTTAACCTGTAACTGCATCAGGGAGAAAATCTCGACCCAAAATATCATGGGGGAGATATACATATACAACCCCATATCGAGCAATATGATATCCAAACATGCAAGGGAGCCCATCTCGACCCTGGGATTACATCAGGGAGCCCAATCTCAACCCAGAATCACATAGGGTTATCTCAACCCATCCTATTTCCTATTGATATTCCAATCGATGATCCCAAATAATCATGTGGTAGAGCACCTACATCATAATCAACTTGGGTTGTACACCCCAAGTACACTCTCAATTTTTTGGCCAAACAAGGAGTGGTATTCCCAACAAGCCCAGCTTGTGGGTATGATGCTAACTTGGGTATACTCTGCAAAGAAAAATCATGGGAGAAACATTCTCCATCCCCATGAAGATAGTGGAGCATCATCTCTAACCCTATGGGTAGCATATAGGGAAGACAACCTATTGTTCATATTTCGCTCAACCCCATGATCCCTCTACCTCAATTCCTCATCCTGGGAGATCAGACAGGGAGAAAGATTTGGCTTAGTGTCCTCGATCAGTACTGCTGCTCTCAACATACTCACATTTGGTATCTGCTTATCTCAATAGCATTTTATTCTTGTTTATACATGACATCAAATAAAATTTTATGTTATAACATACATAATAATATAAATTACAACAAGATACCATAATCATCCTCCCTCTCAAGGAGATATAAATCACAAGCCTAATCTTGTCTTGAGCAGTTGCACTGTCTCAAAATGTGGAGGAATCATAGTGCCAACTATATGTATATGGGATTATCTGTCATCATAGTGTATCCATGTCTTATCCAGATCATGCTCAGACAACTCTCTAAGGAGCTTCTACATCCTGCCTCACAGTCAGCCATGCTAGCAGTATTGTACTCGACCGTGGTCGTGGTATGGACCTCTCATCCAAGATATCATGGAGAATCTCATATTAAGGTAGCATCCAACTGTGCTCATAAATAATAATCCCAAACATCATCAGTTCATTCATGCAACTACATATCATGGGAGAAATATCTCAACCTTGAAAAGTAGAATGTTTCATGCAGATATTTCAAAAATATTTTTGGTGGCAATTCTAAATGAAGCGGCTCAATCATGAATTTAATCATGTTCTATAAACATCATATACAGATGTATTTTCAAAACAGAACATCAATTCTTCAATTAACTATCAGATGCCATTTCAAATTCAACAACATTTGAAATTTAACCTAGAGATTCCAAGGATTTACATTTCCATTACACAAAGACATTTTATCAACAAATTTTCAATACAGGATTTCTTTCCCAAATTTCAGAAATCGATTCTTCATGCCATGATACATTATTTCGAGCTTCAGAATTCATCTCCCTCTTACTTAGATTTTCAGAGGCTCATCACCTTTCAAGGGTAGACTATCAATATGTAAAACCAAAGCCATAACCATAATCAAGACCATACATTGGAACTCATTATCCTGACTTTGTCAAATAACTTTCAAACATGGAAAAATATGAACAGGGGATCTTGCATCATGCAACGCTCTCTATAAGCATAATTTCTTACCAAGACAAAATACTTAGCCTTACATAAATCAATTTTTTTTCAATGAAGTCAGCTTGTTAGAGTTTATAAACTAGACAAAAACTATTATCAAAGACATCATAGTATCAATTATTTCAACCAGCTGACAAGTAGAGTTCATATCAAGTCTTGACTTCATTTACTATCAAGCCATCAAGTCTATCATTTAACATGCCATTACAATCCATTTCCATCACTAGATGCAAGTGCATACATCAAGGTTAAGTCATGCAAGTTACATCTTCATATTGAATCACAACAACCATTGTGCTATGAACAAGGAGGCCAATACAGAACCAAAATTCTAAATACTAACATAAGATATTGAAGGTCACTATGCCCACATAGCACTGTCATCATGGAAAATCAATAATCTCCAGATCAAATCATGCCAAATCCAAATGTATGATCATAGTAAGATCTATAATTCTAGAAATATCTCAATCATTGAGTCAAAGGTCTAAGTCATTGTTAAGCCTCATGTCAAAAGTTCCAAACACGGCTCATCAATCATCCAAATTATGTCAAACTTTTGTAGTGAAAGCATAGTGACATATTCTTATGAATGTCTCGAACACCAGAAAACACAATTTCATATCAAACATACGCACTCATATCTGCAACACATCTGAACAAATGTCTTCCAAGTGACCATCTGAATTCATTCTAGATCCTTATTTTCTATGATCAACAAGTTTAACCCAACAACTTCAGAAATCATTTTATAGTTTTGTGACATGTCATAGTTCCCTTTATTTAGAGTACAGACTAATTATGTACAAAACTTCAATTCTATGTCTATCATATACCCATAAATCACATTTCAATGAAACATATATTGGCAATATGAGTAAGAATATTTTAGGAGAGAGATTTTCCCTCTGAATGAGAATCCACTTCATTCATGTCATCAACCTATCTTTACTAGATTCATGTGACTGAAAATTTCTTAGATCATAACATCAAACATATATCCATCATGGTTATTTATAACATCATGACATCAATGTTTCATATAGGGTTGGATTTCCATGATAGGGAAGTGGACAGGTAAGACATCATACTTCAAAGATCATGAACATAATGTCATTTTCTATCAATTCAATATATTAGTTTCACCATATGCCATCAAGACATGACCATAGGTAGTAAGAGATCTAGAACATCAATATCATATATATACCTCTATCATCATGGTCATCGATAGCTTGCTTTTCATGATCAATAGGATCAAGTTAGTTTATTCAATAAACCAATAGAGTGCAATCTCTCTTTCCATGATTTTTCATCATGCTTATCATAGGCATTATCAATACCATATCAATGCGGTAAAATTCTATAAAATATAAACAAGTATTAAGAATAGCAATAATCAAGAGTGACATTTTCTAGAGTCAAAATCAGGATCTTAAAAACAATAGATGTTAGCCAAACATCAATATGTTCCACTATATCCAATATCAACAATAATTAAGATCGCATAATTAAAAAGATCATCATGATCAAATATTCAATACCATGTGCACTATTTCATCATCGGAAACATAAATCACTTTCATATGCATGCATGAGCCATTTGCAAAGGAGAACTTATCAACATACCATAGGCCTGACCTAGCCATCAATGTTACAGCTAAAATACAATATACCATGCATGCCTTGTGGTATTACCCGTGCACTTTCACATAGGCAGCTTGTAGTGCTCAAGTGCCTCTTTACCTCTTCCAAATATAGCCATATTTCCTGCATTTCAAATGATCCTTTAGAGAGATGTACTTATCACATCTCATCAAGAAGGTTATAAACATCCAGGTACTCAAAATATACATGTAGGAAGTATAAGAAATGATAAAAAAAATAATCCTAATGGAAAGATCCATAAATCTAAACAAAAGACACAAAGAAACATCAAGAGTTTAGGGGTACTTATCATCAATGAGAGGTGATCCTCTTCCTCTTGAACCAGCCTTAAAGAGCCATCCATAGACCCCATAATTGTGTTGCCTTCAATGAACTTTGTCAACAACCAGGTCATCTAGGGCTTCATGTAATATTCCTAATTAGTCCTAAGCTAATTGGAATATCCACTTTTGTTTTTACTTCTTTGCTTAAAGAATAAATGTGTAAAGTAAGTTCATCAAACTCCTAATAAAGAATAAATCAAGGCCGAATGTGAAAAAGGATAAATCTTGGCTATGTTAGAAAGCACCCTTAGGCATGAAAGGGGGCTGGATATTTTGATTGGTTAAACCTTGACCAAATCTACAGCGTTTTCTAGAAGGAGTGGCCATCAATGAGTCAAAACACAGTTCTAGATGGAGATGGATTGTGTGAAATAGAAGATTTCAATGAAGGTGGTTTAGGGTTTACAAGCTCTTAATCTATATAAGGAAGGGGATGGCATCATGAAGGGGTTGTTGATGATTATCATATTTCTGAATATATTGTTTGTTTATATATATATCATTCTCTAGTTGTTTAGCTAAGAATAGTGTTGTTTAGCACATGTTATTCCTTTTTAGGAATTCCATTCTCTTTCCTCGAGAGGCCTCTTGGGATATTTTGTACTACATTGTCCACTATCTGGCTGAAGGCCAAGCTTCTCCTTTCAACTAAAACTCAAATCCTGTTGAGGGTTTGGTTTTCTTTGCAAGTTTCAGCAAGTGGAAGCTAGATCTATTCAGATCTAGGACATTTCAGTGCCCTTTTTCAGTGGAGGAGTCTTCTACTCAAATTGGAGGAGTGTATTGTAGTGCTTGGGCATCATTTTCTGATCTTGGCATGTGGCCTACTATTATCTATACCCTACAACACAGTTTCTCTTCCATATCTGCGTTATTCCTGTAGGTGTTGTTGCAGGGAGTTTGGGTGCACCATTTTCAGAGCTAGTTTTTTAGTGTTGGGGTTCTTCCCTTCACTTTAATATCCATTGGAGGAGATCTATAGATTTTATATTTCATATCTGATTTTCATATTTCTGAATATTTCTGCAGATCTGCATCCTTAGATCTCAGATATACTGCTTATACTTGGTGTAATGCTCAAAACCCCAAGGGGATCTGAAAGAGGAGCCTTTCTAGTGTATGGATTTGTTATAGATCTGACTTTTCATACACAGATCTGCTCTAGATCTGACATGTAATCAACAGTTGTTTGCAGCCCAATAAAATAATGTTGTCAAGGCAGTTTCCGTTCTTACACATGGTTGAAGCACCTCTTTTGAGGGAATTTATTCTATTTTTGTCTTGTATTTCCAGCTATGCATCTTATGGGCCTCATTATACATCTATATTGCTACTGTAAATACCTTTGAGGAGCCTTTATATTGGCCTCTTGCTTTTCTTTAGATGAACTACTTTATTTTAATGCATGACTGTTTAGTATTGTTGCATGTTTCCGGGATATTACACTTCATCAAAACAATCCCAAGTGCTTGAGCATCTAGATCATGCTAGGGTTGCATACATCAAATCTTAAGCCTTTACCATAAACGAGGGTTTCTCTCAATGTTATGAAACTAGCTCCAAAAATAGAAGAAAAGAGAGATCAACACCTTAGGAATAAACCACTTCGAGGGGGCAACCTCATTTACTTTACATCAATGAAAAATTCTTGGAAGATACAAATGAAAAAACCTCGTTTCTATATATGGGGGTCCATGGGGTCATTATATAATCCTAGCCGACCTAACAATAATAATGTAAGGGCATAATAATAACAATATGAGGGTTACAGGGGTACAAAAATAACATAAGGGGACCACACTAACAACAATAAGGGGCTACACTAGTAATATAGGGACCTAACATGCCCCTCTCCTTCAAAAAAGTGGTTTCCTTGATGCTTGAGTAGCTATGGATGCTTATGTATAAAATTATCATCGTCCCATGTAGAATCTTCAATGGGTAAGTTCTTCCACTTGATGAGATACTCTAAAATTGATCGATTTCGTAGTTGCTGAGTTCTTGTTTATGTGACTTCTTTAAGTTCCAATATGATTTTTCCTTCCTCATCAAGTTCTGGAAATATTGTTTGAACTATAATTTTTTCACCTATAACCTTATTTAAGCATGAAACATGGAAAACTGGATGCACTCAACAAGAAGCAGGAAGCTCCAATTTGTATGCCTTAGTACCAATATTTTGCAACACCTTGTAACCTTAGTACTTTGGTGATAATTTATTATCCTTCTTATCTTTCTTGAGGGACATTTGTTTGTATGGTTGTAGTCGTAAAAATTCCCAGTCTCCTACTTCAAAACTTCTCTCGTTGCGATGTTGATATGCTTGTTGTTTCATTCGATTTTGTGTTAAATTTAGGTTATCCTTTAAGAGTTGGAGAACTTGTTGTTGATGCTCGATGTGATCTTCCACTGCGTAAACGTTAGAATTTTCTCTTAAATATGATCTGATGGACGGTGGATGATATCCCTAAAGTGCCATAAATGGGATCAATTTTACTATAGTATGGAAGGAAGTGTTACACCACCATTCATATAGAGGTAACCACTTGACCCATTGTGTGTGTTTATCAGATACAAAACAATGAAGATATCCTTCCAATCATTTGTTCACTATATCATTTTTCCCATCAGAATGAGGATGATAAGATGAGTTATGAGCTAGTTTAGTACCCAAACAAGAAAATAATTCGTCCGAAAAATTCCAGTAAAAATGGGATCTTTGTCACTTACAATAATCTTTGGGTTTCCATGTATCTTTTGAATTGTTTCCATAAATGCAGTAGCAACTGTACTTGATTTAAATGGATGAGATAATGCACAAAAGTGTGCATACTTGGTAAGTCTATCAACTACCACCAAGATGACACTCTTTCCTTCGGACTTAGGTAAATTTGTGATAAAATCCATTGAAATCTCTTCCCAACGTTGACTTAGAATGGATAAAGGATGTAGAAGACTCGAGGTCTTAATTGTCTCAACTTTATTTTGCTGGCAATCAAAACATTCCGCCACAAAATTTTGAATATCAGATTTAAGGCCATCCCAAAAAAAATCTCGCTTCACCATGTGGTAAGATTTTAAAAATCTTGAGTGTCCTCCTAAGGGAGAAGTGTGCAATTCAAAAATAATATTTTGTTTATTTGGGAATTCTTACAAAGATATAAGTGATATTTGTACCATAAGGAATCATTTTTCTAACTAAATGTATTAGATGTACTAGGATCTTGCTGCAACTTTTGAATGAGTGTCCACACTTCTTTGTCCTTCTTCCATTCATCCCCTTCTTTGGTTATCCAATCTGGTTGGATAATAGAAATGGCACAAAGCAATGCTTCCACCTCTTCATCCTTTCTTGAGAGTGCATCTACAACAAAATTTAGCTTCCATTTTTTGTAGATGATTTCAAAGTCACAATCCAACATCTTTGTGACCCATTTTTGCTTCTCTTCTGATGATAGTCTTTGTTCCAAAAATTATTTAAGACTATCATGATTAGTTTTTACCTTGAAGTGTCTTCCCATTAGAAAAGGTCGTCATTTATTTAGTGCATGTAGTATTTCCAACATTTCCTTCTCATAAATATATTTTTGTAAATACTTTCCTTTGATTGGAAGACTTTCAAAAGCAATGGGTCTTCCTTCTTGCATTAAAATAGCACTAATTCCATTTTTTGAGGCATCACATTCCACAATAAAGGTTTTTGTGAAGTCTGATGTAGTTAAAACCGGTGCTAGGCACATTTCCTCTTTAAGATGTTCAAAGGCCTTAGTTGCTTCAGGATTCCATGAAAATTCATCTTTCTTCAATAATGTTGTCAGAGGTTCTACTATTCTCCCATAATTATTAACAAACTTGCAATAATACCCTGTTAACCTGAGAAATCCTCGCAACTTCTTTATGGTTGTG
This sequence comes from Pinus albicaulis, assembly GCA_034641835.2. Lineage (NCBI taxonomy): Eukaryota > Viridiplantae > Streptophyta > Pinopsida > Pinales > Pinaceae > Pinus > Pinus albicaulis. The sequence goes on along the minus strand of CM076579.1, from coordinate 143,886,294 downwards.
GGGACTTTCCATTACTTAATGGCTTTAATTTTTTTAGGGTCTACCTTAACACCCTCATGAGATACAATATGACTCATATATTCCACCTCTTGTACTCCAAAGAAACATTTGTAGGTTTTTTCATATAATTGTTTCTCCTCCAATCATTTTAGCACCTTGTCAACATATTGAACATGATCCTTCCAAGGCCTATTGTAGATTAGTATATCATAAAAAAATACTAACACAAATTTTATAAGGAATGGTTTGAAAATGGAATTCATCAACCCTTGAAATGTAGAAGGTGCATTGGTAAGGAAAAAAGGCATTACCAAAAATTCATAATGACCCTCATGAGTTTGAAATGTTGTTTTCAGAATATCTTCAGCCTTCATTCTAATTTGATGATATCTTGAACGAAGATCCAACTTGGTAAAATAAATTGCTCCATGTAATTCATCCAATAATTCATCAATCACAGGAATGGGAAATTTATCTTTAATAGTGAGCTTATTGAGCTCCCTCTAATCCGAACACATGTGCTATGTTCCATCCTTCTTGTGCACCAATACTAATGGAGCAGAGAAAGAACTTTCAATAGGTTGAAGTATACCAGCCTCTAACATTTATGCAATCATACATTCAGTTTCTCTCTTTTGGGCATAAGGATATTTGTAAGGCTTGATGTTTAGAGGAACAATTCCTGGAATCAAATTAATATCATGATCATGATCACGAATAGGTGGGAGTCCTTTGGGAGTTTCAAACACCTTGGAATGATTATCCAAGACTTTTTGTAGATCTTGAGAAATAGATGATTTTGATGTTGGAACTTCTAGTCAGCATAATTGTGCAATTACGCCTCATTGTTCTTTCTTCATAAGATTTTTCATGACATGAGAGCTTATTATATTTCTCGGCTTCCCTGAAATTCCCTGTAATTCAACTTCCTTTCCTTCCAAAAAAAATTTCAAGAAAAGTTATTAAAAGTTAAAAGCTACCGTCCCCAAATATTGTAACCATTGTACTCCTAGTACAACATCATCACCTCCCATTGGAATGGAAAGAATTGGACTATTCAATACATATTCCCCCATGGTTATCTTGATATTATGGAATTTTCCAGAGAAATTTATAGTTCCTCCATTTGAAACCATCACTTTACATTCTGGTGTTGGGTATAGGAAGCAATTAAATTAGTTGGCTACCTTACAATGAATAAAATTATGGGTACTACCCAAACCAATCAACATTATTACCTTTTCCTTCTTGATATTTCCTTCTATCTTGAGATTTGAGGAGTGGTAATTCTTGCCAATGCATTACACGATATGGTTGTAGGAATTGGAATTTATAGGGTAAGTTCCTTAGATCAAGAACCAAAGGTTACCGCTCACAAACAGATCACAAATCAATACACCAATATAATCATGTGGTTAAAACCCTCGAAGAGGGAAACATTCCACGGCCTGAGCCAATGCGGCCACTTTAGGCAATTTATTAATATAAAAATAAAGTTTACATATGTTTCTCTCATAAACGGTTAACGGACTAATGACCCTCCATGCTCTTTAAATAAATATCATGGGCCAATCGGGTGTTAAGCCATGGATTAAGTGTCACTAATACCGAGGAGAGAGTAAACCATCGGATCACTACAAATCATACCGTTGAATTATAAGTTACAAATGTACATAGTAAAGCAACACACTTTACCTAACTCTATACTATACTAAGTTATTCTTAACTATTTCCTATGTGTCTAAATATCCTAACATCCCCCCTTAAGAACAACTTGGGATAGGATTGAAGGATTTACAAAGGTGACACAAAAGGAGGCTATTTCTTATGTGTCGAAATATCCTAACATCCCCCCTTAAGAACAAATTGGGATAGGATTGAAGGATTTACAAAAGTGACACAATAGGATAAGGAAGGAGGCATTAGAGCCTATCCCCCCTTAATGACAACTTTCCTGAACTCCAATAATGGAGCGAAGTTTGGTGAACTTCACTTCTGTGAGAGTCTTTGTAAAGATATCGGCTACTTGATCATTGGTTAGACAGTATCGTACTTCAAGAACACGATCATGAATGAGCTTTCTAATGAAGTGTACGTGGATTTCAATGTGTTTCATATGTTGATGCTGAACTAGATCTTTACGTAGCTAAATGGCACTCTGATTATCACACAAAAGTGTAGTTGGATGTTGCTAATGAAGACCAAATTCAGACAAGATCTGACGAAGCCACATGGCTTCCTTACTGGCTTCAACTGCACCACGATACTCTGCTTCTGCTGAAGAAAGAGACATGGAACTTTGTTTCTTACAAGACCAAGTAATAGGTCCTGAACCAAGAGTGAATACATATCCTGCAGTAGACTTTCGATCATCAGGGTCACCAGCCCAATCAGAATCACTGAAACCAATCAAAAATGGAGATGCTCCTGCACTGTAATGAATCCAGAACTGAACTGTACCTCGAATATATCGAAGTATTATTTTAGCTGCTTTCCAGTGATTTTCATGATTTTGGTGCATAAACCGAGCAACAAGACCAACGGCAAAGGAAATGTCAGGACAAGTATGGGTTAGATACAGAAGTTTACCAGCAAGTTGACGATATAAGGTAGCATCAAATTCAGGGGTAGTACAAGTGACTGAAAGATTGACTCCGAACTAAAAGGGAGAAGGGGCTGGCTTACAATATTCCATGTGAAATTGGCGTAGAATATCACAGGCATACTTGGACTGAGAAAGGGTAATATCTTCTTTGGATTGAAAGACTCGAATACCAAGGAAATAATGCAAGTGTCCTAAGTCTGTCATTTCAAACTTCTTTCTGAGGCTATACTTCACATGTTTTATATGGTTGGGATCACTACTAGTAAGGATAAGATCATCAACATAAAGACAAGGATGGTGAGGGACTTACCCACTTTCTTGGTGTAGATAGTGTTATCAGAATGACACCCAGAAAAGCCATTATCTAAAAGAAATCTATCCATTTTGGCATACCATGCCCGAGGAGGTTGTTTGAGACCATATAGAGACTTCCTAAGGCGAAAAAAAAGGCTAGAGTCATTTTGGATAAATTCAGGGGGTTGTTCCATGTATAATTCTTCATGAAAATCTCCATGTAAGAAGGCGTATTTAACATCCATATGATGGACTTCCCATTTAAAAGAGGTAGCAAGGGAAAGAACAAGGTGGATAGAATTCATTTTGGCAACAGGGGAGAAGGTTTCAGTATAGTCAATGCCTTCAACTTGTGAAAATCCTTTAGCAACAAGACGAGCCTCATGTCTATCCACTTTTCCATCTGGTCCAAACTTTTTTTTGTACACCCATCTGCATCTGACATGTTTTCTTCCTTTTGTAAGAGGAACAAGATCCCAAGTATTGTTCGCTAATAAGGAACGATATAATTCATTCATAGCTTCATCCCAATCTGGATGGCCGGAAGCTTCTTCAAAGGTTTTTGGATCAGTATTTTTTGTAACTTGAGCCAATAAGTAAGAGGCTATTTCGAACTGAGAACGAGTACGTTGTCAATCTGCAAGGTCACCTACAAGAGAACCTGATGCATCCCGAGTAGAGCAGACCTATCTTGGAAGTTGTGGAGTAAAAGGAATAATTTCAAGAGCTGGAGGATTTTCATCCTCACTTTCATCATCGGAACTAGAAGGAATGCTATTAAAAATATAAGAGAGAGAGAGAGAGGTAGCATATATGTCGAATCAGGCTCGCAGGCCAAAGGTGGCACACCCACCGAACTAGGCTCACAGGTCGATATATTTTCATCAAATTTTACATCTCTTCTAATGATTATATTTTTGGATTTTGGTTGAAGAAGTATATAACCTTTGACATCTTCAAAATATCCAACAAAAATGCATTTTTCACTCTTAGGTTCTAAGGCTTTATGTTTCGCATCTGGAATATGGGCCCAAGCATCACTTCCAAAAACACGAAAGTGACTTCCATCTGGTTTGATTGAGCTCCAAGCTTCTTCTAGAGTTATATTCTTTAAAACCTTATTAGGAGTGTGATTTAATATGTAATTTTCAAAGTTAATTTCTTCCACCCAAAAATTGAGACTAATTCCTTTAGATGGAAACATACAATTAGCCATTTCTTTTAAGGTGTGATTCTTCCTTTCAGCTACAGCATTTTGTTCTAGAGTATATGGAATAGTATTTTGCAATTGAATGCCATGCCTAGTGCAGAAGTTGATAAATTTGTTGTTAACATATTCTCCTCCATTTTCTAATATTAACTTAAGAATTTGATGTCCGGATTGTTTCTCAACAAATGCCTTAAAGGCCAAGAACATGTTAAAAACTTCACTCTTGATTTTTAAGAAGTATACCCAAGTGCATCTGGAAAAATCATCAATGAAAGTTAAGAAGTACTTGAAACGAGAGAAAGAAATAATAGGAAGTGGACCACATAAATTATTGTGCACAAGCTGCAAAGGGGCTGAAGCATGCCAAGAGGCACGTTTGTCAAAACTATCCCAATGATGTTTTCTGAGTACACATCTGGAGCAAACACCATCTCCGCAAGATACCATAGGAAGACCTATCACCATATTTTCTTTACATATAGTTTGAAGAGAGTGATATTTTAAGTGACCAAATCACTCATTCCAAAGTTTGCTCACTTCATCATTATGAGCAACAAAAATGGAGGGAAGACATGATGACCCAAAGTTGTCAAACTTATACAACCTTGTGGAATCATCAGCAATGCTAGTAGCTAAAATATGTTTAGGATCTTTGAGGTTCTTGATTATAACATCATGAGGTGATAATTCTACTATTTTCCCTTCACCTGAATGAGTTATCAGATAAACAGAGAGAAGGTTGCATGACAAGGTAGGAACACATAGTACATCATTAAACTGACCATTATCTAGATTAATGGTTCCATATCCTACAACACTAAGAGATCTATCATCACCAACATAAATATGTTTGGTGTTACAATCATTTAAAGAAGAAAACATGAATTTATTTTTGGCCATGTGGTAAGAAGCTCCAAAATCAATGAGCCACTCATGAGAAGGAGAAGAGGAAGATACATTTAATGCATAACCAGATTTTGATGCTTGACAACCACAAGAAAAAAGTGTTATTTGTGAAGATGAAGGTGAAGAGTGCTCCAAATTGATGTTGTGCTTCTTCATTTCTGCTTCTAAGGCTTCCATCTTCTTAAAACATTTGGACTCTATATGGCCATCACGATTGCAAAAGTTGCAATGTATATCTATCTTCTTCCCTTTGTTTTTATTTGCCTTATCATTTTGGTGAGTTTCTTTTAAACATTGCGGCTGAAATTGCTTAGAACCCTTGTTTGGTTTCGGACCATATTTTTTAGGATACTTATTCTTAGGATTATTTTGATATGATTTTTTTTGGGCTCCTAAGGCTTTCTTATAAGCACTTCCAGGAGTGATAAGACCAAGGTGTAAGAGTTTTTCTTCTTCTCTTATCAAAGAATCACAAAAGGAATCAAAAGAGGGGTTCTTGTTGGTGGTTCCTAAAGAAATGATGGCTTCTCTAATGGAATGGAAGGCAGAAACAAATACAAATTATGTAGGGCCAAGCTTAGCAAGAATGAAATAGATGAGGCTCCCATATTCCTTTTTGACCTTACAACCTTCTAAAAGAAGTCTAAGGATATTGAATTTGGAAAAAAAATCTTCAATAGAGGAGAAATTATTGGGGTCCAAAGTAAGCAACTCATTTTCAAGCAAGTGGGCCCTGATTTGATTTTGAATGACAAAGACAGTATTGAGCTTGTCCAGGGCTTCATGAGGGGTGTCAATGTCAAGGATATGAAATTGAAGATCTTGAGCAATGGAAATTCCTATCAACCCTCGCGCTTGATCTTGTTTATTTTCCCATTTAGCGACTTTATCATCATCGGAAGGTTTAGTTTCTTGGCGTGTGGCTATTCTATAAAGACCTTTACTTCTAATTATATCTACCATGTGAGGTAGCCATTGGAAATAATTGATGTTGTTAAGAATAATCATAATGCACTTTCCTTCTTCTTTTTTTAAACTGAAGCTGACAAAAGCTAAAATTAACTGCTCCAATGGAAATATCTCGAAAAAATAGGCTGTTTCGAAAAAAATGGCTCAAGAAACGGCTTCTGGATGAAGAAGTTATGCCTTTTGGAAAAATTGAGTCAAGAGGAGCCTAGCTTGTTGTACTAACGCTCTGTGTTAGAGGATCCTCATCATTACTAACACACAATTCAAGAGCAGAGAGCATGTTATAACGAAGAATTCAAGGCCAGGAAGTCGTGTTAGTGTGCCTATACTTAGAGCGATTTCGAACTAACGTGGGTCAAATTTCCAAACATTTTTTCAAGAAAAAGAACTCTCTTTAATCCGTTTTGTTGTCAATTGTTCTTCTGTGTGCGTTCTTTTTCCTACACAAAAAACTGAGAAAACAAAGAAATGCAAGCCTTAAGACAGAATGTTATGTTTTCAGTTAGCCTTACCGGCAACTATCTATTTTTTTACTATTTCTGATTTCCCAAGATCGCACAAAGATGTGGGGAAAGAGCATACATAGTAAAAAAAATCCCTTCTTCATGTTTTTGATTTGCCGAGATTGCACACAACGTAGAGAAAAGAGCATACACAGAGAAGAGGGTATATATCCAGTAAATAAATAAAACCTAAAAATATAATTAAACAGAGGGAACCGAAATAAGCAGAACTATGAACAAATATAACTGCAAAACAGATACTTTACTTCAGATCTAAACCTACATAACTTGGGAAATCAGAAAAATTTTCACATGAAACGAAAGGCGTTCCTCACTATAATAGATGCTTAGAACACAACAGAGTAGTTCTCTAGGCCTGAGAAAGTTTAGAAATAATAGATCTAGAAAACAACAGTCTCATGCAGTCAAATCGGCTTCGGATTTGGATCAACAACGGATGCGGCCCTCAAAATAGCTCTGATACCATGTAGGAATTTACAGGGTAAGTTCCTTAGATGAAGAACCAAAGGTCACTACTCACAAACATATCACAAAACTTTACACCAATATAATCATGTAGTTAAAACCCTTGAAGAGGGAAACAGTCCACGGCCTGAGCCAATGCGGCCACTTCAGGAAATTTATTAATATAAAAAGAAAGGTTGCATATGTTTCTCTCATAAATGGTTAATGGACTAATGACCCTCCATGCTCTTTAAATAGAGATCATGGACCAATCGGGTGTTAAGCCATGGGTCAAGTGTCGTTAATACCGAGGAGAGAGTGAATCGTCAGATCACTACAAATTGTGACCGTCGGATTATAAATTACAAATGTACATAGTAAAGAAACACATTTTACCTAACTCTATACTAGACTAAGTTATTCTTAACTATTTCCTATGTGTCAGAATATCCTAAAAATGACCGGACTCATTTCTTCTTTCTCTAGGGTTTGTTCTTAGTGTATATCCTCTTCTTTTGAAGTTTCTTGTTCATTTTCTTCCTCCTCTTCACAATCTATGTAAAATAATTTATGCTCAACACACTTAGGACTTTTAGTGTATTTTCTATCACAACTGTAGCAAAGCCCTTTTGCTCTTTCTTCTTCCACTTTTTGTGGTGTCAACCTTGTAGGTTGTGAAAGTCTAGGAGTAGCAACACTTCCATCTTTATAGATGTGAGTGGTAGGCTTCCTTGTCGCCATAAGTTTACATTCATTTTTTCTTTCCAACCTTAATGCCTTCTCAAATGAATCAAGTTCCCAAAGGCGAACCTCATGTTGGATGTTATCATTTAAAGTCCCAATGAAGACATCAATATTGTGTTCCTCCAGAATATCAGTTACCCTTATATTAAATTTTTGGAAGTCCTCAATGTGCTCCACCACTGAACCCTTTTGTTTGAGATTTATCAATTAGCTAAAGAAGGTATTATTCTTTGTGTCCTCATAATGTGTTATCATTTACTCCATAAAAATTTTCCAAGTGACAATTTTTTTACAGGAGCAAAGATGTAGATACCATACAAATGTATTTTGTTATAAATAATAAGTTCAAATGCGTACCTTTTGTGTGTTTTGCACATTATTTAGATCAAAATATTTCTCCATATGTAGTATCCATGTTACGGTATCCTTGCCATCAAAATTCCTCATATCGATCTTTGGAATATGGTGGGTCTTCAGTCAAACATTAGAGTTTATGTAATCACAATTAACATTTATTTTGTTCTCATCATGAGTTTCCTGTATTATCTTTTTTTCCTTTATGAATCATTTCTTGTATCAACTTTGTCAAAACTTCCTTAAAACCTTCCATGTCTTCTTTTAGATAATTATTCATGTATTCCATGTTGTCCTTCATTGTTTCATCGATGTCAACCATATTAGCTTCGATGTCATCCATCTCAACTTCCATGCCATCCATCTTAGCTTCCATGTCATTCTTCAAACCATCCATCTTAGCTTTCATGCCTTTCTTCAAACCATCCATATTAGCTTCCACCCCTTTCTTCAAACCATCTTAGCTTTCACGCCTTTCATTAAAACTTCCATTTCATTTTTTGTTTCTCTTTGTGAGAGTGAAATTTGGTGCACTTGCTCTTGTAATTTTGATATATCATGTTGCACTTCTTCCTCTTCATGAATCATAGTAGAGTATTCTGAGGGCTTAATGGGTGATGAATTATTTTTAGGGGGGAATTTTAGAACCCAATAATGATATATATGCTTCAATATGCCCTTGAAATCACTTCAAACTAATTTTTGAAACAAGACTTATGCAATTTGAAAAAAAAAATACACACCATTTTCTTGCTTTTGAGGAGATTGATATTAAAACTGATGTATCTTTGTAATTTAGAATCCTCAAGATTTAAGGTTCGGTCTTGTAATATCCCTTTGAGTCTTCTTTCCAATGCCACAGGTCTGACTTGATTTGGATTCTTCAAGGAAAACTTACCGAAATCTCCCACAATGACATAATTATGGAATGGTCCAGTAGAGCGAACTTATATGGAGTGCCACGTGTCACTATTTCCTCCTTTGGCTCTGAAATTGATACATAGAAACCTAAAATCCATGTACTTTCGGCCACATTTTACAAAATTCCTATCCGATCCTCAGAGAGAGAGTTATGATGATTTTCCAAAGGTCACCTCTTTTAGATGAAATTCGAGAGCCTGAAAAAACCCTACCTTCCACAGATCATATCTTCAAAAATATTGTGAACCAATATCTGAAATTTGTACACGAAGTTCCTTAGGATTTCCTTGAAATGGGTTTTTTTTAGTATATGAACCCTCATAGAAAAAAATTAAAGAAAAATACCACGATGACCTGTTTGAAGTAGCGAAACCCTAGAATCCAAAGCTCTAATACCAAATGTTATGAAACCAGCTCCAAAAATAGAAGAAAAGAGAGATCAACGCCTTAGGAATAAGCCACTTTGAGGGGGAAACCTCCTTTACATTACATAAATGAAAAATTCTTGGATGATACAAATGAAAAAACCTCCTTTCTATATATGGGAGTCCATGGGGTCACAATATAATCCTAGCCGACCTAACAATAATAATATAAGGGCACAATAATAAAAATATGGGGGTTACAAGGGTATAACAATAACAATAAGGGGCTACACCAACAAAAATAAGGGACAAAACTATTAATATAGGGACCTAACACTCAAACCCTTATCATAAAACCCTTATGCACTAACTACCTAGGGTTTTCTTCATACCCTAGAATTATTTTTCGGTCTCTATCATCCTCTTCTTGCTTCCATAAAAGGTGTCTTCATGGGGGTGATCTATGATGTGCCTCTAAAATAGACATAAATTAAGGCCCATCTAACCTTTCTTAGACTCATCTACCTTTCTTGTGCACATGAAAATATATATTAAATCTCTCCTTCTACACTTAATAATGTTTTCTTATGCTTCAATATTTTCTTAGGAAGGTTTAAAGGTAATTTCATATTTGTGCCTAATATTGGTTATTTTTGTAGAATATTGTGAGAATATTTGGCAGATTATGCAGATTTGGAGAAGGAGATAATTTAGGGCCTCTCTCCCTGCCACTGGAAGATCAAGATTGAAAAATAAATGAGAACAATATCAGTAAATTATTGAGAAATCTTGGAGAGATTCAAGGGGGTTTTCCACCCTCCTTAACTCTCATAGGCATCCAAGTAACTCAATCTCTATTTACTTGGATTCAAGTGGATCACCCCAAATATTCTCTCCAGCAATTCTAGTTCCAGAGGAAGCCGAGTGACTCAATCTCTGTTTACTTGGAGTCAAGTGGACTCAATCACTCCAAAGAATCTCTCCAACAATTCGAGTTCCAGAGGTAGCCAAGTGACTCAAAGAGGAGTTCAATCAATCTATGTTTACTTGGAGTCAAGAGGACTCAATCGCTACTTTTTTAGGGAGTTGTTGGTAGCTTCCCTTCAGGATAAATAAATCTGATCAAGAGCTAATTAGGGGATTCGATTCCATTCAGAAATTTAGCTACAAGCTATTAGGATTTTGTTTTTTAAGACCTTCGAGATGTAATAAGACTGTATTTTTTGTAATGCAATGAGTAGGCAGATGTTGTTTACTGATCTAGTTTCAGGGAGTGAGGCTCATGGGTTAGAGCCCAACCCATGTGCCTCAACTTCTCTGTCATTTTTTTTCTTTCCTTTCTGTCATTTAGCTAGTTTTTTTTTGTCAATTAGCTACTTTTGTTTATGTCATTTAGTTAATCTTGCTTCGGATAGTTTCAAGTTGATGTTTCGCATTACTACTGTAGCTTTTCATTTGCTTACGAGAGTAATAGAGTAGAGGAAAAATTTTAAAATTTTGGTCAAGCCTTCCCCCCTCATCTCTGTCAATAGAGTTCGAGCAGGGTTGACCTTCCCACATGCCAAAAACTTCTTTTTGTTCATAGTTTTTATCACACATTTTTTCTATTTTTCTGTGCATGAATCCATAGGTTTGTTTGTAGGAATAAGCATCAAAGGCCCCAGAGAAATTATTAAGTCATTCCGCTTCATTTTTCAACCCCTATCCATCTCTGTGTTACGCTTCTAAAGCTTTCCTTTACGCCTCCACTCCCCTTCTTTTCCTCTTATTCACATCTTTTTCGCCTTTTCATTCGCAAAACACTTTAAAACATTATAGGTTGACATCTACCCTTTCCTTCTCCTGCTATTGTACTTCCCCTCTTCGCAAAACACACTTCGCATATTTTCTTGTTTCCCTTTAATACTTACCACTCCTTTTTTCTGATTGCGATATTGTTATTGCACTCCACCCTTGCTCCTAGAATTTTCGACTACCGTACTTCGCCTTTTCACAAACTACACTATCGCTTCTCCACCAACCTTGCGATATTGCGATATTGCGATATCACAAATCGCAATTCGCAACTTTTCCCTTTTTATTTTAAGACTTATCACTTCCAAACGCCAATTGTGATAGCTCCGCCACATCGCATTTCGCATTTCACTCTCACTCTCGAACAACACTTCCACTATTCCTCTAACTTTGTGATATTGCAATTTCACATATCGCATATCGCATTTCCATCCTCCATCGCAACTCTGCCATCGCACTTTTCAAATTATCCCGCTCCAAATAATTTTTGCGCTATAATAAGTTTTAATAAGGTTTAAACCCATCCTTTCACTTCTAATCCTTGTCCCATATATTCAAGCCCTCCATTAGCATCTTTAGACCACTTTCCTCCAAACTGCAAGAAACCCCTCTTCAAATTAGAATTAGGTCATGAACAGCTGCATTGATAAGAGCATGATAGATAGAGCAGGGTTTGTTTAGTCGATTGGCCAAGTTAAGTGCAATTTAAATTAGTTTCATTTCTGCCATTTCCTTTCTGCAAATTAAATCAGTTTCATTTCTGCCATTTCCTTTCTGCAAATTAAATTAGTTTCATTTCTACCATTTCTTTTTAGCAAGATTAATTAGTTTCCTTTCTATCATTTCCTTTCTGCAATTTATTTTAATCTCATTGAAGTGTGACAAACTTTAGTGAGAACCCCTAGAAGCACCCTTTCATAGAGCGGAAGAGGATGACATGAATAGAATGCATATGTTGTGTATATAGCACTATCACCTCCAATTTTGTACAAACCCCAGGTTGATAAAGTAAAGTAGGGCAGCCCCTAGGAATTGTAGCACTCTTGGTGCAATACCAGGGCTCACCACTTTTTGGCGTTGTTGCTGGGGAGGTGTCTAGTATATTCTTTGATTCTATTTTTAGAATTATTTTCTACTTTCCTTTTTCATGTTGTTTTTGAAATATTGCAAAATAAAAAAATGCCTCATAGGAGTAGTGATACTCAGAAATGTTTTAAAAATACTTCTCCAATACCAACCCCCCCACTTGACACCATGGTGTAGTAAGAACCACATCACCGTACACTTTTGAAGGAAGAAGAGATGGATGGATACGATGACAAAGAAGAAGATCTTATTGGGTTTCCCATTCAAGATATGGACATCAGTGTACATATGAAGAACATCCCTCCATCTTTCCTTCCCAACTTCCATGGTATGAGGACAAAGGATCCAGAAACATTTCTCTTTGAATTTGAGATACTTTGTATATCATATGGCTACTTATCACACACTCAAAAACTGAGATTTTTTCCTGCAACATTGAAGGATAGAGCTCTTAAATGGTTCATGAGTCTATGTACTAATTCAATAAAATCATGGAATGATATGCAAAAGATATTTGTAGAAAAATCTAAAGATCGTGATGTTAGAGAAGAAATTTTTAGAATGAACCAAGAAGAAGATGAGAGCCTTGCTGATCTAATAGAGAGGTTCATGTATAATGTTAAGAGGGGTAAATTGCATCATCTATGATTTTACACACTAAAAACCCTCTTACTTAGAACAATTAGGGATGAGTGTACTGATCTCCTTAATCTCATGAATAGAGGAGATGTGTACCAATTTTCATTTGAAGAAATTTGTGAAACATGCAAGCGCATATCAAGAGGAAGGGAAAGAGTAAGTAGGTCGGAGTCAACATTGGTAAGGCATGATGAACTTGGAAATTTTCTTGATAACTTTAAAACATAAATTATTAGCAATCTAATTGAACAGGTAGAAATGTTAAGAATGCAAAATGAGAAAAAAGAAGATGCTGATATTTTTGTTATCCATGCAGAATATTATGCTACTAAATGTTGTTCATCATTCCCCAGGTTTAAATAATTTTACCAAGAAGACAATGGAGAAAGGCAATCACCAAAGAAGCTATGTTATGTAGCTCCAAGGAGACCCTGGAAACCTAGTCAGCTTGATATGATGAAAGGACCTACTTCACAATGTCAAGCTTATTCACATCCATCTCAAACTAATTGGGACACACTCCCTCATTGGCAACCTTGGCCATCTAAACCCCAAAATAAATGTTCGCAACATGGTTGGAAAGGTCCTTATTGGGAAAATCCACAATATCCTCAATATTTCCCTCCATATCCTCCATACCCAACTCCATGCTATCCCTACCATCCACCTCCACCACAACCATAGCCTCAACCACATCCATCTCATATATCCACCCCCACTGTAACACCATTTCCAAACCTACACCATGAAGTATCTCATCCATCTTACAATGTTGAGGTACAACACTACCAAACATATCCTTTTGATCTAAATGGTCATCATCTTAGTTCAAGAAAGGTATTGCAAAGAAGAGGTTTTCTTAATGTCATTGAAGGACAACATCAAGAAGAAGACGATCCAAATGAGGAGATCAAAAGATCAAGGGCTACACTTGATGAAGAGCCAACATCATAATCATATGTTGATAAATTTTTCTCATGTTTACTAGAATTTTCTCCATGTGTTCAAGAGAACAATCAGAAAAAAGAGGAATATTTGAATTTCATAATAGAAGAGGACATCCAAGGTGATCCAACTCAGTAAGTGGACCAGGGGCATCACAACTATATTGACATATGGTTGCAAATAGTCATTAATTTGCAGCAACACACTCTTCTCCAACAGTATCTGATACCATCCCAGTCAAAGAAATTCATCTCTTATATTCATGTACATGTCAAAACATGTATTCCATTTGTGCACCTGATTTTTATCTGTCATCTTGATGTGTAAATGGCTCCATTGGAAGTATTCCTATACTTGAAAAAGGTTTTGTTTTTTCAAGTAGAGTAATAAAGTGAAAAAAAAAGGGGGAAAGAATAAAATCTCAGATGAAAACCTCTTTGAGGCATCTAAGATTGGCTCACTGATTGAAAACCTTCATGAGGTGGTCATTGGGTTGAAAAAAAATATATATCCTAGGTTAAAACCTCCTTTGAGTCACCTAGGTAGACCTACTAGTGGAAAACCTCATTGAGGCAGCTAGAAGGCCTTAATATATATATATCATTTCTCCATGTATCTCTTTCTAATGAATGCAAGTGCTCTCCAACCTTTGCAAGTAGAAAAACTGCAAGTTGGCACAAAAAGAAAATTTGGTCAACACCCTGGTTAACAACAATCAAACTTGGACTTCCTCCTCCTGTGCTCAGAAGCTACAAAAGGACCTCAAGCAGATTATCACATGCAGCTTTAGAGCAGCTTCAGAACCATCAAAGACATCTTAAACGACCATATTAGCAGCTTCAGAACCATCAAAGACATCTTAAACGACCATATTAGCAGCTTCAATATCACCTGCCAAAAAAAATCAATGGTAAGGCTCAGGTATGCAATCATCTAACCCTTTCTTTGAATCTATTTTAGCTTAATAAAACATTAAAAGGTGTGAGAAGGAAAGTTTTTTATAGAGACAAAATCAGTAGCAGAGCAACCTCAGCCTTATCTTGCAACTAGCCTCACTTTTTCCTCAGATTCTCTACTTTCTCATTCTTTCCTTTCTGTCATTCAGCTAGTTTTGTTTCTGTCAATTAGCTACTTTTGTTTCCGTCATTTAGTTAATCTTTCTTCTGATAGTTTCAAGTTTTTGTTTCACATTGTTGCTATAGGTTTTCATTTTCTTACGAGAGTAATAGAGTAGAGGAAAATTTCAAAAGCTATGGTCAAGCCTTCCCCCCTCATCTCTATCAATAGAGTTCGAGTAGGGTTGACCCTCCCATAGGCCAAAACTGATTTCTGTTCACTGTTTTTATCACGCATTTTGTCTATTTTTCCATGCATGAATCCACAGGTTTGTTTGCAGGAATAAGCATCAAAAACCCCAGATAAATTTATAATTTGTTCCACTTCATTTTCCAGTCCCTATCCATCTTTGTGTTATGTTTCTAAACCTTGCCTTTACGCCTCCATTCCCCTCCTTTTCCTCTTATTTGCATCTTTTGCACATTTTCATTCACAAAACACTTTAAAACCATATAGGTTGACCTCCACCCTTTCCTTCTCGAACTTCCTACTACCGTACTTCAACCTCTTTACAAATCACACTTCGCATCTTTTCCCATTTCCCTTTAAGACTTACTGCTCTTTTTTGTCAATTTCGATATTGTTATCACACTCCACCCTTGCTCCTCGAACTTCCCACTATCGTACTTTTCCTTTTCGCAATCTGCACTATCGCTTATCCGTCAACCTTGCGATATCGCAAATCACAACTTTTTCCTTTTTCTTTTAGGACTTACCACTTCCAAACGCCGATTGCGATAAATTCGCTGCATTGCACATCGCAATCGCATTTTGAAAAAATTTCCTTTTTCTTTTAAGACTTGCCTCTCCCAATAGCCGATTACAACATCATTGTAGCATTCTGCCATGTCATTCCTATCGCAATCACATTTCGCAATTTTTATGCCCATCGCAAATCGAAGTTTTTATTTGGTTCCTTTAATGCTGACCGCTCCTAATGCCGATTACGATATTCTCCGTACTCTGTCGCCGCTCCCACCACCACGTCACCCAGTGCATTTTGCACTTCACATTTTTTACCTCGTTGCATTTCACATTTTTCTCCTTCTCCCGAACAACACTTCCGCTATTCCTCTAACTTTGTGATATTTTGATTTCGCATATCGCATATCACACTTTTGTCCTCCATCACAACTCCGTCGTCGCACTTTTCAAACTATCCCAATCCAAAGAATTTTTGTGCTATAATAAGGTTTTAATAAGGTTTAAACCCATTTTTTCACTTATAAGCCTTGTCCCATCTATTCAAGCCCTTCATTAGCATATTTAGCCCGTTTTCCTCCAAACTGTAGGCAAACCCTCTTCAAATTAGAATTATTTCATGAATAGTTGCATCAATAGGAGCATGATATATAGAGCAGGGTATGTTTATCCGATTGGCCAAGTTAAGTGAAATTTAAATTAGTTTCATTTTTTCCCTTTCCTTTCTTCAAATTAAATTAGTTTCATTTCTACCGTTTATTTTCAGCAATTAATTAGTTTCCTTTTTGAAATTTATTTTAGTCTCATTGAAGTGTGACAGACTTCATTGAGAACCCTAAAAGTAGCACCCTTTCGTAGAGCGGAAGAGGATGACATGAATAGAATGCATATGTTGTGTATATAGCACTATCACCTCCAAGTGTGTACGAACCCCGGGTCGATAAAGTAAAGTAGTGCAGCCCCTGGGAGTTGCAGCACTCTTGGTGCAATACCAGGGCTCACCAATCTCCATGGATTTTCTTTGGCCCAGCTATGATTCCATGTTAATTTTTCATAGGGCTACATCCATCTTTTCTTTGATAGTTTCATTTCTTCATAAATAAATTAAGTTCACCACATATCATTATACCATTATTCAGATTTACACTATTAACCATGAGCATATGAAACTATGTAGAAATAAAAATAACATCATCATCATCTATGTAACAAAAAGTAAGAAAGGAAGAAAAGCATGCACACATATAGACAGTAGGATTGGTCTGAAACTAGGGAAAAACCCACTATGGGGAAAACCCTTGCAAATTCTTCTTCTTATATCTTCATCAAATGTTTCAACATACAAGAGTACATAATGATCTATATCTTCGTAATTCAGTAAAACAACTAGCACATACATAATATGACCTTAAACATGATTCTGTTGAAGGATCCTAATTTTGAGAACTGTAAAGCACTGGAACTACCTGAATCATACTGTCAAACACAATTATCACTGAGCAGAAAGTTTGGAGAACTAAAAATACATCTTTGAGGACTCGATTTGAAGTGGAAATATACTGAACAGATCTACAGATCTGCAACATCAAGAAAAATAGATCCAATAGATCATCGAAGAAAACCGATATCAACTGTCAAATCGTAGATCTGAATCCAGGATGTTATAAAAAATGACTGCAAACATCTGTGACTGAGCGGAATAAGTCTGGAAGCATTACGCGAGCAACTGAAGATGACCTAACTCAAATCTGCTCAGAAAAACCCTTAACCTCACCCACAAGATGTTGTGCCCGCGGTTATAGCTCATTCGTTGTTGGCAAGACACTCTGTGCCTACGACTTTGGCCCGGATCAACCCTATTTGGCCTCATATCCCTAGCCACTACCTTGCCATGCTTTGCCCACGTTTATGTGTTGTACAGGTAAATCCCCTCTGCATATATAAGTCATCCCTCTAGCCCTAGGTTGGGTCTAGAAACTACAGGAACATACTAACATATACCTTCCTAGATTGTAGATGAAATTCAGAGCAAGGAAGATGACCTACCTTGTTTTGATGCTATGTTGTTGTCTTCTATCGAATCTTCTTGATGCGTCGCTCTCTCTCAAACTCGACACACACTGCTACCAAAGTTTGATTATCTGTACAAAAATTCAAGGCACCATGAAAAACATAAAACAATTACAACCTATCTAACTAATCAAGGAATGCTATAAATCTCATTATAAATGTAAACAAGAGTGGAAAATAAACATTATTTGCATTTTATTATGATAAATACAAGGGGATTTTGCAACGAAGCCTTGATTTTGAGGCTCTCCTTCAGCGGTTCTATATCCAAGCATGTTTGCGACACCCTCATACACAAAGCTCTAAGATCTCACTATGTTCTTAACACACAAAATCAATCACACTCTATACTATTCTCCCAAAGCTATAATTTCTTCTCCTCTCTAGCTAGCTAAGGCAGTAGAGGTGAAGGAGGTCTCCTTATATAACAATGGAGGAGGAGGATATGGGCCCTCAAATAATGGAAAAAAGGCTTATCCTTTGTAGTAGTTCCTATTTATTGGGAACAAGAAGCCCAAAGGGGAATTCCTTGGCCATATCCTCAAAACAAACTTCCAGCTCGTCGCCTCGTGAAGCTTCTAGTCGCAGAAGTTCCGTTTCTATTTAAAAAAAATTCCAAAAGAGGATTAGTGTGGGTTCGAGATTAAGACAGAGCGTCGATCGGTGCAGGCTCAGTGCAAATCTCTGTTATCGGCATGGGTCAAACACTGAGACAAAGCACCAACCTTGAAAACTAGGTTTTTATAAGGACCTTCCAGAAAAATTGTAAAGGGAGATGATTTGGCAGACAAAGTGTGGTTCAGGGGTATGTATTCCATGCTTGGAAAGTACGCAAGGGGCAGTGTATGGGTCCTCCAAGATCAAGGAACGAGGAGTACAAGGATAGTGACAAATTTTTGTGTAATATATGCCCCCTAAAGTATGAAGTCCGAACATGAGTGAGGGGTGAAATTCTTTATGAGTATGCGCAAGGAATCGGACGCTACTATCGGGAAACCTACAAATCAAGCATAGATACATATACATAACCGGAATCTCTAATTAAAATACATGAATCAATGTATCGACACAACCATCCATAAAAGATACCATGGTATGGTCGCAGCCATCCATCTCAGAAGGATCACATATATACTCATGGTATGGTCGTAGCCATCCATCTAACAAAAACATGTATCTAATCATGGACAAATCATATCGCCTCACAAACTGGACTCTAGAGAATAAAATCTAGGGTCTTGTGCTCCATCAGGACCCCATCAAGTAAAATTTCAAGCATGCGAATAAATGAGTTGAAGTCAAACATGCAAGAAAATCGCCTGATTACCAGCTAATGAGGAAAGTTGTTAACAGGTGTGAGAGATGCCACCAATAATTTCAATCGTTCTCAAGGTACTACTAGTACAATACATAGAATGTGAATAGTGAGTTGAAGTCGAACACCCATGAAATCACCCAATCGAAAGCCAATGATGTTAACCTGTCGTCGAATGTGAAGAACTTTCCATTGAGGCATCCAAGCTCTAAGTTATTAGATAGGAGTATCTAGATCAACTTCCCGGATAATGAGTTGAAGTCGATGGGAAGCGATCCATCGAAGCAGTTCATAATGAATCCCACATCATCGACACGAAACAGAGAATGTAATATGAGCGTTAATCAAGACTGGAACAGAGGATCAAGGAATGTACAAACTGCAAAAGGATTTTCTCTTGAACATATCGGCGACACGACTATGTAATTTGGTAGCATTTGACTCAAATAGGATTAGAGGTCATGTTGACAAGATGTGTAATCAAATGAGAGGGAAACGGATTTCCCAAACCCATGGAGGAAAAGTGACAGAGTGAAGATATCCCAACTCGACACGAAATGCAAATAAGTGTCATGTTCAAGAGTGACATACTTCCGACACAACTGACGAATAACTTCCATTTTCCCCCAACATTTATGGCAAGTACCTCTTTATTTTTACACAATATTGAAGAGGATAGCATATGCTTGTCATATAAGTTTGTCCTTCAGACAAATCCATCCTAGTACATTTTATGAGCCCTAGGAAGGAGGAACTCGTTGAAGTCATGGTGACGATTTCCGATGTCATTTAGTTTTAACAACTCTGACAAAGGAAGAACTCGGCGTATTTTCATGTTTATAGAGTTTTAAAAGAAGCGGAAAATAAAAATCTAAAAGGCCCCTCTCGTAAATAATCCCTCATACCCGAAAAGGTAGAAAAGAAAATATGAGAGAACCTCTTAGTTGTGATTGGCTAAGGTATTCCTTTTTTGTAAATAGTTTATCCCAGCCCGAAAAAGGGGTAAACTTGTACTGGGTAAACGACGTTTCACAACCTTTAAAAAATTCAAAACAACAAGGGTCTCGAAAATATTTTCAATTTTTTAGAGTCAGAAAAGAGCTGAAAGATGACTCCTCTTGGAGGAATGAGTGGTATTATGAGTAGCAACTAGTTCTGGTGATGGTGGAACTACTAAGAATAAGTAAAGGTCAAGAAGATGGCTAACAAGACCACTCATTGCAGCAGTTCCTTAGGAATGCGTAAAACAACCATGTGAGGGCATATGATCAGTCGAGTAAATGCAAACAATGGAATTAGAAAACCAAGGCTCATCTGGAAAAACAGGTTCATAAAAAGGCAATCACGAGAGGTAAAATAAGAATGGTTTCATTTTTAAACAAGCTTTAAATCAAGAAACTCTGCTTGAAGTTGGTTTCATTTTAACACAAGCATAAAACAAAGATAAACTATGCTTGAAAAATTTGGCATGCCCCCAACATGGTAACTCAATTCAGGGTACATTCCCCCCAAACTTCAGTGCATTCAACGAAGTAGACTGCTAGTTACGGACATGTGGATGGAATGAAGGTTCAATTATGAGAACAAGTGAAAGAATTGACTGGGATCTTATGAGATCTAATCAAAGACTCGAATTGAAAAGGGAACTTGTTTCATTGTTTAACGAGGTTGACACAGTAAAATAACTATCCTCATGACACCTTGTTTCATTTTTTAAGGAGCTTGACATAGTAAAAGGAACTATGATCTGAAGAGTGTATTTCATTTTTTAAGGAGCATGACACAAGAAAAGGAACTATGCTCTGAAGAGCTTGTTTCAATTTTTAAGGATTTTGACACAAGAAAATGAACTATGCTCCAAAGAGCTTGTTTCATTTTTTAAGGAGCTTGACACAAGAAAACGAACTATGATCCGATGAGTTTGTTTCATTTTTTAAGGAGCTTGACACAAGAAAACGAATTGTGCTCCGTAAGAGACTTGTTTCATTTTTTAAGGAGTTTTTCACAAGAAAATGAACTGTGCTATGAAGACCTAATCAAGACATACAAAGAGTCATAGCTTCCAAGAGGTTCTCATATGATGGGAAAAAAACACTCTGGAAATTAGGATCCAATTCCCCCAGTACGTTGTGTACTACCTCACTAACTGAATTATCAACGGACGTGAACATGGAACAAGTGGCCACATAATTGACCTGTGGCGGCAAAGATATCATCAGCAAGTAAGGACTAGGAAGGGACGACGGTAGACCATATGTCACATTAGAACCAAAGAATAAAATCTTATCAATAGTCATGATCTGACCTTCATGTGGAAAACAAATGACATGAAATAGGGAAGAGACAAGCACACCCAAGGCATAAGCATAGTTGCGCCCCGAGAGTAAATTAAAATCCAAGGGACCTTGGAATAGTATCACGTCTATATAGATGGTTTTCTCTCCAAAAGTAATAGACAAATTCAGAAGAATCCATAATGGTTGACTTGTTCCTCTGTTAAAAGCCAACATATTACAGGTAACAGCCACAAGCTACAGAGAACGCAAAGCTTACCGTGTAGTTGAGGATAGAATACTAACTGAGGCACCTTCATCTATAATTATGCCCGGTACGACCATATTGCAAGCTTATACAACGATCTCAAAGGGCACGTAAGAAGGAAGACGATGTACCATAAATCGAGTCCAATCAAAGGAAGCGACCAAACTACATGGATGGGGTGAGATAAGAATAGGATGATTATCCCCTTGCATTACGAGAGAGGAAATACCATCCTCCTGGGATCCGGGAACGAGAGCAGGAGGATCACATTCTGTAACTATGGTGACAGGAGTCAGAGGATCACCCTCCTGGATCATGGAAATGGGAGGATCACCCTCCAATCCTGGGGAATCAGAGGAAACAAAAAGAAACTGACTAGGATGAGGCCCACTCTCTAAGGAAAAGACCTAATGGACTGTAGGTGGAATCAGGTCAACCTTTTTCTTAACCAGTGATTGGTCAGAAATGGACTCAGGAGAATGACTTTTAGAGAAAGTGTAATTGACCAGAGATGAATCTTGATCAATGACTTGATCAACTAGCGGAGGACTCGAAGAAAAATTATGGTAACCGACAGGAAGACAGGACTCAAAAGCCGAAAGGGTATCCAATACTTTCGAAGCTTCATCCATATAAGGGCAGAGGTGAATGGGATGGTTCCCTTCACATAACCTATAGGTAAATTTGATCTTACCCTATTTCTTACGAGTCTCATTATCTTTATCTGAAGGCTCATCATCAGCATGATGCCCAGAGGCTGATGATGAAAGACGAATCGAGTCAACAGACCACACTTCTAGCACCTTGGGAATACTAGGGAAATCACGAAGAAGGTGATCACCCTCACATAGCTTGCAAGGGAATTTCACTCTGCGAGATGGAGTGGGGGGTTTCTTGATATTAGTTGCATGGGTAGAAATAGTTTCTTATTTTCCCCCTATCTTATTTTCCTTCCTCCTCTTCAACTTCTTCTTCTTCTTCTTAGCCACCCGGTTACCAGAATCCAGACTTTCACCAGGCGAAGAGGAAGAAAGAACTGAAGAAATGGTGAAGAAAGTGAGGGGTCGACCTTAGCGTCAACATGGGCTTGATATGGTTTAGGCAGAGGAGAACTCGGTTGAGAGACAGTTGGGATTTTCGAAACCACAGAGGTCGAAAATAACCAAACTGATAGACCAATGGTTAATCCTAGGAGGGACAACATTGCCATATACAGGGCACCAACATTCCTGAATGAAGGAAAAGGAAAAGGATTCCCATCTGGAGGAATTCCTTGTTTGGTGACCTCTGGAAACATTGCCATTGGAATCAACCCTAAAGAAACACTAAGGAATATAAATTTAACCAGGAATATTTCTTGGGTGGTCAATTTTAAGACACTGAAACATAACTTTTCCTTTTCATGTTTCAAGAGTCTAGAAAAGGATAAAAGGTGACTCTAGTCGCTTTCAGTTTGAAAAAACTCAAAAGGAAAAGTGCTCGATGATCTTTTCAAATTTTAAAGAGTTAGTAAAGATCAAAAATGACTACTCATGAACTATAGGAAAAAGAGTGTACCATGTAATCGTGAACTGTAATATACACCTTGGTGATCAAATGAAAGAGAAATGACCAAGGACTTGACATATGGCAACCAATCTCCCCGAATGTTGTGTTCGGTGTATCACGGTTACAAGGCAATAGACTCGGCTTCCTATAGATAAAGGATTTCATTCTATGAGGGTCTCCCTTTATATCTCAACGATACGGGGAGCACAAGTCTATGCTAGCGTTGTCTGTTTCCTTATGGCGAATGACAGTTACTAGGTTTAACGACGTCGGAACATGTCACTATCCTAGACCTCTAAGTGTGAGCGTTAAGTTTCAATGCTTCCTTATATTGATTGAATAAATTTTATGGTTGATCTTTAATTATGTCTCAGTTTCAAGGCCCTACAACTATCATCGGAGAACTTCTATATGCAACTATATTAGAAAATAACTCTTTCCATTTGATGAATGCTATCTAGTTAAGGGAAGAGTCTCCAATAATGATGCAACAAACAGTAATACTTCAAACGAAACTTTTTTCTAACTAGATGTCTTTCACTATCCAAAAGTAATCTAGAACATTCAAAGATGTGAATTATGCAATGCAATCTATGCAAAATTCTCTTTTCTAAAATTATGCAATTGTAATCTATGCACAATTTCCTTTTTCTTTTGAAACAATAAGAATGCACTCAATGCATTTTTCGATGAAATGAGAATCTACTTAATGCATGTTTTTTAATGAAATAAAATGCACTCAATGCGAACTTTAGTTTTCAATCATTAAAAAATGTAATCTAATTTCAATGATAAATTTCAAACATGACTTTTTAATGCAACTTGATCTAATCCATTTTAACAAAAAGCAAACTTTGAGACGAAAAATAAATGAACACAAATTTCCTTAATGCAAAAATGATGCAACAAACATTAAGAATACAATCCTGTTTTGAACACTTTGTAGTGAAATTCCTCAATAGGCTACAAGACATATGAGTTCAAGCACAAAGAGGACTTCCAAAGCATGAGCTCAAAACAAGGCATTCATTCCCTTTTACATCAAGCAATCATAGAAAGAAGACTTTTCAGCTGAACAATGAGCAATGTAATCTATGCTCACAAGCAAACAAGCAGACCAAATGAACTCAGAGAGACACTTGAGACTTGATCACTCAATCAACCAAAAATCAAATGGAAATCAACTAGAGATGGCTCACCAAGCAAGGATATAGACTCAATCAGCAGGGCGATGTCCCGCGACACATGCAACTAGGAAATGATGCACAATCCTAGAAAAACTGAGGATGTAGGATGTATGTCCAAACAGAAAGGACAAAAAAAATAAGCAAAAACCAAGCCAATGAGCCAATCGAACCAACTTGAGAAAAGGGGAGAACATGTAAATCATACAGAGAAAAATACCGAAAGGGCAAGACACACTGGTGAAAGACTTAGGGAAAAAACCTTAATTTTTCACACACACTATAATTGGCACGACTTTAGGGGTTGAAACTAGCACCAACAGCCCAATGGTGCAGCTTTATAACTGACAACTAGCGCCAATCAGTGCCACTGTCAGACACATAAAAGCGCCAATTCCTGAAAAATAAAAAAAACAAATAATTTCTCCTAACCAAGACCAGACTCACCACTTCAAGCAAAAACTAAAATATTGTAATTGATGAAAAACATAAGAAAAAACAAGGAAATGGTTGTTCGACTAAACTCGTCAAATGACTAAGACCTCAAAGAGTGGCAAACTCAAAGGAAACTCCCCAGTGGAGTCGCCAATTTTTTGTCTAGGTAAATCCCCTCTGCAGACAGAGACAATCCCTCTAGCCCTAGGGTGGGTCTAGAAACTACAGGAACATACTAACATCTAACTTCCTAGATTGTAAATGAAATTCAGAGAAAGGAAGATGACCTAGCTTGTTTTTATGTTATGTTGTTGTCTTCCGTCGAAGCTTCTTGATTTGTTTATCTTCTCAAGCTCAATACACGTTGCTACCAACATTTGATTATCTGTACAGATAGTCAAGACACCATGACAAGCGTAAAATCACGTCAAAAATTAAAAAAATTACAACCTATCTAATTGATCAAGGAATGCTATAAATATCATTATAAATGTAAACAAGAGTGGAAAATAAACATCAGTTGCATTTTATTATGATAAATACAAGGGGAGTTTACAACCAAGCCTTGATGTTGAGGCTCTCCTTCGGCAAGCCTGTTTCCAAGCACGTTTGCGACACCCTCATACACAAAGGTCTAAGATCTCACTATGTTCTTAACACACAAAAACAATCACACTCTGCACTATTCTCTCGGAGCTATAATTGCTTCTCCTCTCTAGATAGCTAAGGTAGTAGAGGTGAAGGAGGTCTCCTTGTATAACAATGGAGGAGGAGGATATGGACCCTAAAATAATGGGAAAAGGCTTTTCCTTTGGAGTAGTTCCTATTTCCTGGGAACAAGAAGCCCAAAGGGGAATTCCTTGGCCATATCCTCAAAACAAACTTCCAACCCATCGCCTCACAAAGCTTCTAGTCGTGGAAGCTTCATTTCTATTTAAAAAAATTTCCAAAAGAGGATCAGCATGGATCTGAAATTAAGATAGAGTGCCAATCGGCGTGAGCTCAATGCAAATCTCTATTATCGGCGCAGGTCAGACATTGAGACAAAGCGCCAACCTTGAAAACTATGTTTTTATAGGGATCTTCCAAAAAATTTGTAAAGGGAGATGATTTGACAGACAAAGTGTGGTTCAAGGGTATGTACTCCATGCTTGGAAAGTACACAAGGGTCACTGTATGGGTCCTCTAGGATCAAGGAATGGGGAGTACAGGATAGTGAATAATTGTTGTGTAACACTATGGCACCCTAGTTACTACCTTGCCATGTTGTGCTTGCATCTCTAGCCCAATTTTTTTTTTGTGCCTGCGACTATGACCCAGAAACCCTAGATCAAAGCGAGCCTCTTGCCTATGATTCTAGGCCCTGCATGAACTTCTTTCATTTAACCCGTGTGAGACAAAATAGAATAGAAGAACCAAGACAAAGAGTGCAAGTCGGAAATCACTTGAGCAAAATTTGTGAGAATGAGATTGAGGCCACTTCTATTTGTAGCTTTCATGAGGGTCCGCTTGAGGTTGACACCAACTTAACAAATTCCGCATGTGCTTAGGCCAACCCATTCCATTTCAATTTAATAAATAAAATAGTACAAAATTTAACTTCCACTTAACCAATTTGGGAAATATATAGGCGATTTTGGTCCTCTCGAAAAGAATATAATGAAATTATGATCTCGACCATATGATTTGTTCAAGGTGAAATTTGACCACATTTTCATAATTTTAACAGTCTGTGTAGTTGTAAATCTAGTCTTTAGGAGAGTGCAAATAACATCACCGAAGGCCTTGCATGGTGCAAATCCAAAGTCCTTTGACCAAGCCATCATTGAATGTTAAGGGAGGGGAATTTGGTGTGGTGTAAAGAGTTGAAACCCTAAAATTATGGGAAGAATCAGATAAGGCTTATCCTCTTGCAGATCAGAATCACAAGCGGGAAATCTTCTGATTGGAGTGGTCGTATTCTCCTCTTACATGATTTGTCATTTGACGTGGACTATCTATGGGGTCCATGTAGCTAAGAAAATAGCCGACATATCAATATAGGTGGGAACCAATTATTTTGGGTGACATGTGAAGAATAAGGTTGACCTTGACTTAGTCAGAGGTTGGGAGGTCAAGTTGTGTGTTTATTAGCAGATGCGTAGTTGATGTGTTGCCTCGACTAGGTTGAAGGTCGGGGGTCGGGCAGTTGGAAGGAAGCCAAGTTTCGAGCTCTAGGTTGGGCCAAACCTGACTAGATCAGAGGTCAGGAGGTCAAGCCATGTACTAGTGGGTGGATGTGCAGCTAACATGTCGACCCCAACTAGGTCGGAGGTCAAGAGGTCGAGTGTCGGAATGCGAGGTGGCATTGTGATGTAGAGAGAGGCGTATGTCCTAACTGTCTTCTCACCTGTTGATTGGACAAACCCATGGTGAACTGCCACATGGCATTGTGATATTGGTGACTTCCATTCCCTGTGTGAGTAATTATATTGAAGTGAATTAAAAGAAAAAAAATGAAACCGAACGATCGGATTCACCAATAATGACTCTCTTACCTCAGTAGGGTAAGGGGGTATGTTACAGTTAACCAATACTACCTCATCAAGGAGAGGATATCCTTCATCATAAATAAACACCATGCAAATTTGAAGATATAATTGGTGAGTCCCAACCAGGAAAAAGTCTTGATTAGTTATGTTAGCATTATGGTTCTTTGTTGTCCTTGATGGAAACCAAGACTGATTTTTACAGGCATTCTACAATTTGTATAATGAAAAGAGGAGAAGAAAATGTGTTTTTATCCAGAGAGTGAGAGCTTATCTTTTAATAACCAGTCCTTTGAAATACTTTATATATATCTATATATATATATATATATATATATATATATATTAATTAAAATGGAGCAATGTCATCGAAAGGCCTATATATATGTATGTATATGCGTATTTGTGTGTGTATAAATTAATTACAGAAAGGTTGTGAGATCGCACATGCAGAGTAAGGGAGAGTGCTCAATGGGTCACACCCAAAGGTGCTACCCTGAAAGCTTTTATAGACCCCAATTACCCTACGCCTGGCTACAATGAGCGGGCCGAAAGCATTCAACGGAGGACTCAAGGTAGGTCCCACCCAGAATTTCTATGTTGGATGCCTTTATAAACTCTACTTCCCATCATTTCAGGCTACAACAAGCGGGTTGAATGTATTTAGTGGAGCACCTCAGTGGAACCCGCACATAGATTCTACCCCCGACAACTTATTCATCATGACAGGTTACAAAGAGTGGGCTAGAGGATTTGTTAGAAATTCTTATCTTATATTCGAGCTTGTATAAGTGGGAATACATTGCAGGATCAACGATGAAAATTTAAAAGGTGCACATTGTGTGGTATAGTGGGCTCCACCAGGAGGCTTATACTCGAAGGTTTCCATAATACCTCTATTCATTGATTCAGGCTATATCAAATGAGCTCATGTGGCAAAGGTGGGTCCCAGCAGGTGGTTTCTATACAAATAATTGTATAATCCCATTTTCTATAACATGGGGCTCATGCAAACAGGCTCACGTGGAAAAGGTGGGTCCTTCTTGGAAGGTTTACAACCTGGAGATTATAATTAAATCACTCTTGTAATGCACTAGCCTACAATGACCAAGCTTACATGCAAAGGAATTATACCAAGGCATATATATATATATATATATATATATACGGTTAAAGCAAGACCTTGGGTGTAAAATAAAATTCGGTGTTGCGAGAGTTGAGTAAAGGGTTGAGTTTCTAATATTATGGAATTCCTTTGTGTGCCTATATTATGGTGACTTTCCACTTTAATTTACATCCATGACTTGAAGGAAGAACCATTATGTTTAGAAATCTAGGCACTAAGGGGATTTTCTCATTGAAATTTGTGCATTGGGTCATATTGATTCTAGTAAAATTTTCCAAAGGTGTTTGTGCATGTGTTAAGTAGAAACCAATGGTTTTTACCCTTCGTATTGATGGGTTAAATAACGCATACCCAACTTATTAGTTAGCTCAGCCATCATATAATGGCGAAAATGGGAGCCATGATCAGTGACAATGGCTTGAGGGACTCCAAACATGGTAATCACATGATTGAAAAGAAATTGGATGGTCGTATTACTGTCAACTGTGAGAGTAGGCATTGCTCCAGCATATTTGGTGAAGTAGTCTACGGCTACAATAATATAAGCATGCCCCTCGGCCGAGCGAGGGTTACACATCATAAAATTGATGAGTTACTTTGCAAAGGGACCAATGGTAATGACAGGATGGAGGTGAGCGGGTGGTGCATGCATCTTGCACTGGTAGATCTGGCACTCGTGACAATTACGGACAGCGAGGATACAATATTTGAAAATGGTAGGCTAGAAATACCCTGCATGAAGAATTTTTTAGCAATAGCATAATCAGACATGTGACTACCACATGCGCTAGAATGGCAATCGTTATGGACTTTTTTAGCTTCCTCGAGTGTTAAACACTGACAGAGGACGGAATCAACTCCAATGCGGTATAAAGTATCTCTGACTATGAGATAGGGTTGTGAATGATGACGGATACGTCGACAAGCATCTTTCATCAACTTGGACTGGAAAGTAGAAGTCTAGAGATAAATGATGATATCACCATACCATGGATCGAGGGTGTTAATAAAAAAAAGAGTATCGTCTAGAATGCATTCCTTAGAACCGAAAGGAGCATAGGCAGAGGGTAAGGAGCAGATCAACTCAGAAAATACCAACAATTTCTTTGATTTGGCGGCAGTGAACTCCAAATTGAACTCTGGAGGATAACTTTCCACTTAGATTACTTGTCCCCTAGAAAATGACAATTAAAAATATAGGTCATGGGGTTACAATCAGAAATCACGGTCGTGGTGCGAAGTAAAATATAATGACGGAAATGTTGTGCAGTTTGAATAGCTTCCAACGCCAATTTTTCGACATGAGTGTAACGCATTTCAGTGTCGATAATATTGCGGCTAAGATAATATATGACATGCTCGTTACCCCAATGTGGATGTTCTCGACAATCCCTGGTTTAACAGAGATGTCTATAGGAATCATCCGAGTAATATTTCCCATGTTTCCTTCTATAAAAAATTCATGTGTCAAAATAGGCATTTGAAGTGGTTGGAAAGGAGCTTGGGAAGAAAAATTCTCAAGACAGGTAAACATTGCCCCAAGACTAGGTAAAAAGGAAGAACAATGATGATTATCATCCCAATCAGGATCCTCGAGAGACATGATTTCCACGATGGCTTCATCAGTCGGAAACGTCTCATTCAAGGGATATGGAGAATCTGAAGCACCGAGCCAAGGGGATTGAGAATACGTGTCAAGAATCATACCTTAAGAATTATGATCAAAAGGAGAAACCGAAGCAGATATGATCTCACAATAATCAATTTCTATTGGAATTAATGGCATTACATCACCAAACGAATCAACCTGATCAGGCGAAGGGATGATCCAGGGATCAGAAGGAGTGGAGATCATATTGGCCTGAGCAGTGTTAGGCGGAGGAAGAGAAAAAATACCCATAAGGGTAAGATCTTTGAAAATTCTTGGCCACACACTTTCATAAGGCATGGGAATGTGGTCGACATACAGAAAATTTCTCTTTGAAGAAATGGAGGTGAAAAATGATAAATAGTGATAATCTTTCCTTCGTGCGAGAAATGAAGAACACAAAAGAGAGTGGACGGTACGCATATCATGGCATGAGTACAACTATGGCTGAGGAGGATATTATAGTTGAATTTAGCATCAACAACTTCAACCTCGACATTAACCATTTTTCCTTCCAACTTGATAGGTAAGCTGGTGAGGATACCAAGAGGGTGAGATTCCCTTCCATCGAAGGCCTCTAAAGAGTTTGGAGACTAGATAGGGGCTAGAGAGTCGATGGATTTCCAGCATGAAAAAAAAATTATGCAATTAGATGCTCCTTCATCTATGACTACTCGATGGATATTCTTACCATTAATCCCAACTTGGATAATCAAAGCAAGTTGTCGAGGGAGACGTGGGATGAAATTTTCCATATCAAAAGTGATAAGACTCAAATCGACAGGGTCAACTCCTCCGATAGAGGATAAAAAATCCATCCGTTGTGATGGAAAACTCTGAAGTACCTTCAGCGCAGACATAGCAGATGGCACCTAAGCCAAATCCTCAACAATACTGTAATGCTGAGCAGCACGGGAATTCGGGTTATAGGAGGACTTAAGGAGCACATGTTTAGAAGGTGGTCGTACAACGGGCTTGGAACTAGGCTTTTCAATATGAAGAGGGCCAAAAGTAGGAGGGGAAGAAGGACCATTTAATATTTCTTTCCCTATCGCTAGAGGCAGTTCTGTATAATATTTTGATCAGGTAGAAATAGATATGGGTGCAGCACCATTCATCATGAAAAATTGAGAGCCAAAAGGGGTAGCAGACTGGGTTTCTCCACCATTTGAGTTTGTTGTTATGGGAACGGTTCCTTAAGAATAGCCGAAGTTCCATGGGTGCCTTTGAACAGTCGACTCACTTTGGCCCATCATGGACAATCCTTGGTGTAATTCTCATCATCACATATCAAGCAAGGATACTTTGGTTTACGTTTCGAGCCATCATCAGTGTTGGTTTTATGAGAATCATGTTTCGGGGTATCGGCTTTGGCCTTGCCTTTACTCTTCTTCTTACCTTTGGAAGCTTTGTCTGCCGAGGTAGACTGGACGACATTCACTTCCGTGGTTTTTACAGGATTGGAGGGTGGTTGAGAAGTAGAATCAGTAGAAAGAGTGGATTTCTGATTCACATGATTAGGAGAAGACTTATGGAAAGTATGGGAAACTAAACCAATGATATCGTCGACATATGGTGTCATCGATGTTTTGGAGGTTCTATGTCATGGAGCATCAGGCAAGAGTTCATGAAGCATGCCAGATTGGGAGTAAACCAGATCGAGGTACTGGGAACAAGAAATGGCCTACTCCTCGGTAACACATGCCCCCATAGCGATGTCCTTAGCTATCGGACCGATAAAAGGGGTAGTGAACCAGTCAGTCAGAAGTTTATCAGGGATTTCAAACTTGATCAAATGATGACATCATATCCATTCATGAATGTGATCAGAGATATGTGTGGCCCGATCTTGTTTTAGCGACATAAGGACGTGTGTTCCCATTTCAAAGCAAATCGGTAACCGAAAGTGTGTGAGAAACGCCATTGCAAGAGAATTGAAATCTTGGAAGATTCCATGAGAGAGTTCAATGTGCCACTTTGCAGCAGCACCAGTGAGCATCCTTTCAAAAGACATAAGAGAATAGAATCATCAATCCATGAGTTAGAGGAGAACCATATGTGTTACTTCTTAATATGTGTCTGGGGGTCTTCTCCATACTTGCCTTCGAACTTGGGACAATCGTCAGGAATCTTGGTGGGAACTTGGGGCCAATATGGATTATGAAGAATGGGATTATTTGTTAACTTTGACACATCAGGCAGTTCCAGTGTAGCAAGGAATGGAAATTGTGGGTTAAAAGGCATCGCAAGCCTTTGATAAAGACCGACGTTAGGGTTCCAACCAGGTCTGGAGAAATATTAAGCCCATATGTTCTGTCCCAGAGGATTTTTTCTATAGGGGTTATAATTTTGAAAATTATACCCATATCTTGGCTAGGACTAGGGTATTGGTTCTGAGTAAACCATTGAGGTCTAGTTTGAGCAACGTATGGATTTTGTTGCAGGATCAAATTAATGCCTTGGGGTTGACCTTGTGACATCAAAGGTTGACCTTGGGAAACCATCGGTTGGCCTTAAGGAATCAAAGGTTGGCCCTGAGGCTGAACAGGTTATGCCTGGGGTCCAGGTTGGCCCAGATGCTGAGGTTGAACAGGGTGTCCCTGAAAACCAGGTTGACCTTGCTGGCTAACAGAGGGCTAACCTTTTTTCACAAGAGGTAGGCCTTGTTGAATGTAAGGCTGGATTTTTTTCACAAAAGGCGACCTCTGAGGTGGATAGGTTTTCCCCTCAGCAACATAAGGTGCTCCTTGCTGAATGTGGGGTTGACCTGGATGATTATAGGTTTGTCCCTATTGGCTGAAGTTTTTCCCTGTAGACGATAGGGTTGTCATTTTGGAAAATAGGGTTGTCCCTGTTGGTATGTGAATTGATTCAGAGGTTGATTTTTTTGAACATACAATGGACCTAGCTAGACAGGCCTATGGTAATATATTTGATTCCCGAACTCATCGTAGAGATGCGGGGGTTAGATCGGAGCCTAAACCTACTAAGAACCCTGAGGGAGGTAGTTATGATGTTGAACAACCATCATATATTTTTCGTATGGAAAACCTCCTAGAATATGATTAGAAGAGATAGGCACACTACCAATAGGTTGATTGACTCTCGATAGGTGAGGTTGTGATCCACTCACAACGGGCCCAGCAGACAGTGCGGAAGCATTTGGATGTGCTCCATGAATAGTAGAAACTAACGACAATGATGTAACCACGCTAACAGATGGCACGGAGGAAGCCACACAAATAGTGGGCTGGGTTGGGATAAACGTGACAAATATTTGAAAAATGGGAATTGAATAATATGGACCTGAAACAAACGACCCTGAAGAAGGAGCTGTAGTACTTGAACATAACGGGTTTCGGTACAAAGATGAAGCACCATAAATTATCTATCCCAAAGTACAATAACCAATCGGGAGAGACTAAGAGGAAGGCTGAGTCATCTCATAAGGAAAATTTTCAGGAGGGAATTTATATTCTCCAGTAGATATGAGAGTCTCTTCAATACTAATAGGACTTGAAGCATCCATGTCAAACGAAGACATGCTTTCATGGAAAAGCTGGCGAGCTGTGGAGGGAAAAGCACTGGACAATGGTGTCGCAAGCGAATCTAACCCTTGAGGGGGATCCTCTCTTAGAAATAAAAAAGGATTTGGGGGTTGCTAGTTGATGTTGAACGGATCCTTAGGGGGAGAACTAGTGGCAAGAGGTTGAATTCTCAAGATGATGGCACTTTCAAGGTCTTGGGTCCCAACAGACGGAGGTGTCTAAGAAGAGACTCTGGGGAGAGACTCTTCACCACGAGGTAATGAAGAGGATGATGAAACAGGTGGTTCTACCATGGTGACTTTGTCTCAGAAGAAGAAGAGAGAAGAGATGATTAATTCGAGGCTTTAACAACAATCATTAAGGAATTACTCATGATCTAGCCAAGAAATAGTTTAATGGGTGTGTGATCTAATCATGGGAAATTAATTTTATAACATTGAAACAAGACTCTTCCTTCTCATGTTTTAAGAGTCGAGAAAAGTACAAAAGGTGAATCTAGTCACTTTCAATTTGAATGAGATCAAAAGGACATATTTTCAAATTTAAAGAGTCGTGGAAAGATAAAAAAATTACTACTCGGGAACTCTAGGCAAAATGGTGTACCAAGCTCCCGTGAACTGCAATAAACACCTTGGAAAATAAATTTACCAAGGACTTAACATACATGTAGGCAGTCTCCTAGAATGTTGTGTTCGATGTATCACGGTTACAGGGCAGCAAACTTGGCTTCTGATGGATAAAGGATTGAAACCTAAAAGGGTCTCCCTTTATATACATGACGGTATGGTGAGCACAAGTCTGTACTAGCATTGTCTAATGCAATATTACGAGCAACAGCTGCTAGGTTTAATGACACCGCAACACGTCACTAGCCTAGACCTCTAAGTGTGAGCGTTAAGTTTCAATGCTTCCTTAAGTTGATTGAATTAATTTATGGTTTATCTTGAAATTATGTTTCAGTTTCAAGGCCCTACCAATTTTTATCTCAAATCTCTAATGTGAAACCATATGAGAGAAAGAATATCGTTTCGTTTCGATGAAAAGCTATCTAAGTGAAGGATAAAGGCTCGCAGCAAAGCAGCAGTCAAACGAATGCAAGAATGACACTTTCCCTTATGCTACTAACATAGCCAAAGCAGAAAAAAAAAACTCTTCTTTTTTATTTCACTTTCCAATGAAAAAGAAACCTACTAACGCAAAAGAGAATTTGTCATTTTCAATTGTGAAGGAAGAATGCATTTTTTTGTTCTTTGTATAAGTGAGAAGAAACAATGCAATGTTACACTAAAAAAAAAAAATACTAGCTTCGAGTAGCCTCAAATTAAATCATCAATCACATGAAGAGTTCAACTCCAAGAAAACATAAACCACACTCAAAACTAGGCATGCATCTCCTTACACAAAATAAAGGCCTTTTAAGTCGACTCAACGAGAAATCTGATCTATGCTCAGGGCGATGGAGGGACAATCAAATAGACATGGAATGAAAGCTTGACAATCCTACTTCTCATAAAATCAACTGAAAAAGGCCAAGAAACCACGTATAAGGTTGAACGGTGAACGCCCAAACTTACTCATAAACATATTAGACACCCAACGAACATGCGACCAAGCGAATGGTTCGACACACCTAGAAATCCTAGGATGGACAGGCCACATGGTTCGAAAGAGAGATAACACAAACTGAAATGAACGAGACAACCAATCAGGAAAGAAGAGCTAGATGGATGAATCCAAAATGAAAAACCAATCTAAAGGACAAGGCACACTGGAAACTCAGTGGAAAAATCCCAAAATCTAACTCTACAAGAATCGTCGCGATTGTTCTGCAACATTCGGCGCCAAGCAGGAAAAATCGCACCTGTGTTAAGGACAAATCACGTTGATGGGTACGACTATTACACAATCAGCAGCGCCGACCAAGAAAAGGAAGGAAAAACAAAGGGTTTGATGAGAAAAACTAGGTTTATCACTTTAGGAAAAGGCTAAATGGACAGAAGCAGTCAAACAAGCCAAAGAAAACATAGAAATGAAAATTGGCTAAAAGTTGGATAGACAATCAAAATTTTAAAACAAAAAATGAGAAAAAATAGGCATTGATAGCCCTAGTATGGTCACCATGTTGTTATGCAGGAATATCCCCTCTGTGGACAATGGAAATCCCTCTATCCCTAGGGTGGGTATAGCAACAAGGGAACATGTTGGTTTCTAAATTCCTAGTTCATAAACAAAATGCAGATTGGAATAGATGTCCTACCTCAATCCAATGCTCTTGATGTAGTGTGTTGCAGCGATCGCTCGATATTTGTTCTTCAAGCCTTGCACTCTATTGGTAGGGATATTCACACACTTGCACAAAGATCTAGAAAACATTAAAAGAATATGAGCATACATATTCATTTACGACTATCCAACTAGTCAAGGAGAGTCAGAAGCTTTAAACATTGACAAAAACAAAAATGGAACCAGAAATCAATCATGTCACATTAATATATATAAAAGGGAGTTTACAACCTATGCCTTGATATTGTAGACCTCATTTGATGGGTTCATTTGAGCACGTCTCAAATAATTCGTTTTTCAATTCAGCTTAAAGAAGAAAAAGGCTCAAACTCTCTCTCACAACTATGGATTATTCTCTGCTATAAGCTCTTGGTATATTCTAGCTATGTTTGGCCGGATAGCTGAATCAATTGGATGAAGATGGATTTATAGGAGTGGAGGAAGCGATTTGGGATCCACTTATGGTGGAAGAAAGGTCTATCCCTTTGGGAAGTTTCATTTTTGTAGGAACTAGAAGGCCTAAGGGAGAAACTCGACCTCATCCAATCGAACAAACATCCATGACTCCGCTCATGAAGTTGTTAGATCTTAGAAGCTTCGTTTCCATATTAAAAAACCTTCCAAAAGTATCACGGCGTGGGGGCTCTTCAAAGATAGAGAGATGGCATAGGGCCTAGTGTAAATCTGACCATTGGTGCGAGGACATAACTACACAACAACACCGACCCAAAACTGCATGTTTTTTAGGGTCTACTTCAGGAATGGTCCACAGAGATTTTGTTCCTAGCATGTTAAGGGATGCAATGAAATTCATCATGATGTGTGACAATACACAGCGGTCACTATGATGGTCTTCCAGTATTAGAAATAGGGAATGCAGGATGGTGCCAAAATGTTTTGTAACAGATGCCCCCTAAAGAATGAAGTCTGAGAGAGAGGGAGGGGTAAAATTATTTATGGGAACATTCCCAAACCAAAATGTTGTCTTTGGAGGACCTGAAAGATCAAATACAACTGATATCTCTAATACATGAGTACAAGGCATGGGTGTAGCCATCCATAATAGAGAACATGTAATAAGATCCCTGGTATGGACACAACCATCCAGTAAGAAGGATCATAAAATAGACTTGGGTATGGTCGCAACCATCCAATCAGAAGAGTCATGCATACAGTCATGATAAATCAAATCATCCCATGGCCTAGATTTCATCAGTGAAAACCCAGGTTCTTGCACTCCATCCTAACCCGAAAAAGTACAAATTTAGGCATGTGAATGAATGAGCTGAAGTTGAACATGCAAGAAAGTCATCTGATTACCAACCAATAATGGAAGTTTTTAACAGGCGCGAGAGAAACAACCAATAATGACAATGTTTCTCAAGGTAATGCTAGTACAATTCAGGGAATGTGAACAATGAACTGGAGTCAAACATCGGTGAAATCACCCAGTCGAAGGCCAATGATGAGAGCCTATCGTCGAATGCGAAGAAATTTCCATTGAGGCATGCAAGCTTTATGGTACCATAAGGGAGTATTTGGATCAGCTTCCTGGATAATGAGCTGAAGTTGACAGGAAGTGATCGGTCGAAGGAGGTACATAATGTTTCTCACATAATCGACATGAGACAGAGGAATAATATGATAGTGAATCAATATTGAACAAAGGATCAGGGGTTGAAAACTGCAGAAGGGACTTCTCTTGAATATATTGGTGACATGACTCCGGAATTTGGCAGTATTTGACATCAAGGGATTTAGGGTCATGGTTATGAGGAAAAGAGCATATGAGAGGTAAAAATAGATAACCCAAACCCATGGAGGAAAAATGACAAATGTGGTATGTCCCCAACCCGACACGAACTGCACACAAGTGTCATGTTCAAGAGTGACATACTACCGACATAATTGACAACTAGTTCCATTTTCCCCCACGATTTTTGGTGAGTAACCCAATTATTTTTGGAAACAAGCTTGAAGGGGATAGCATATGCTTTCCATGTAAGTTTTTCCTTCATAAAAATCCATCCTAGTACATTTTACGAGCCCTAGGAAGGAGGAACTTGCTAACGTCATGGCGACGGCTTTCAATGTCATTTAGATTTTAATGAGTATGACAAAGGGAAAAATTGGCGTATTTTCATGTTTAGAGGGTTTGAAAAGAAGTGGAAAAGAAAATTATAGAGGTTCTCTTTTCATAGGTCATCTCTCATATCCAAAAAGGTAGAAAACAATATCTAAGAGAACCTCTTAACCATGTTCGACTAAGGTATTCCTTTTTCGTAAATAAGCTATCCCAGCCCGAAAAAGGGGTAAACTTATACTAGGCAGATGATGTTTCGTAGCCTTTAGCGAGTTTTTAACGACAAGATTCTCGGCAATATTTTCATATTTTGAGAGTCAGAAAAAAGTTTAAATATGACTCTTGGGGGTGAATTTTTCGTGTTTTTACCGAGTCCTAAAACGTAATAAAATACAACTTGTTTCCTCATCGTTGCCAATTTTAGGACCTGTTGATGCACAAGAAACAAATGTAAAACCCATTTTCGAGAAAAAATAATAAAAAATAATCGAAAAAGGTATCCAAAGACTTAATTAAGGTTAAAAAAAAGGCTATAAAATGACTCAAATAGTAAAAAAAAATTACTTTTACCTTTTCACCTTCTTGTGAGCATTTTCTTTAGTTTTCACTATGAACTTGGGGAGTTGACTGCAGGTAATCTAGGAGGTCATTGACAAATCTGCTTCTTCCAGGTAAGAGTTATGAACTTCTCCTGCAATTTCATCCATTTTTTGTTTGTTTTAATTTTTTAATTCATTTTATGGGAGGGTTTGAAAAAATTATGTTCGTGGCGGTCGGTGCCAGTTCTAGGCATGAAGTCGCACCAACCTCCACGTTTTTTAAATGGGGAATGCACCACTCAGTGCAGTTGTTTGAAAAACAGCAACGCCAAGCACCTCTCCCAAAAAAAAATTATTTTTCCTCCAAAAACTTCTGGCCAAATGGATCACCTTTTAACCATATGGCCAATGGAATCTCTGAATTTGGTTTTCCTGGAAGAATCAGTAGTTAAAAATGGTAATAGTGTGGAAAGAACGGGAGCATGGGGCAGAGGATGTACAGGCCATTGAGAATGATCCATGCATGGATTCCCTGAGGAATTGTGGGCTCCTGAAATTCTTCATGACCCCATGTCTGAGAGCTCAACTGGGCTGCTACAATACTTGATCATGGTGTATGGGACATTGATTAAGAAAAATTCATCATTCATAACCAAGAATTGGAGATAGAAGTCTCTGACATCTACTACTTGATAGGATTGTCACGAAGGGGAGAGCGAGCACTAATAATAGGTACTCGGGTCCCTGGAGAGATCATGGGCATGATTATAGACAAAGTGTGTCTTGGAGTAAGGAAAGCACACAAGAGTGGTAAGCTAGACATTAAAACAGTGCCTGATTACCATTGAGAGTAGTGTTGCACACCATTACTCAGGTTGCTGGATCTCAAGCTCCCCATGAAGCCACGAAGACTTAGCTCCAATTAGTCGTGGATTGCATGGCTCTGACAATATTAAATTGGGCAGAAGCAGTGACAATCAACATGAAACGTCAGCTAACCAAATGTAAAAATGGTAAGCTAAATCAATTTGGTTCTTGGTCCATCTTGATACTGTTCATCCTGAAAGGGTTATCGATATTCCAGTGCCAAGAGGTGATTGTACCCATGCCACCAGCACGAGAGCCATGGAGGGTCTGTTGGGCTGATTTGATGCCCTTATCAGGAGGTGGATAGTTGTTATAGCATCATTTTTCACCCTCATGTGAATAATGATTGTCTCTTTGGCCCTAGGCACCCTTTCCTTCCAAACTTGAACAAATTCATAAAAACAGTGTTAAAATTCCCATACGCAATTATGCCTAGACTTTTTCATGTATATACACGAGTATGTTCATAATTTTCCACGTATGCCATTTAAATCATTAAAAATATATATAAATTCCTTATTTTCATGGAAGGGTGATGGTTATTCCCGTAATTAAACCACCCCAGCCCGTGACCCAACTGTTTCCAACTGCTGAAACTACTTTTAGGGAGTATAAAATCCCCTCATGTGTATGGCCTAAGGGAGAGAGAAAAATTATAGATATTATACTCTTTTGGATCCCTATTTCAAGTCTGATGTTCACATGCCTCCTACACTTCCCAAGTATATTCAGGAAACCCTTGTTTCCTTGAAGGTGATCATCATCTTATATGACATCTCATGTGCACACATCTTGGAAGAATCCTAGCAAGGTGAGGGTTGGACGGATACAGAAGACGGTATACTCGAAGGCCATGGAAGGATTCAAGGGATCTCTCCAATTTCTATTCTTGTACATGCCATTCATAATAAGAAGTACTATCTTGTTCCCGAATATTCACGTGTCTATGTATGTGTAAATATTGTTAGTTAAACATCCAGTATTTCTTATATAATATTATATATGGATTATAGTGACATTTAGGAACAATATATCATGTACAACTAGTGTTTCATGTTCGTTCTTTCTTGATTTCTAGGTTACGAAGCACGAGGAGTTGCTGGGGGTTTGAACCCTGCGGGATCTACATCAAATGTAGGACTTTCGGGTAAGTTACGCAATTGATTAAATCTATTTTTCAGCATAAAAGATAGGTTAAGTGAGTCCTTCTTGAATGGTATTCCCCTGATCTGTGAAGGTTGCCGACCCAAAAACCTTTAGGGAGTTATTTCCCGAAACAGAAATGGAAACTCCGTTGGGGATCACACTCTTGTGATTTCCCTTTGGGTTGTTTCATCTATCTTGAAGGTTTCCAATAGTTTTAATCATTTTTTCCATTTCAGTAAATATTTTTCTAGTCAGACTAAAGACCTGGTCCCTTGATCATACTTGACCTTTTTTATTTTTTCCTATTTACCTTTCCATACGCGGTTTCTTTCCTGCATAGTCGCGTATATACGTTGTTTTTTGTAAAGGGACTCACATATACGTGATTTTACTTTACAACATTCGTGTATGCACGCTAGTTGTAAAACTACTAAAGCGCGTATGCTTGTGTCAATTTTGAAATTTTTGGTTTTAAGCCTTTTTGGTATTTTCTGCCTGTGGGGCCTTGCTCCTGTGATATCTTTAAATTCTCTGGACTGTGTTTAAAATGGTTTTATGCTTGTTTCTCTCTTGATTGTCTGAAGACTAGATCATTTGGTGAAATCTTCATCTATTGTGCTTGCAATTCTGGCTTGAACACCAAGATCTTTTTCTGAAGATTCTTGGTTGTTCTGAGTATTCTGGACAGAGAGATTTTGCTCGTTTGCTCTTTCCTAACTTTATGAGTTTCTTTGCATCTTGATTTTTGCCTCTTTTTTGCATTTGGTTTTCTTGATTTCATTGACTAGGTCTTGTTGCAATTTTCGAAGAGTCTATTTTGATTCTTTGGAGTCTGAGTTTGCCGCAAGTTTATGCTATTGTACTGAGTTGATTTGTTGAGTTTCTTGTCTTCCTCTTTCTCATACAAGTCATGCTATGAGAGCAGCACAGTTGGCTTAGAGCATCTTGTTGAAGTTTTTCTTGAGATTCGAAGTTGGTTCAGCTCAGTAATTTGATAGTTTCTTATTTTTTTTAAGTCTCTTTTCTTCATAAAATTCAAAAGCCAAAAAAAAAAAAAACATTTTTGCTTCCCATTGCTTCTATTTTGTTTTATGGTTTCTTTTCATCTTTTGAAGCCTTGTTTAAGTCTTTATTCTTTGGTCCTTGACTTTATTAGGAAGGGTGTCTTCTTTTTATTTCATTATTTTATATTAAGTCTGATTTTTGGCATTTTTCGAGCTTCTGATATGGAATTAGATTGATGGAATGCCAAAAAATGATTGAACCTTGGTATCATTAGAGATTTCTCTTTTCTTTCTTAGGAATTTCATCTTATAATTTACATGCCGTTAGTGATTTTCATTAGGTGCACATAATCATTTTAGTCTTTTTCGTAATTTTTTGTGTGTGAGGTCTGGTTATCTGAAAATAAAAGTAGAATATATAGTCTTGTAGAACCTGTACAGAAATCACTCTTCATCGAAAGGCAATCAATGCATTTGCATATAGTTTGGTTTTCATTGGTTTCTTGTTGCGTAATACAAACATCATTGGCTTCACTTCCATATTACCTTGACATAAAATAATAGCCAATTAAAATGAGCGATATAAATTAAAAACAACTAGAAATTCTTTGTTTTAAGTGCCATACATCAACTAGCTAGGTTTTAGGGCCTTGGATTAGGTGAGTGGAGAGTTAACTCTCCGAGGCCGCTCAGATTTTGAAACATAGAATTTTATTAATGAGCGAAATCCAACACCGTTAGGTGGACCGGGAAATCTCTCTTCCAGAGAGTCAAGCGCGAGGGAAAGTGCAGGTAAGGAAGAGAGATACCCCCTCTCCAATTTGCTGAATCTTGACCTAAGACCGTTCCGCCCGACTGTTGATACGGATTGGCGTCCTTAGTTTCCCATCCTAGGTATCACACAGGTGACTGCGGGGGTGAATACCCGTGGTACCTAAAGCAGACCTTGTATCACTTCTAGTAGTACTTTTGGAGGGTGCCCTTGCGAAGCTTGGGTACTTGCACCGACAAAGGCTGTTGTTAGGAGGTTAGCGTAACTACCTCTATTACCTTCGCTAGTGGATCTGGGTCGCAATTACCCCAGACTGATTTCGGGAGGTCTTATTTTTTCAATTTCTTGTATTTTTGTGTCCGTTCCTAATCACTTGGAGCGGAAATACTTGAAGTTCGTTTGCTTGGCTATATCTTAGGGACTTTGTAGTGAGTGCTCTTTTCTCCTAGCTTTCTTAGATTTATACTTTTTTGAGTCTAATCAATATTTTAAAGTGGCTGACCGATCGGTTCATCGATCGAGATGGCTTCATGGGTTGTCTCTCACGAGTGCCGACCCTTCTTCATGAAGGCATAGGAGCAATTCAAAATGTGGTTATCAACCAGTGTTATTTGACGCAGTGAAGAGAGATCCTACATTAGGGCTTGAAGATTCTGTAGTTGGTCTTGGTGTTGGTGTCAGTACTGAGAGGAGTACTCCACCCACCTCGAGAGTTTTATTTCCAGAATTAGAAGTATAGGAAGTACCTCAATATCCTGAATCGCTTCGATCTCCTCTTTCTTCTAATTCTTCGTTTATCATCGAGTACATCGAACCTGACTCTGAGAGACGCAAGAGTCCTTATGCATCACATTCTCACCTTTCTATGGCCACGACTGGGAACATAGCTTCGGTTGTGAGTGCTGCGGGTATTCAGACTCCTCCTAAAGTTGAGGGAGAAGGCACTATTTCTATGTCTTCGATTACTTCTAGTGCTGTTGTGTTTGGTTCCAGTTATACCCAAGAATAGGCTTCTCAATCTGGTCCCTTTTGTCTTGGAATGTCCATTAATGGAATTCCTCCATTTTCCTTTTCTACTGCTGTAACTGCATCCGCACCCAACTCCTCTATGACTAGTGGATTGGATTATTTTAAAGGGTTCCCCTTTGGAAGTGGACATATTCCTCACTCGAATCCTTCCTTAGGATCTTTTCCTTTTACTTCCCAGACTCAGAATTTTAATCCATGGTTTAGAGGTCAAATTTCTACTACCTTCATAGGGTGGAACCCTATCTTTATGGCAGTAGGGTAGGGAATCAGTTTCTCACTGGTCACCAAGGGAATGTTCCTGTCTCTTCATCTAGTGCTTATCAGGCTTTTTATCCCTTTTCAAATGCTTGGAACCCTTATCATGGGGTTTCTTCTTCATTCACTACTTCAGTGGGGGGAACTGGTCCGGTTTATAGTAACTCTATGGTGGGAGCGGGTCCTTCTCCAAATGTTGAGTCACAAGGGTTTTCCTATGGCCCAAAGTTTTCTACGAACTCCTTTTGGAAACCTGGTGCCTCATCAAATCCAGGGTATTATTTTCAGAATGTGGGAAATTTGTCCTTTCAAGGATGGAATTCTTAGGCTCCTCCTCATTT
Source organism: Pinus albicaulis (assembly GCA_034641835.2). NCBI lineage: Eukaryota > Viridiplantae > Streptophyta > Pinopsida > Pinales > Pinaceae > Pinus > Pinus albicaulis. The sequence continues at coordinate 143,842,414 of CM076579.1, read as the reverse complement.
ACCATTTTTGGCAACATTAAACTTGCCAGATTTGTCGAAATTGACTAATAATCCAATCCGCTATAGTCCAGGGTGGCCTCCGGTCCCTACCAAACTACCTTCAGCCATTCCAAAATTTGACGGAAATAATGGAGAGGATCCGGTGGATCACATCACCACTTTTCATATTTGGTGTTCATCAAACTCCCTGATCGATGATTCGATTAGGTCGAGATTATTTCAGCACACCTTGACGGGAAATGCAACTAAGTGGTATATTGAGTTACCTGGGGGCAGTTTTTCCACTTTTGGAGATATGGCTACCATGTTTCTAAATCACTTTCAGCTGCTTATTTGTTATGATGCCAAGACTGAACTCTTGGCCAATTTTAAGCAGGACAAGGTAACCCACATTTATGATCATATTCAGGAATGGAGGAGAAGGAAGCGGCTCATTAAGGCCTACATTCTGAACGAATTCCTTCTAGAATGGTTTTTGAAATCATTGTAGCCAGATATTTCGATGGATGTATCCGTGTCAGGGGTATTTTCCGAGGAACAGGCTATTTTCAAGGCCCAACAATTAGAACTGATTTATTCTCAGTCTGGAGTCCTCAATAAAATCTTGCCTGATGCTCCTCACTCCAAATTGGATTTTTCCAAATCTAAACCTGGTCCTCATTATGATGGACTTATTGGGTCGATTGATAGCGGTGCAGCTAACCTGCTCAACCAATTGCAATAGTTGTCCATACAATCTACTTCTTCTGGTCAGGTTGTACCTTCAGTGCCCACCTCTTCCCAATCTTTGTCAATAAATGTTGTCCAGACTTCAAACCCCAAAGGAAATCAACAATCTGAGGGGAAGAAGAAAGGACGAAATAATAATAGGAAGAAGGGAAAATATGGGAAGGGCGACGCAAATAAATCCAACGAGCATTTTGGTGAAGGACAGAAGGATAAAAAGAAAGTGAAATTTCCATGCAAGTTATGTATTGGAGATCATCTTACTCACCTTTGTCCTAAAATTTAGGATGTGCATCGCTTGTTAGCCCAACAGGGATCTTCTAGTTCCCAGGCTGTGTTAACAAACCCTTCTCCCCAAGGGCAATAATTAGTTTTTGGTGCGACTCAAAAACTTGGTCTTCCTCTAGTGGCACCCAGGAAGGAGAAACTCCATCAAACATATACATGATGAGTGCTCACGTAGATATCACTACGAGATATCATGATTATGGTACAGTTGAGTCTTCAAAAGCTAAGGGTACTTCTGATACTACTGAACCACTTCATATTCTGAATCCAACTGTTGAGCCCATACCTCAAATGCCAAAAGCATCTACAAAGCGAACGACAATTAATCCAAATGCCAAGGCTGCTCAGAACTACTCTGTTGTAGAAGATCTAGCCCAGATTCCTTGTGCTATGTCTTCTCTTGAGGTGCTCTAGTCTTGTCCAGCTCAGCGAAGTGCTCTTCTTACTGCTATTGGGATTATTGATCCAAAAAACTCTCTTATGATTATATTTGATATGACTAATTTTAAAAAGAGACTCCCACATCATATGGCTTTCCATATTAGAATGTCATATCGAAGATTTACTATATTTCGAATGGTCGTCGATGAGGGTGCTTGCATGTGTGTGATGTCTCTTGCATGTTGTAAATGAATCGGATCTCTTGCATTTGTTCCATCAGCCACTTTTCTGACTGCGTTTGATGTTCATTCTCATAGGCCGCCTGGTATTGTCCCGGATTTTCCCATCTATGTTGGGGGAAAACTGTAAATATCGAGGTTGAGATAGTTGATGCAAGTTTGGAATACAACCTTCTGTTGGGGAGAAACTGGATTTATGAGATGGATGCTATTGCATCCTCCTTGTTTTGTATTGTTTGTTTCCCTCACGAAGGGAGGATTGTCACAGTTGACCAACTGGATTGTTCTATTGTAGACCAGAATGCATCTACTGACTCAACTATCCCTTTGGTGGATAATGTCAAGCCGCCTGTTGAGAATATCAGGGTTGGAATGTATTCTTATCTGATGGGTACTTTTGATATTCCACCTCCTTCCGTTCATATAAATGCAATTTCATCCTCCAGGGCTCCTATTCGAAGAGAGTTCTTCCGAACTCATTATTTCTCAGATCCTTGTACCTTTCCTTCCCCTACTTCCACATTAGCGGAAGGTCAAGTGGGGGGAATGGCATTTCTAATGTCTACAGCAGAGATTGCTTTTAAAACCATTTTTGACTCTACAGAATCCATTCCCGTTTCTCTTTCACCAGAGGAATTGGATGGCGATGTGGCTCCGGCTTGGACACTTAGTTCTTCTTCTGCCCAGGATTGCCTAGATACCACTCTTCCATCTGAAGAGTCTATCTTGGAAGCTATGACTGGTGTGGATAGACTATGGGATGATTTGCATCGTCGGTCTTACTTTCTACCAGACTTGAACGAAGTCGATTCAAGTTTTCTGAGCCCTCAGTCTTCTGGTCCTATTCACCCAGTCCTGAACCCTTTAGCACCAGCACAAGTATTCGCTGAAGGGAACATGGCGGTGATTTCTCCGACTATCCCGATGAACATCTCCAGGAATCCCAACGTTATTGAGAATGTTTTCGTCGGAGCTGAATTTTCCCCTGAAGAGATTCAAATTTACACCGATCTCTTTAAAGAGTTTAGGGATGTGTTCACTTGGTCTTATGAGGAAATGCCTGGTATAGATCCATCTATTGTCCAGCATGAGATCAAAATCTACGAAAATTCTAAGCTTGTGAGGCAAAAGCTTCATCTAATCAACCCTAGGAAGGTTGCAGCTATCAAAGCTGAGGTAGAGAAGCTGCTCAAGGCGGGATTCATTTTCCCTATTCCTTTGACTGAGTGGGTTTCAAATCCAGTCTCAATGAACAAAAAACAAGGAAAAATTTGTGTTTGCATTGATTTCAGTGATCTTAATAAAGCATGTCTGAAAGATAATTACCCCACACCATTCATAGATCAGATCATCGATGAGTGTGCGGGCAATGAAATTTTCTCCTTCATGGATGGTTTTTCCAGATATAATCAAATTACTATCTGTCCTGAAGATCAGCATAAGATTGCCTTTATTTGTCCCTGGGGTACCTTTGCTTACAAAAAAATTCCTTTTGGCCTTAAAAATGTTGGAGCCACATTTCAGCAGGCCACATCATATGCCTTCCACGACATCAAACATATTATCGAGGCATACTTGGATGATCTAGTTGCCCTTTCTCGCAAGAGAATTTACATCCTTCTTACCTCCGTCAAGTATTTGAACGGTGTCGTTTTTACAAAATATGGTTGAATCCGAACAAGTGTGTTTTTGCGGTCAAATCCGGTTGGTTTTGGGGATTTATTGTGTCTACGCAAGGGATTCGGGTAGATCCCTTCAAGGTTGAGGCAATACTTCAGTTGCCTCCCCCGTCATCCATTTGTCAACTTCAAAGTCTACAAGGAAAAGATAATTTTCTACGGAGATTTATCGTAAATTATGCCGAGATTACAAGAGGATTCATGAGATTATTAAAGAAAGGAGTCCCATTTTTGTGGGATGACTTTGCTCAACGCTCATTCGATGCTTTGAAAAAAGCATTGAGCTCTACTCCTATCCTGACTCCACCTGATTATAATAGGGATTTCCTCTTGTATCTCGTAGCAGCGGAATCTACTATCGGTATGGTTTTGGTTCAGGAGGATGATGCTCTTACTGAGCATGTTATATACTACCTTAGTCGAGGTTTGGTAGGACCTGAACTCCGGTATTCTCCGATAGAAAAACTGGCGTTAGCAGTTGTCCATGTTGTGCAGCGGCTTAGACATTATATTCTTCTTCGAAAAACTTATGTTTTGGCAGCAGTCAATCCATTTCAGTTTGTTCTCATCAAGCGAGTGATTGGGGGCAAATACAATCGGCGGATTGTGATATTGCAGGAATTTGATCTTGAGCTTATGTCTGCCAAGTCCAAGAAATCATTAGTCTTCGCAGAATTAATTTCTAATTTTCCTTGTGGAGAGGATATAATTTATGACAAATCCTTTCCGGATGAGCATCTTTTTCTCATCTCTTCACAGGATCCTTGGTATGGGGATCTCATTGTATATCTTCAAACTGTGAATTTTCCTTCAACTTTTTCGAAAGATGAGCACCGTAAGTTATGTCACCTGGCTAAAAATTACTTGATCATTGGTGATACTTTATTTCGTCAGGGGGTCGATTCGATCCCAAGACGTTGCTTAACTCTCGAAGAAGCTGAAGTTGTGCTGAATGATTGCCACAGTGGAGCTTGTGGTGGTCATTTATCCAGGCTTTCTATAGCCCAAAATATCTTGCGTCCTAGATAATTTTGGCCTTTGATTTTCAAAGATTGTGTTGAGTCAGTCAAACGGTGTCATCTATGTCAAGTGTATGCTCGAAAGATGCGCACTCATCCAGCTCCGCTCTTCCCAGTTGTCACTGTCGGTCTTTTCACAAAGTGGGGTATTGATTATACTACTTGTAACCCGCCTTCGGCTAAAGGTCACAAGTACATTATTGTAGCAATAGACTACTTCACAAAGTGGGTCGAGGCTATGCCTAATTTTGGGAATGATGGTGAGACAATAGCTCTTTTTCTCTTCAATCAAGTTATTGCTCATTTTGGTATTCCTGAAGAGATTGTCACTGATCATGGCAGTCATTTTCAGAATAGCATGATGGTTGAGTTAGCTCTCAAATTGGGTTTCTGGCAAGAGCATTCATCTCCTTATTATCCTCAAGCCAATGGGCAAGTGGAAGCCGTGAAAAAAACCTCGAAGACCATTCTTCAATGGACAATTGATAAAGCTAGATCTAACTGGAACATTATGTTGTATCTTGCACTTTGGGCATACCGGATGTCAGTCAAGACTGCAACTGGTTTTACTGTGTTTCAACTAGCTTATGGGTTGGAATCAATATTTCCCATTGAGTGTGAGATTCCTTCTCTTAAGTTGGTTGTAGAACTTCTTCCTGACACTTCGAGTCTTGAAGAATGCCTCCTTCATCTGGAACATCTAAATGAGTAGCGTCGAGATGTCGCCACGATGAATGAAGCACATAAGAAATGGGTCCAAGTTCAGTACGATAAGGTGGTCAAACCTCGAGTTTTCTCCAAAGGCGACCTTATTCTGGTTTATGCCCAGGAAAAGGATGCCCTGGGGGCATGTAAATTCAAGTCTATGTGGTATGGCCCCTTCATCGTTAAAAAGGTCCTTAAAAAATGAGCTTATACCTTGGTTGATTTTGAGGGAAATGAGCTGGCGGAGCCCAGAAATGGGCTTTATCTGAAAAGGTATTATGCCTAGGCCTTGGCCTGGCATCTTGCTTTTTGTATATATTTTTGTTTTTGTGTTTGTACATATCTGAGTTTTCGGTCTATGAGGTGATGGTGATGATTTTTTATGTGCATTGGCAAGTTGTATTGGATATCATGAGTCATTATGGTTTCACTCATGGTGCTAGTAGACACACCCAGAACTTAGCTTCCGTGGCTTGGGTACTTCATTATCCATCTGGTCAATTGTTAGTTTTAAGAGGGGTTTGCATTGGTGCTGCTTCCAATAACGTAGCAGAATACACTTCAGCCATTTATCTACTTTCAGAAGCAATATCTTCAAGTGTTGATTCGTTGGTACTATTCTTGGACTCCCAGTTGGTAGTATCACAATTGAACAATATATATCGGGTCTGGAATCCTTTCTTGTTTTGATTGTTTTTTAGGGTACATTTATTGCAAATATCATTTCAATTTATAACGTTTATTCACATTCCTCAAGCTAACAATCACATGGCAGATTCATTGGCTAATGAAGCAATTGATTGGCATATTATTCATTCAATAATTTAAGTCAATTCATCAAAATCATCATACATTTTAACACATTTGTTTCATCACATCATAAACCGCTGTATATATGTATATATCATCATAATGTACAAAAAAATATACAAAAATTTGGACCCCTCTATCCTACAATAATAGGGTTTATGCCCGATCATGTTCAGTCTCAAAAATATAATACAGTCATCCAACAAAATCTATGATCCTTGTCCAACATTTGTGTTCCTATAGAACACGATCGCAGTAGCCACACGGCGGAATAACTGCGCCCAGTCTCACGGTACCCCAAGTACCCATATCTGGATAGCCTCTGGTAATTCTTCTACTGTAGACATAGGCACTTGGTGAGTCAAACTCTCCAAGTTTCTCTGAACGGCGTGTAGAGTCCTACCAGGGTCTTCAACATCCGCTTCGCCTCTGCGATGTTTGTGCTGTGGGTATCATTCCAGACGAACTGGTCCCATATCTATGTCATGGTCATATAATTTTGTAAGTCATTTGGAATCCAATCAAAAACATATTTTTTTATATTTTTTCAAATATATTGAAAAAATCAAAAAATCAATCAAATATTGCAGTCTTAGCAATAACACCCCATGCTGTGCCAGGTGGAAGTACCAAGTTTGGATCACCGCAAAAATCCATCCTAACATAGGGATAGTCATCCACTGCAATAATCTGTTCTTCCCACCATTAGAAGAACTCATCATCCCATGTCGTTCGGGGAACTTCACTTCCCCCCAGTCTCTTCATCAAATTAGCCCATCGGGCTATTCTTGGGTCTCTAGGGCTGCTAATGGATGCGATCACTTTGGGTCGAAGCCCAGGAATATTCTCAAAGAAGAATGTCATCAAGATAGTTCCGTACCATAAATGCTTCGTTTTAGCTTTCCGGATGGAGTTCAGTTGTTTTTTCATGTTGGTCAGAAGAGCTGTACACCAATCAAAGAGATGCACTAAATATTCCACAACTATACTCATATGTGTCCTCGATGTCTGGTGCGAGGAAGCAGATCCTGCCACCCTGCCAATGGTAAAGAGGAGAATTTTCATGTGTAGCTCTAATAGATCTTTGATTGCAATCTCAATCCCTACTTTTTGATACCCCTCTACACAATAGGCGTGGACATAATCTTCAACTGTAAGCCCTCCCACAGGCTTGCCATGCAAATCTATCGGATCTCCCCTTCGGGAGAGTCCAAAAATAAAATAAATTTCTTCCACCTCTATGTGTATAGGTATCTGATCAATCATGAAACAATCCTCCTCCGGTTCCCAATGATTTACTAGCATTTCAACTAACCAGACGTTACTTTTCATATTTGGAATTTTGAAGAATTTGAGTAAACCATAATTTCGGAGAATATTGAGCGAATTTTGGTCTCTCATGACCTCTTGATCAATGGCACTATGCTCACGTTCTCTCCAAGAGATATTCATCTGCAATTTCTTTCCCCACCGCTTGATGTGGTTCTGTATAATCTTTTGATCAGTTAGCAATAGATATGGGTGCAACATCATTCATCATGAAAACTTGAGAGCCAAAAGGGGTAGACGACTGGGGTTTCTCCACCATTTGAGTTTTTTGTGACGGGAAAGGTTCATTAAGAATATTTGGAGTTCCTTGGGTGCCTTTGAGCAGTCAACTCACATCGGCCTGTTGTGGAAATTTCTTGGTGTAATGCTCATCATCACATATCAAAAAAGGATACTTCGGTTTATGTTTCGAGCCATCATCAGAATTGGTTTTAGGAGAATCTTGTTTCGAGGCATCGTCTTTGGCCTTGCCTTTACCCTTCTTCTTACCTTTGGAAGCTTTGTCTGCCGAGGTAGACTGGACGGCATTAAATTCCATGGTTTTTCCCGGATTGGAGGGTGGATGAGAAGTAGTATCAGTAGAAGGAGTGGATTTCTGCTTTGCAGAATTAGGAGAAGACTTATGGGAAGTCTGGGAAACAGAACCAATGATACCATTGACAGTTGGTGTCGTCAGTAATTTGGAGGTTCTAGGTCATGGAGCATGGGGTAAGAGTTCATAAAGTGTGCTAGACTTGGAGTCAACCAAATCAAGGTACTAGGCACGAGAAATGGCCTGCTCCTCGGTAACACATGCCCTGATAGCGATCTCCTTAGCTATCAGACCGATAAAGAGGTAGTGAACTAGTCAGGCAGAAGTTGATAAGGGATTTCAAACTTGATCAAATGACGAAGCCATCTCCATTAATGAATGTGATCAAAGATATGTGTGGCGTAATCTTGTTTTAGGGATGTAAGGAGGTACGTTCCCATTTCATAGCGAACAGGTAACTGAAAGTGCGTGAGAAACGCCATTGCAAGAGAATTGAAATCTTGGAAGATTCCATAAGGGATTTCAATGTACCACTTTGCAGCAGCACCAGTGAGAGTCCTTTGGAAAAGACGTAATTGAATAGAATCATCAATCTAGGACTTAGAGGAGCACAATAGGTGGTACGTCATAACATGTGCCTCGGGGTCTTCTCCAAACTTGCCTTCGAACTTGGGACAATTGCCAAGAATCTTGGTGGGAACTGGGGGCCAATATGGTGATGCAGCAATATGGTTGCAAATATCGAAATGTGCAAACCTAAGACTTATTCTACCCAAAACCCGAGGATAGGTTCATATATCTCTAAAAACCTTTAAAAAATCACTTTAATGTTAGAAAATTTAATTTCGCGGAAGCTCCCTTAAATCCAACCATATGCCAAATAATCTTTATTTACACACAGAAACGGGCTTTGTGGGACTCTGGTTTAAAATCAAGTAATCCTTCTCAACAAGAGCATTTAACATTAACTACTTATACTTACCCTTATTACCTTCATCCTTTTTCATCTGTTTCACGTGACCCTCTTCACGTTGACCAAGGCTTCCTCCTTCGCAAATATGCATCGCATCGTGACTCCACATCGCATCGCTAAACCAAACCTTTTCCTTTAGTGCTTCATCACGCATCGCAAAACTCACCATATCACAAAACTTCTATCACAAATCCTCATCGCATCACATCGCCGAACCACTTCACAATTCCTTCATCCTTTAATCGATTGCGATATGTGATGGTGATATTGCATCACACTATCGCAACTCACAACTCATCGCAAATTAAGGTTCTTCTTATCATATGCGATATGAGATCACATCCATTGCAAACCCCACTTCTTATCACATCGCAACTTACAACAATTAACTTGCGATAACTTAACATATAAGTATAAAAATCACCGATAGCGATGTACGCTAACAATCTTATGGTCGTATGTGATGTAATCTGTATGGTTTGTTCTCATACTTTATGTTCGCGATAAGATATCAACATCAATATCCGCTTCACTCTGCGGCATGATCTTGTCTATCCATCTCCACTTCAATACTGCGATTTTATCTTAACCATCCATCTCTCAACCTTTATTTCTGCAATAAGATTTTGACCATCCATCTCAACCTTCAACCCGGTTTGCCGGAATTACATCCGCTATTGATCAAGTGTGATTCGAAAGTCCCGGTGCCTCCTCCTGTGTAACTTTACTTGGTTCCTTTGCACATCCTTATTTGGTTCCTTCCATGTGATTCCTTCTGTCTCCTAGTATATTGTCGGGTTTCGATCTTGGGTTGTTCTTCCGTTGCGTTAAATCCCTCCTGAGATTTATTCTGATGATTCACTTATACTCAAACATGATAAAACCTCCACAATCACCTTTGCATGTTATTCTTAGTCTGGTCCATTTCAGGTTCACTTGCACACTTATATTATACGAAATACTCTGATTATCCAAAAATTTTATAATTCATCAACACAACACACTCTACACGAACTCAAAATTGAGTTTTCTATTCACAAGAAAATATTTACACAATAATGAATTTCCTCTCAACCTGATTTTCTATTTCAGTGCCCTCTCAACAATACTTCTCTCTCTCTCTCTCTCTCTCTCTCTCTCTCTCTCTCTCTCTCTCTCTATGCTCGTAGGCTTACAATCAAATCTCCTCTAGTACCTATCTAAGAATCATGGTCTCTGTTGTAGCATAATTTGACTCAGCTAAAAGTCAAGAGAGGTTTTGAGCAATTCAAGGTTGTTGAGGAGTAGTTGTTAAACTTCCAAGAAGACCTGTAATATGCTTGAAAGGATAAACACAAGCTCAACGAGGACTCATCATCACATGTGCACTAGAACCAAAATCAGGGAAGAAGTAGCATTGGAAGTGTAATCTAAGCCAGAGGAGCAGCAAAGATGAAAAGTGTGCAACAAAGGTCAAGTCAAGCTTATTCGCATGCAGAGAAGTTCAAGACTCGGGCCGATTGACACGTTTAGAAAATTACACACATGTCAGGGTTGAATCATTCAAATATACATGCAGAGCAGTGTTCAGAGGTTTAATCACAATCACATGTGGAAGGCCTACTTGCATATCGAAAATCACAATCGCAAAGCTCAGGAGGAATGGCGCTAAGGAATATGTTATACAGGCCGAAATGCAAAGTGCGACAAGAGGGCCGGACGCGATGTAGCTCAGAACTATGATTTAGTATATTCCAATTGCACATCCCACATCGCAAGCTTAGGAGAAGAGAAGACGTAATGTTGCAGGCACGAGAAAAAGAGGTAGAGTCGAGCAAGAGGAGACATGATAACATTGTTTGAAATGTAGAGACATAGGCAGATTTAGGCAAAGGGAGCACATGGTGGCATTGTTGGAAACGCAATAGCTGGGTCAAGTCGAGCAAAGAGGCGTTATTGCAGAAATGTTTGAATACCACATCAGAAACAAAAAATGACATGATAGCAAGTAGAAAAGACAAATATTGAACTCTAGAAAAAACGCAGGGAAATGATGTCTGATCTGTCAGGGAGACAAATCAACACTTTAGGGAGACGCTTCAGCAACAAATCAAATCCAGCAAAAGAATAATATTTCAAGTTTTAATTATTTTTCTTTGTTTGTTAAGTGTTAGAGGAAAAATTACCTCCTCATCAGCTCAGAGGAGAATATAACATGGAAGGAATAAAATGACCTATACAAGACCCATTTTTCCAAGGTAACACACCCCATAAATAACTAGGCAGAGTTATAACATGCCTGAGCCATGCAAAGGGAGCGTTAATGCCTAGTTTAATTCTCTGTATTTCCCAAGGGGTAGCGTTAACCATGTTTGAGTGTGAAAAGGGAAATATCTTGCTAAAAACTGACTGGCATTTCTAGCTTTCTCTCAAAAGGGAATCAGTTCAAAATAGAAAATAAATGGCACAAACCTTTTATTAGGCATTTCCAAACATAACTGAACTCCTATGGAAGGAAAAAACAAGGAAAAGCGAGGAAACATCTAGATCTTTCCTGATTTGAACAGGTTGAAAGAGTTGGCAAGGTTTGTCCTCTCCATCTCCTATAAATTTGAGTTGTGGGCTCTTGGTCTAAGGTCGAAGGTTTGATTATAGGTGGAGCAGAATTTCATCGTTGTAGTGTGAGGCTTGAATATTGGCGAAGTTCATTAAGAACTTTCTTCCTTGAGCATCATCACACTTGGAGATAGAGAAAGAGAGAGAGGAATTGGAAGATTGAGGAGGGCTTGGTGCAACTAGCGGTTGTAATCCTCCTTTTCATAAATCAATAGAACTATATCTGTTTTTTCTATTCGATGCATCAGTGTCACAATTTTTGTTCAATCATCTATGTAGAATGATATGAATGGCTTAGATCTGTATGGTTTTATGTTTATTATATGCTAGTTTAATTGATAAGAAGCTATAATATTGTAGAGATTACGTAAGTTCTTTGATTGATTGCAGGATCTGGATTTGGAGCCGGTGAAGAAGGATCTCTACTTCGTTGCTTGGCATTCTCCATAGGATTTGTTGTCCATAGAGAGGTAATCTCTCCATCTTGCTTTGTTGATTATATATATTAGCATGAACATGTATGCAGTATCTTTGTGAACTTTACATCTAATCTGATTGTCTTCCTTAGGCACCGAAAAGCCATGAGAGGGATATTTAATAAACACCACCCAAGAATATTAACCTATAGCATTAAGACCGAAGCTATAATGATGTCCTCAATTGCAATGTAATAAGTAGTTTTAACAATTAGGTAGTCGAAGTAGTTTCAAGAAGTTTTAGCAGCTATGAACTATTTTTGATGTATTTAAGCAAGATAGAAAGAAAGAAGAATGGTTCCAAGTTTCGTGCCTCTCGAAGACTAAAACTTTGGTACTTACTTTTCTGAGGAATTAATGAAAGAAGCAGCAAGTTTCCTACAACATTTGATGGTGATTCATTTTTCCTGTGCCATTTTGTGTCCCTTCTTCCTTGAATGAAGTGAAGTAGTGTAGATGTCGGTCTCTTAATTACATTTGTGAGTAAGAGTTAAATAAACTCAATTTCCGCTCCTTCACTCCAACTCCTCTCCCTTCACAAACTCTCTCTAGAACTTAAACGTAATAGATTTTGTGTTTACAGCATATTATTTTGAGTTTCCTCTCTCTCCATAAATTCATTCTGAAATTTAGAGTGGTAGATTATGTGTTACAGCATATCATTTTGAGTTTCTTCTGCAGTTCTTCTTTTCCATTCAGATATCAGCAGTTAATGGCATTGTAGAGTCTTTCATTATACCATATTATTAAGGGTTTTAAATAATTAATTTCCAAAGGGATTGAACGAAGACCACCTGATATAATTACTTTGTGACACATTTTTAAAAAATGTCTTAAGCATTGATTCCTTTCCACGGCCAAGGAATTGTCTCTTAATATACAACATTTTTTGGCGCTGTTGACGGGGACGAAGAAAAGAAGTTTATTTTCCCTAGATTTTTCACATTATTTCCTCTGGTTTTTCAGTGGGAGGAAATATTTTCCTTTGTTTGTTATTCTCAAAATTTTGGCTCACAAAAGGCCTCACACGAGGTCGAATACCTCACAACAGAAGGTTGATTCTTTGTGAGACCCTGAAATATTGGTCTCTAAAAGGGTTTGGAAACCCAAAACCCCCCCAACACCTAGTCCTACCTTGTCTGCTCCTAGCAGTAGCTCTAGTAATCCTTTGTTTGAATATTTCTCTAAAGTAATTCCTTTCTTGGAATAAGATTCACCTTTCACACCAACTTATTTTCAAGAAACTAAGTTGTAAGAACACTCCTTTAAGTCTGTTTCTTTTACTTTTACTCAAGCTTATCAAAATCCATTTGCTGGTGCCTCTACTATTGTCCATCAACCCACCCCCGTATCATTTTTACCTCCACCTCCGTTCATTTTCACAGTAGGTTCATCAACTTCATCTAACCAAGGAACAGTCAATCAAGGTGAAAACATGGCAACACCAGCCTTTTTTTTTAACAGATATGCTCCACTTAACCTTCCACAACAATTGAATGCAATGCCTCAAGTGTATCCTAAATTACTCCCACGTTTTACTGGAGAAGATGAAATAAATACAGAAAAACATTTGCCTGTGTTTTGTAATTTTGCTGAAAATTTGAATGTAGAACATCTTGATGTTGTAATGAGGCTTTTTGCTCAGTATTTGGATGGAGAGGCTAGAAAGTGATTTAATGGATTTCCAAATGATTCTATTACTAGATGGGAAGAACTATAAAATCAATTCACTCAGAGATGGGGTGAAAAAAGGGACCGTGGATATTCACTAACAGAATTCAATACAATCAAAAGAAAACCAGATGAGAATATATCAGATTTTATCAAAAGATTCAATAAATTGTATAACAGTTTTCTTGTAGAAATGAAGCCCCCTCCTTTTGGAGAAAAGGTGGTTTTCGTTGGGGCTTCGAAAACAATTTTAGTTTCATGCTAAGAGAAAGTAGATCCCCTACTCTAGAGAAGATACATACAGATGCCTTATAAATTGAAGCTAATATGACTGAAACTGGGAAGGCAAAGGGGAAATCAAAAGAAGAATCATCACACGATCAAAGAATGGAAAATATGACAAAGGTGATAAAAAAATTCAAATAAGCTAGTTAATATGGAATTGGAAAGTAAAAACTCCTGAAGACAAGTACAACACAATAGAGGAGGATTTAATCCTCAATTTAGAAAACAACCCTTGCAAATTTTCAGAGAGAAATAAGAGATCAAGATCAGGTCCAAGCAACATTGTATATAGAAGCAGCACCCGAAGATTCAGCATAAGATGACCAAAAGGAAGCTGAAAATCAAATATCTGTTATGTACACAATAGAAGAGGATGAAGAGGAATATTGTGAGGGAGAATATGTTGAAGCTGAAGTATCTTTTGATCAAGATGAAATGGATAAATACTGTAGGAAATTCACATATTTCATGCAAGTCGGGTTACATAAAAATTATGATTTATGGTTTAGAAAGATATCTAGAGTGCAGGATAATGAAGGTGAACAACGAGATTATATTCCTCCTGCAATGGAGACTCCATAATGAAAGGACCTTGTAAAACAAGTCAGTAATGGGGAGAAACCTGTAAATTTAGTTAATAGAATAGATGTGCGGCAAGGTTAACCTTCCTATAGCAAATCAGTTGATACTAATATTTTGGAGAGAGTTGCTCCTGTACCTGAACAAGCGGCAAATTCTAGAAAGAGCGAAGAAGAACCTAAAAATAACGTTAAACAAGCTCATGCTTCCAGTATGACAAAAGCATTTGAGAAGGTAAAAATTCAAGTACCTCTTCTAGAATTAGCTAAATTACCAGTCTACAAGAAAGAAATTTCCGGATTTATTAATCTCACACAGATTGAAGATATAAGCGACATTGTGAACTTACAAGAAGAGAAGCCAGTGGTCACCTTTGGTCCTCATATAGAAGAAGTAGAAAAAAAATTTCCACCATTATATATTTCTCTGTTGCTTCATGATTTTACTCTCCATAATTTTCTGTTGGACTCAGGAGCATCCCATAATCTCATGCCATTGTCTGTTATGAAGGAACTAAACTTGCAGATTACCAAAACTTACAGGGATCTATATTCATTTGATTCCAAGAGGGTGAAATGTGTTGGGTTAATTAATATTTAGTATTTTATTTAGCACAAATTCCAACAAAGATCATAGTCCTGGATGTAGTGGTTCCTGACATTCAAGCCAGGTTTGGAATGCTCCTGTCAAGATCTTGGGGAGCAAAGTTGGGAGGTGTTCTAAAATTGGATTTCCCTTATGATATCATTCATGTTTTCAATGGGGAAGAAAGGAGATTGTTCAAGGAAACAAGGTTTGTGAAGACCACTACCAAGAAAGATGCAAGGAAATTCCCCTATTTATAGTCGAGAAACAAAAGATCTTTCATGTTTCATGTTGCATGGAGATGCAGAATTTTTTGAAGACACAGGGAAGTGGCTCTCTTCAGCAGTTGTAAAAAATGAGTTGCACTCAAAAAATATTTGGAAATGTTACTTTGATGGTGCCTACTACAAGGAAGGCAAATGAGTTGGATTCTTGTTGATATCGCCAGAAGCCTTCAATTTTCAGTTTATTCCGAGGGAGGAGAATAGATTGGCATATTCTTTAGCAGTTGCAGCTAGCACCTTCAAGCCACCTATGAATCCAAGGTTAAGGTATGTGAAAAAAATTGTATCTGAAAAATTTTCATGGTACCTACCTATTGTGATCTTCAAATTTCAACAGTATGGAGGCATAATTTGACTTAGCTAAAAGTCAAGAGAGGTTCTGAGAAATTCAAGGTTGTTGAGGAAAATTTGTTAAAATTCCAAGAAGAACTATAATATGCTCGAAAGTATAACCACGATCTCAACAAGGATTCATCGTCACATGTGCACTGAAACCAAAATCAGGGAAGCAGCAGCATTGGAAGTATAATCTGAGCTAGAGGGGTGGCAAAGAAGAAAAGTGTGCAGAAAATTTCAAGTCGGGTTTATTCACGTGCAGAGCAGTTCAAGACTTGAGTCGACTGACGCATTCAGAACATTGCACAGAGGTCAAGGTAAAGTCGTGTAAATATACATGCAGAATAGTGTTCGGAGGCTTAATTACAATCGCATGTGGAAGCCCTACCTGCATATCGCAAAGCTCAGGAGGAATGGCTCTAAGGAAAATGTTATACAGGCCGAAATGAGAAGTGCGACACGAGGGTCAAACGCGATGCAACTCAGAACTATGATTTAATATATTCCAATCACACATTTTCATCACAAGCTCAGGAGGAATGGCACTAAGGAATATGTTATAAAGGCTGAAATGCGAAGTGCGACAAGGTTTCATATTCCCACATGCGATTTGGGATCGGCCCCACCTCCACTTGCCATGTCACCCCTACCTTCATCGCACATCGCACATCGCAAGCTCAAGAGGAATGGCGCTAAGGAATATGTTATACAGGCCAAAATGCGAAATGCGATACGAGGGTCAGACGTGATGCAGCTCGGAGTTAAATTGCAAAGGATTTCAAATCTGGAAGTAAGGGCCTTTCCTTTGAGAAATCACATCAAAGTAAGAGGACGCTTATAACGAAGCAGCATGGAAATTCGAAATGCGATGGAAAGGTGGACGTGATACCATTCAAAGGCTAATTTAAATTTATTTAAAGTCGAGGATTATTTGTAGTCGAGTTGTTTTATGAAGGAACGTGAACATGGGAAATGGACTCGGGTAAGTGATCTAATGCAGAGAAAAGGAGAAGAGAAGATGGAACGTTGCAGGCATGAGCAAAAGAGGCAAAGTCGGGCAGGAGGAGAAATGATAACATTGTTTGACACGTAGAGTCATAGGCAGAGTCGAGCAAAGGGAGCACATGGTGGCACTGTTGGAAACGCAACAGCTGGGTCAAGTCGGGAAAAGAGGTGTTATTGCAGAACTGTTTTAATACCACATCAGAAATAGAAACGACATGACAACAAGCAGAAAATAAAAATATTGAACTCTGGAAGAAACGCAGGGGAAGGATGTCTGATCTGTCATGGAGACACATCAACACTTCAGGGAGATGCATCAGCCACAAATCAAATCCAGCAAAAGAATAATATTTCAAGTTTTAATTTGTTTTGTTTGTTTGTTAAGATCGAAGCTATAGTGATTTCCTTAATTGAAATGTAATAAGTAGTTTTAAAAGTTAGGTAGTCGAAGTAGTTTCAAGAAGTTTTAGCAGTTACGAACTGTTTTTGATGTATTTAAGCAATATAGAAAGAAAGAAGAAGGGTTCCAAGTTTCGGACCTCTAGAAGACTAAAACTTTGGTACTTAATTTTCTGAGGAATTAAGAAAAAAGCAGCAAGTTTCCTGCAACTGTTGATGGTGATTCATTTTTCCTGTGCCATTTTGTGTCCCTTCTTCCTTGAATGAAGTGAAGTAATGTAGTTGTCGATCTCTTAATTACATATGTGAGTAAGAGTTAAATAACCTTAATTTGTTCTCCTTCACTCCAACTCCTCTCCCTTCACAAACTCTCTCTGTAACTTAAAAGCAATATATTTTGTGTTTACAGGATATTATTTTGAATTTCCTCTTTCTCCATAAATTCATTCTGAAATTTAGAGTGGTATATTCTGTGTTACAGCATATCATTTTGATTTTCTTCTGCAGTTCTTCTTTTCCATTCAAATATCAGCAGTTAACGACATTGTAAAGTCTTCCATTATACCAAATTGGTAATGGTTTTAAAGAATTAGTTTCCAAAGGGATTGAATGAAGACCACCTGATATAGTTACTTTGTGACACATTTTTAAAAAAAATCTTAAACATTGATTCCTTTCCACAACCAAGGAATTGTCTCTTAAGATACAACAATCTCTTAATTCCTTCAAGGCTTACAAATATATACAAAAGGTTCTGCAACCAATTCTAGTTCAGATCCTCAATCTTCTAAACTAAATCCTAAGAACCCTCTAAATCCAAAAAATCATTAAATAATTCCTAAGTCAAGGATTCACAATCCCTATGAAATATCAACTAGCCTAAATCTCTCATGTTCTCATACATTCGCGAACATTTACAAATATGCCTCACAATATTTAATTAAATCCTATTCTAAATGTATCACATAAAATCACTCAAAACATTGAAAATTACATTAAATGAATACTTAGGGAACCAAATCCCTTGAAAACATAATTTTATCACAAAATCAGACCTAATAGGCTGCCAATCAAATCAATCTTATGTAACTGTTTCAAACCAATATTTTGATTGAGGCTTAGCCTCCTCAACCTGAGAGGGCTCTCTCAAGGATTAATGATTTTTGATAGAAATAGAGATGGCTAACTCTATGTGGAGTGATAAGTAGATAAATGATAGATATTTGTTTTAAATCACATTAGCAAGTGCACAGTGGACTTATGGAGTCAAAATAGCTTCATTAAAACCAAACAATCTACTTAGCATGGAAGTCAAGGCATATCAGAGTTCTAGTCAAGAGATATACATGTGAAACTGTAAAACACACAGTCAGTTTGTCTATGAAGGGAGTCAGAGCATCAATGATGAATTTTGAGTAACATAAGCAAACACTACTACAATAAGATAGTAAAAAGATACAATTAGAACAAGAACACACTATAACTCTTTATGAATCTCAAGTTAGCTAAGTAGAAAACTCTGTATTAAGCTGAAAACTAGTTACTTACAATAAACACAGTATTTTGCTAAAAATGTCCAACCCTTGGCATTTCGACTTATTCATATTTTATAGATCATTTACAACATAAGATAACCTTATCCTGAGCTAGATAGAATGAATTCCTAACTTTTGACACATTTCCTAACCATATGACATGGTATTTATTACAAAATGACAGCTGCAAATATAATGAACATTCCTATTACAAATAGGATTCAAACTCTTTAATTCTACTCATAAAAACCTTATCTAAACTAGGTTACATTATTTTCCAACTGTATTCCCATAAGGTCGAATCTAGATGATAAGCTTCAACACTTTGTGACCATAACACTGATCTCCATCAAAGTAGGACCTGTCCACTGTTTTCTAGGTATAGGTTTCTTTGTATTCTTGAGACACTCTAACCATCATGAACCCATCACTTTGAGGTTATTTGCTGTTGGAAACCGAATTAATACCTGCCCAAAATAATTCTTAAGTGCCAATTGTCCAAGACCACCATCAAATTGTTCAAAATAGCTGAGGTAGACCTGCGCTACGAAAACAACACAGTTTTGTAGCGCTTTTTGTAGCACAACCTTTTAACCCTTTTGTCTTCAAAATTTTGGTTTCTTTCCTCCAATATTATATTAATTATCACTTAAAACAACTTCCATAGCAATTTTAGGTCATAATATACACATTTTCTCTTCAAAAATTTATGAGAGAGGGTGAAAAAAGCTTCTACAGCAGTTTCGTAGTGCTTTTCACTCGTTTTGCACTGTTTGCGCTACGAAACTATTGAGTAAGTAGTTTTACCCAGATTTCTTCAAAATTTAAACCAAAAATATGTCAAAACTTCATAATACCACTAGTTTCATAAAAAAAAAAGGTAATATGAACTGAAAAACACATTTTTCATGAGATTCCTTCTTAATTTTCACTTGATTTAGCTTTTAAATTTTTTGATGAATGTCATTCTGCACCTCTATTTTTTAGCTGCTGCTCCAAGTCCTCCACTTGATCTCTTAGTCTTCTATTACTAGCTCTCAAGTAAGTATCTATCACTCTGACAAATTTAGCTTCCTTGATGGTTGGAACTGTCCATGTGAAAAATTGTTCTGCACTGCTTGGAATTTCAGACCTAGAACCAGTTTGACCCTCCCAAAGTGCCTTCATTATTTTAAACTTTGTTTTTCCAATGTTGTGCTTCCTGGCCCTCTTTCTCATCATTTCAATCTCTTGTTTTGATAACCTCAATTTCTCCTCAAGATGTTGACACTCTTTTATGGGTTCTTTTCCCTTCATTGTCTTGCTGGCTGCATGCTCCACTGTTGGTGATGAGAGATCAACCACTTCTTCAGGGACTTTGACTGTTTCAATAGTTTCTTGGACCTCCTTGCTACCTTCCTTAAGCTTCTTAGCATGCATATTTAAAGGTTTCCTTTCTTGAAAGATAAAGGCTGCATTTTCACCCTCAAATTCAAGTTTCTTTGCTGACTTAACCTTTTTATGTTTATGTTCATCTACTCCAATGAAATCAGCTTGCACAATGGGTGATTCCTCTATATAAATTGCATGAAGGATGTCATCTAAATTTCCCTTTATCACTGGGTTGCCCTCTGTATCTAAAATAACTATTTTTCCCTTTGATGCCACTGCTTGGATTCTTGTCACTCTCTTGATTTCCTGCTTACTGGAAACTTGTTTTTTTTTTCTTCTTTGACACTTTTTGACCTCTGTTTTGTAGGTGAAGGAGTTGGTGCAAAAAGCACTTGTGTCTTCTCTATCCTATTCTCAACTTGCTTCCTTGGTTTCAACTTTACAAACCTCTTTGATTTTCCAACCACAGGCTAACTAGACTCTGCTACTGGTGGTGAAGGAGTTCCTTTAGTTTTAGGGTTTCTAGCTAGGGTTAGGGTTTCCAGCTCAAAACCATTCATAAAAAAAAAGGAGGACCAATCCCTGCTTATTTTCTGAAGCTCATTCAAAACCAATAAATTTATCAAACCATGGTGAAATAAAGATGTTTCAAAACCATCAGATTTGGCTTGTACTTTATCAACCATTTTAGCAAGGCTCCTATGCAAATAAAAGGGAAAATCTAGTGATATGATACCTGTGAAATGCATAAGTAGCTTAAAATGATAAGTATAAACTTTATGGTATCTACCTTCACATGTAAAGTATCTTTGAATGTTGAACAACAACTTTGCATAGGTGTCTTTGATACAGCTTCTAAGTATTTCATTGTTGAGGTCCATATCTGCATACTCAGGTTGCATGAATTCCTTGCATGGTTACATATCAAATTTAAAACCTTTAAACCAAGTTTCCTTCCCCCTTGGTATTTTTTTCACAGAAGCAATAATCTCAGGTGTAATTGGCACATTTAACATCCCAACTTTGGTAGCTGTTCCACTGAAGTTTAAGGAAAATTCTTTAGACGCCTATGTGTGGTGAGCCTGCAGCTTTTCACAAAACCGAAGATAACCTATTTTGCTAAAAGCCTCCATCACTGTTTGATCTTCAATTATAGCCTTCATATTTTTAGGCTCATATCTTAAGCAATGTCCCCCTCTGTGGATTTTATTTTCCTCTGCCATGCTTCTTAGAAAAACCTGTCAGCTTCTCTTCAATTAATAAAACAGCCCCGCTTGAGTATATGGAACAACCTCGCTTGATTAGGATGAAGATAGCCTTTGTATAGAATAACTACAGGCTTATCTTAACTGCTTCAGAGCTCAGACACTCATATGGAAGCAAATGAAAACGAGAAAGACCAAATTAGGCAAGATTTTGAATTTAAGATGTCATCTCATAACTGAATAATGCCTCACTCATGACCTATCATGACGATGATGACTGTGAGACAGGTAAGTACATTGAATCTGATCCCTAACTGACTCACCATACCACTATCCTATCATTTCCTAATGGATTCTGACAAAACTCAACTCAATTGACAAGACGTTTAAGAAATCGCACTTTCGTAGCGCCCACAATGTATTTTTCCCAGTTTGCGCTACGAAAGTATTAGAACTTTCGTAGTGCAAATTCACTTTTTTGAAATAGCGATGCTACAAAACGGAGGATTCTTGGCTAATTGTAGAAATTCAACCCGAAACCTTATGGAATGACTCCTAATTGGAAAATGTGAGAATTTGATCATGGAATAGACCTTTAAAAGACTTTATTTGAATTCAATGTTGACCTTGAAACTTATAAAAACTCTAACCTACCCTTAACCAAATCCTAAAATGAATTTCAAACCTATTTTGAGACCATTATTAAAAACAGATTTGACACAACGATGTTTTGAAAATTTTTGGGTGATAACAGTGGCTCCACTTGGGATAGTGTGCCCCTGTGGTACACTAAGAACCAGTAGTTCCAGTGTTGCTATCCATTTTCTTGACCAAAACAGAAAAAACTATGAAATTGCCAAGCTTCCTCCTCAAGCTCTAATGGCCTTCACCTCGGGCTCAAACTTTCTAATTTAGCTTGTCGTTATTATCATAAAAAACTCATAAAATGGAATATGTACAATGACATGAATGATCAATAAGATTTTAGGAAGAGTAATAATTTAAAAACTTTCCATTGACAGTTCCTCCAGCATATGATTTTCCATCCATCTCCTACAATATGTAAGTATTATTCCCATGAAAAGCAGCTATCTTGAAAGGACCTTTCCATAAGTTCTAAAACTTACCATGTTTGCCTTTCTCTTCAATTTTGGCCTCCCATTTCAGCACTTCATCTTGAATTTGAAAATTTTCTTCCTTGATATTTTTATCAAATGTCCTCTTTATTATGTTTTGATATTGTTGATTGTTGTTATAAACCTCATTCCTTTTCTCCTGCAGAGCTATCAGCTGATTAATTCTCCTTTGAACTGCATTTGGTTCCTCTTCTAGCCCTCGAATCAGTTTCATGAAAGGTAGCACTAGTGATGTAGGAAAAATAGCCTCAGCGCCATATACCAATTCATATGGTGAAGTTCCAACTGACCTCTTTTTGCATATCCTATCAGCCCATAAGGCATATTTTAGCTTCAAATTCCAAGCCTTCTTATTCTCCTGCAACACATTTTTAATTATCCTCACAAGACTCTTGTTAGAAGACTCAGCAAGACCATTCCCTTGCGGATAGTATGCAATAGAATTTCCAAGAGTAATATGATATTAATGACAAAAATTTATCATCTTCTTAGACTTAAATGCCTGTGCATTATCAGTTATAATCTTCATGGGGCAACCAAACCTAGACAAGATATTATTTTCTAAGAAAGAAATAATAATAGAATCATTTGCTTGCCTAGTTGGGATTGCTTCAATCCATTTGGTGAAGTAATCAGTCGATGTAAGAATCCAGGGATGTTGATCTGATGTTGATGGATGAATATCCCCAATAAAATCTAGCCCCCACTATTGGAATGGCGCTTCTACATAGATAGGCATCAAAGGTAAATGTATAAGCTTCTTCTTACCCTTGAAAATCTAGCATTTATGGCAGGCAACAATCCTCTTGTAGACATCCTTAAACATTATAGACCAATAATACCTTGCTCTTAGAATCTTGTTCACTGTCACCTTCCAATAATGATGACCTCCACAATCTCCTTTGTGGAATTATTCAATTACTTTATTAACCTCCTCTTCCTACAAACAATTCAGCAAAATTCTTCCAGTATCCTTCCAAAACAGATTTCCGTCAAAAATAAAATATCTCAAGGATTTCATCTTTAAAAACCTTGCCTTAGACTTTGTTAGATTAGTAGGTGCTTTATTGTGTTGTAGGACAAAAACAACCTCCTTGTACCAATCTGAAATAGGGGCTAGTTCTTCTTCATCATCTAAAATTTCTAATATTTCTGTAATCAAGTTTATGTAGAGATAGTCAAAGTTTGACTGCGCCATCAGCTTTGCTAAACCTTTCCCTTTGACCAATTTCGTTGGCTTAATATCTATATCATACTCTAGCAATTTAGCAATCCATTTCCCCCTCTTACCATCAGGGTCATTTTGAGTGAGGATGTCTTTCACAACAGTATTAGGAACAAACGCCACAATATGAGAATGCAGAATATAAATTCATAAATATTTGATAGCCTTCACCAAGGCATAGGCCTACTTCTCTAAGATATTATACTTCAAAGAAATCGGCTAATGTCCTACTAAAGAAAGAAATCGGCTGCTCAATACCTTGTTGTCCCTTTTGTAGCAGAACTCCAGCAATAATATTCTCTGATGCAAAAGTAAAAACCAGAAATTCCTTTGAGAAATCTGGACTAATCAATATTGGTGCTTGTGTGAGTGCCCTTTTTATTTCCTCAAATGAGTGCTTTTATTCTGTTGTACACTTAATATCAACTCCCTTCTTCAGCATCCTTGTTATGTCCTTCACAATCTCAACAAAATTAGGAATAAATCGCCTTACAAAATTTACCTTTCCAAGGAAAGATTGAATCTCCTTCCTACTTCTTGGAAAATCCACCTTCTTAATTGCATCGACCCTGTTTGGATCAATCTTAATCCCATCTTTAGAAATGATATGTCCAAGTAATTTACCTGGAGTTAAAGAAAAAACACTTTTTGTGGGATTTAGAGAGATGCCAAACCTTCTACATTTCAGCATAATTATTTCAAGGTGTTTCAAGTGATATTCTTCCTTCCTTGAGAAGACTGTTATTTCATCAAGATAAACAACCACCATCTTGTCCTTCTCTTCAGAAAAAGCAATGCCCATTTCCCTCTAAAAGGTAGCTCCTACATTCATGAGACCAAATGGCATCTTGGCATACATTAAATTGCCCCATGGTGTAGTAAAGGTTGTTTTTTCCTGATCATCAGGATGTACAAGGATCTGATTATAACCTGAAAAACCATCAAGCATAGACATTCCTTGAGAACCAAAAATAGTTTGCAAAATTTGATCCATCTTTGGGAGGGGATAATTGTCCTTTAGGGAAGCTTTATTCAAATTTCTAAAGTCAATGCATATTTTGATTTCTCCACTCTTTTTCCTAACTGGAACCAAGTTCGCAAGCCAACTTGAAAATTTGATTGGAACAATGATTTTTGCATCAAATAGTTTTTTGACCTCCTTCTCAATCAATGGCATGAGAAGTGGATTGATCCTCCTCAATTTCTGCTTAAAGGGCTTTTCATTTTCTTTTATGGGAATAGTATGTTGAATAATGGTGGGATCATATTCTTTCAAATCAGCATAGTTCCAAGAAAAGACATCTATGAATCTCTTCATCATTTCAACATACTTAAACTTCATATCGGCTAAAAGAAACTTTGAAAGTTTAATAATTTTGGGCATAGCTATTGTACTAAGGTTACAGCTTTCAACTTCTTCATCATCAGCTTGTAACTTAGGGGATTTAAAAACATCATTCTGATCAAAAAAAAATTCTAGAGGTATGAGTCCCTTTGGTATGGAATTGTTCTTTAGTTGCAAAACTTCAGAATTCCCTTTAGATTCAGCCAGCATATTTTGTTGATCTACTTGTATATTTTCAAACTCTTCTTTCAACTCAATAAATTTTTTCACTTGTTGATCATCCTCAAAAACTTGCCAATGAGTAATATTATCAAGAATAGCTGGTCTATGGTGAATCTCAACCTCATATTTTTCTGTGGAATGCATAGGAATAATGAAAAGACTTGCAGATACAGCAAGAGAATCAACAATGGAGTTTTGTTCTCTAGTTTTGACCATGAATGAATAGGCTTGAAATTTTTCTAACATGTCCAAAACCAAATTCCTATATGCTCTCATCCTTGTATATTTTGTTTGATAAACACCTTCAACCTATTTAATGACTAATTTTGAGTCTCCAAAAATAGAAATGTTTTGAGCATTCATTCTTTTCAAAACCTCTAGACCCAAAATCAAGGATTCATACTCAGTCATATTGTTCGTGCAATCAAAGTTCAGTTTATAGGAAACGAACTTACTCTCATCACTTGGATTTTTAATCCAAATCCCTGCTCTTGCTCCTTCTCTGCTTGTTGATCCATCAAAATGAAATGACCACAAACTTTCCACCTCCTTATCGCTGACTTGTTGATCTTATGTTTGCTGATTTTCAAACTATTGAATTTCAGAACTCCGATTTTTTGCTTTCCTCTCCTCTTCTGCTTCATTATTCAACTCGTTGAAAAGAATAGCAGAACCAATTTTAGTATCAAGATCATAAATTGGAAAATTTTGGGGTTTGTCTTTACTACTCACCATGTAGGCCATTCTTGTTTCTCGATATAATCTTGTTTGCTCACCAAAAACAGGAATGGTATCATAATTAAGATCCATCTGCATTGTACCTTTAATTTTTGTTGCCCGTGACCTTGACAATAGCATACCAAACTTCGGTGGAATATCTTCTACCACGATATCCATGACTACAGTCGTAGCAGGAACTTGTGTTAGACCAACAAAAACATCCTTGATTAAACCAATGCATTGAACTCTTTTTGAATCGAAAGAAAACAAGGCTTTATATGGCCTAGTTATTTCTAACCCCATTCTTTCCATGATTACTTTAGGCATAATATTGTGAGAGGCCCCTGAATCCAACATAGCATTATGCAATTTCATGTTGTGAATGCTAAGGCTCACATAAAAATGAGGGACCTCCTCATTCTGTTCATATTCTAGTCTTGGACCCAAATATATGGTTGGATGATCTTCTAATACATTCAAGATATCAGTAGCTCCTGGTTGTGAATTTAACATTTTAACAATCTTGCTTATATATTCATCTACCTTGATAATCTCACTAAAAGGGACTGATATTTTAATCTTAGAAATTTCATTCTCAAGGTTGAAAACAAAAACATATTTTTCAGCATCTTTGATAGGATGAACAACTGGTGTATCTTTCTTACCTTTTGTGACCTTAGGAGCATCCTTCTTGCCATCAACAACCTTAGGTATATCTTTCTTAGGCCGAGTTTTGTTTGCAATGATAGGTACATTTATATTTCTAAGATCATATTGTTTTTGCATCTTAAAAATAGCATGTTGATACCCCTTTAGATAGTCTGATGTTTCCTCTTCATGATTACTTTGGTCTGATTGATCGTGTTCTTCTTTTGTCAAGAAAATTCTAGACATTTCCTCATCAAAACAGTGAATAGACTCTTCA
This sequence comes from Pinus albicaulis, assembly GCA_034641835.2. Taxonomy (NCBI): domain Eukaryota; kingdom Viridiplantae; phylum Streptophyta; class Pinopsida; order Pinales; family Pinaceae; genus Pinus; species Pinus albicaulis. Next base: position 143,815,834 of record CM076579.1, on the reverse strand, counting down.
AGAACTTCAAGATCATCTTCTTCATCAACCAAGTTCTGTTGGAAAGGAGGTCTTATTGGAGGATCAAGTTGTTGATTTCTATTTTCCCTTGGCCTTCGTTGATTCTGAGATCTCCTGAACTGAGGGTTTCTGAATTGAGGTTCATGTTGTGCAGGAGGAGCAGAGGTATTCCCAAGGGCTAATCTATCCATCAACTTTTCCAATGTTTTCATCATTGAATCCAGCTTATCCTAAGAGGTAGAGGAGGAAGGCTTCTCTTCTTATTTCAACTTAGTCTTACCCATTTTTGACTAATTAGCTGTTATCAAGTTAACTTCCACCTTCACTGCATCACTTTGTATTTCAGCAAGTGTAGGGGATTCCCTTTCTCTCAGCAGTACGGAAAACTCATAGTCAAAAGCTTCAGCATATCTCATTTGAGCTAAGGCTTGTGGTGGTTTCAAATGAGCAGGAATAGAGTCTAATACCTTATTAAACCTTTTTGAAAAGTTTTGAACAAATTCATCAGCAGCTCTCTTCAAAGTATTATACTCGGTGAGGGCTTGTACTAGATTAGTTCTATCTCCCCATTTTCTCATAAAAACATCTTCCAACTCATTCCAATTATGAATACTTCTAGGAGTAAGGGCTTTATACCACTTTCTAACCTCACCAGTAAAACTCTAAGAAAATAACCTCAACTTAACATCTTCATCATCAACCTCCTCCCTGTCTATAAAATCATTAAATTGATCCACATGTTCCTCTACTGTAATGTCTTCATCACTTCCCCAAGTTTTGATTCTAGCAGCATATTTGCTAGGGAGATCATGTAAGACAGTTGGAAGAACAAGAGGGGCATATCTAGTAGGTGCAGCAGGTGGAGGGGGTACATTTCCATCCATGGTTAAATGGATCGTAGTAGCTTTAGGGATGGCAGAAATAGAGGATGAAAAAATGCTCTGAGGAGGACTATTTGGTATTTTTGGTTCACTGATAATTGAACTCCAATTTGGAAGGGGAAAACCATCTTTACTTTTCAACAATACTTCAAGCTCTTTGAATTTATCTAAAGACTATTTTTCCAACAATAACTCAGAAGTAACAGCTTCCCAAAACTCTTCTTTGTCTTCCTGTGTTACTAGAGCTGAGGTATCAATACCTCTCTTATGCAAGTCTAAGATAATTTCAATTAGTTATTTTTCACTTTATGATCTAAACAAAACCTCCTGAATTTTATCATCAACTCTTTTATCTTCAGGACATCTTAAAATTTCATAGGACAAGGATTTCAAATGTGATGGAGTACCTAATATTTCAGAAATGCCTTTACTGCCTCTGGAAATGGTTTTTGGATTGTCCGCGATGGTAGGTGGATCTGGTTCAGGATTACTCCTCGTGTATCTCCTTCTCAAAGCCACCTTTAATCATATAAACTTTAAATGGAGTCACCAAGGTAGATGCAGCCTCCAAAAGCTTTCTGAGATCTTGTTACCTTCAGAATTTCAGCTTCAAAATCTCGGGAAAGTATAATCTTCAGGCTCCCGAAAGACACACCAAAATGTTATCACAAAATAAGACCTGATAGGCTGCCAATAAAATCAATCTTATGTAACTGTTTCAAACCAATATTTTGATTGAGGCTTAGCCTCCTCATCCTGAGAGGGCTCTCTCAAGGATTAATGATTTTTGATATAAATATAGATGGCTAACTCTATGTGGGGTAATAAGCAGATAAATGATAGATATTGGTTGTAAATCACATTAGCAAGTGCACATTGGGCTTATGGAGTCAAAATAGCTTCAGTAAAACCAAACAATCTACTTAGCATGGAAGTCAAGGCATATCAGAGTTTTAGTCAAGAGATATACATGTGAAACTGTAAAACACACAGTCAGTTTGTCTATGAAGGAAGTCAAATCATCAATGATGAATTCTGAGTAACATAAGCAAACACCACTTCCATAAGGTAGTAAAAATATACAATTAGAACAAGAACACACTAGAACTCTTTATGAATCTCAAGTTGGCTAAGTATAAAATTTTGTATTAAGATGAAAACCAGTCACTTACAATAAACATAGTCTTTTGCTAAAAATTTCCAACCCTTGGAATTTTGACTTCGTCATCTTTTATAGATCATTTACAACACAAGATAACCTTATCCTAAGCTAGATACATCAAATTCCTAACTTTTGACACCTTGCCTAACCATATGACATGGTATTTATTACAAAATGATCGCTGCAAATCTAATGAACAGTCCTATTACAAATAGGATTCAAAATCTTTAATTCTACTCATAACAACCTTATGTAAACTAGGTTACATCATTTTCCAATTGTATTCCCATAAGGTCGAATCCATATGATAAGCTTCAACACTCTATGACCATAACACTAATCTCCATCAAAGTAGGAAATTGTCCCCTGTTTTCTAGGTATAGGTTTCTTTGAAGTCTTGAGACACTCTGACCATCATGAACCCATCACTTCGAGGTTATTTGATGTTGGAAACCAAATTAATACCTGCCCAAAATCATTCTTAATTTCCAGTTGTCCAAGACCACCATCAAGCTGTTCAAAATAGCCAAGGTAGACCAACGCTACGAAAACAACATAGTTTTGTAGCGCTTTTCGTAATGCAGCCTTTTAACCCTTTTGTCTTAAAAATTTTGGTTTCTTTCCTCTAGTATTATATTAATTATCACTTAACAAAACTTCCCTATAAATTTTAGGTCATAATACACACATTTTCTCTTCAAAACTTTATGAGAGAGGGTGAAAAAAGCTGCTACAGCGGTTTCGTAGTGCTTTTCACTCTTTTTGCACTGTTTGCACTATGAAACTACTGAGTGAGGATTTTTGCCCATATTTCTTCAAAATTTAAACAAAAAATGTGCCAAAACTTCCAAATACCACTGGTTTCATCAAAAAAAAAAAGTCATGTGAACTAAAAAACACATTTTTCATGATATTCCTTCTTAATTTTCACTTGATTTAGATTTTAACTTTTTTGATGAATGTCATTCTACACCTCTGTTTTTTAGCTCATCTTGGGTCAATTTTAGCTACTGCTCCAAGTCCTCCACTTGATCTCTTAGTCTTCTATTACTAGCTCTCAAGTGAGTAAATATCACTCTGACAAATTTAGCTTCCTTGATGGTTGGAACTATCCATGTGAAAAATTGTTTTGCACTGCTTGGAATTTCAGATCTAGAACTACTTTGACCCTCCCAAAGCGCCTTCATTCTTTTAAACTCTGTTTTTTCAATGTTGTGCTTTCTCGCCCTCTTTCTCATCATTGTAATCTCTTGATTTTCTAACCTCAATTTCTCCTCAAGATGTTGACACTCTGTCATGGGTTATTTTCCCTTCATTGTCCTGTTGGCTGCATGCTCCACTGTTGGTGATGAGAGATCAACCACTTCTTCAAGGACTTTGACCATTTCAATAGTTTCTTGGACCTCCTTGCTGCCTTCCTTAAGCTTCTTAGCATGCCTAGTTAAAGGTTTCCTTGCTTGAAAGATAAAGGCTACATTTTCACCCTCAAATTCAAGTTTCTTTGCTGACTTAACCTTTTTATGTTTGTGTTCATCTACTCCAATGAAATCAGCTTGCACAATGGGTGATTCCTCTATATCAATTGCATCAAGGATGTCATCTAAATTTCCCTTTATCACTGGGCTATCCTCTGTACCTGAAATAATTTTTTTTCCCTTTGATGCCACTACTTGGCTTCTTGTCACTCTCTTGATTTCCTACTTACTGGAAACTTGTTTTGGTTTTGCTTCTTTGACACCTTTTGACCTCTATTTTGCAAGTGAAGGAGTTGGTGCAACAAGCACTTGTGTCTTCTCTGTCATATTCTCATCTCTGTCATATTCTCAACTTGTTTCCTTGGTTTCAACTTTACAAACCTCTTTGACTTTGCAACCACGAGCTGACTAGACTCTACTACTAGTGGTGAAGGAGTTCCTTTAGTTTTAAGGTTTCTAGCTAGGGTTAGGGTTTCCAGCTCAAAACCATTCATAAACAAAAAGGAGGACCAATCCCTGCTTATTTTCTGAAGCTCATTCAAAACCAATAACTTTATCAAACCATGGTGAAACAAAGATGTTTCACAACCATCAGATTTGGTTTGTAATTTATCAGCCATTTTAGTAAGGCTCCTATGCAAATAAAAGGGAAAATATAGTGATATCATACCTATGAAATGCAGAGGAAACTTAAAATGATAAGTATAAACTTTATGGTATCTACCTTCACATGTAAATTATATTTGAATGTTGAACAACAGCTTTGCATAGGTGTCTTTGATACAACTTCTAGGTATTGCATTGTTGAGGTCCATATCTGCATACTCAAGTTTCATGAATTCCTTGCATGGTTCCATATCAAATTTAAAACCTTTAAACCAAGTTTCATGCCCCCTTGGTATTTTTGTCATAGAAGCAATAATCTCAGGTGTAATTGGCACATTTGACATCCCAAATTTGGCATTTGTTCCACTGAAATTTAAGGAAAATTATTTAGACACCTGTGTGTGGAAACCCTCCAGAATTTCACAAAACCAAAGACAACATGTTTTGCTAAAAGCCTCCATCACCATTTGATATTCAATTATAGCCTTCATATTTTCAGGCTCATATTTTAAGAAATTTCCCCCTCTGTGGACTTTCTTTTCCTTTGCCATGCTTCTTAGAAAAACCTGTCAGCTTCTCTTGAATCAATAAAACATCCTCGCTTGATTAAAATATGAAAAGCCTCACTTGAGTATATGGAACAACCTCGCTTGATTAGGATGAAGATAGCCTTTGTATAGAATAACCACAGGCTTAGCTTGACTGCTTCAGAGCTCAGACACTCGTATAGAAGAAAATGAAAACGAGAAAGACCAAATTAGGCTAGATTTTGAATTTTAGATGTCATCTTATAACTGAATGATGCCTCACTCATGCCCTATCATGACGATGATGACTGTGAGACAGGTAAGTACATTGAATATGATCCCCAACTGACTCACCATACCACTATCCTATCATTTCCTACCAGATTCTGACAAAACTCAACTCAATTGACAAGACGGTTAAGAAAATGTGCTTTCATAGTGCCCACAGTGCATTTTTCCCAGTTTGTGCTATGAAAGTATTAGTGCTTTCATAGCACAAATCCACTTTTTTGAACTAGTGGCACTACGAAACGGAGGATTCTTGGCTAATTGCAGAAATTTAACCCAAAACCTTATGGAATGACTCCTAAATGGAAAATGTGAGAATTTGATCATGGAATAGACCTTTAAAAGACTTTATTTGAATTCAATGTTGACCTTGAAACTTATAAAAACTCTAACCTACCCTATAATATCCCTTTTTCAGAAATATCACAAGTCTATTCCAGAGATAGACTGTGGGGGAATTTTCCGGATATGTCACCTCTAAAGAGAGGGTGAGATCCAGAGGCTACCTAGCCCTTCACAGACTCTGTCTATAGCTATGTGAAATTCCATATTAGGAAAAGCTACTCTATTGAGAATGTCTCAAGATAGAGCTACAGCAATAACAAATACATCTAATGGAAATAGCAGTGAATCATATACACATAAAATTCCAGAGAACTCAATGGCCATCATATATTATGACATAGCAGCAATAATTATACAAATATTGAGGAAGAATGATCACTCAAGCAAAGCACTAGAAGCCTCAAGAAACCTGTACATACAAATATGAAGAACATTGTTGAATATATCAAGCCCTAGGCCATGACTACGCAATTACATGAGATATTGCTGCATAAATAATATAAATATAAATGATATAGAAATATGGGCTCAAATAAGAAGGGGGATCATGATCTCAACCCCTAAAAATACAATAAATCAATCCTCTAAAAGGATTGGCTGAAATCTATACAAAATGGCATTTTTCAGAAATGCTGGAGTTGTTGGGAAGCAGCAACTCAAGACCTAGAAATGAATGGAGAAGGCTGAAATAGCTGTTGTAGATGAAGAGCCCTTCTCCAATGAAAATCTGAAGTGAAAGGCTAATCCTTTCACCCAAGACTTCCCCTCCAAAATCTACTAATCCCTCACAGCAAATACTCACTCAGAAAATGCTGTCTAAGAGAGGGACTGCGCTGCCAAAGATGGAATGTGGTTGGCCTGATGCCAAATATGGTGGGATATGCTCAAGAAACACCATTTATGATATTCCAATGATTATAACTTCTCTCCATTGAAAAACAAGCTCAGGATGGTGTATGGAAACCTCCCTAGCAACACCCAGCAACACTGCACAATCTCTGCTGCAAAAATGCACTGATGTAGATGATTGAAGCTCATGGCCTAAATGCCTAAATATGGAGGATGAGTTCAATCCTTCATGAGATACTCAAGAAGGAGAGGAAATCCTCAACAGGTTTCCCTCGTGCCCGAGGGCACTGCATCTCTTCTGAACAGCAAGAGGCAGCAACAAGTCTCCAAGACTTGGGTGTAAAAATGATCAAAGATGTCCACAATGGCTGCCTTGCTCCTCTTTTATACAATGAGCCTTCCCTCCATGGACCCTATTTCGAATTAGGGTTTCCTTCTCTCTAGAAACTTCCCTCCTATGTTTTCCCCACATAATTCTTTCCAACTCATGCCAACGCAGTTTGACTTGGTCAATATTTGCCAAGCATGTTTGAAAAAACCTCCTTTCACACATGGAGGTGTGAAATCCAGCTCTAAAGTGATCCTCTTTCATACTTATAGGATTTTTATTCTCTAATCATGCAAATAATGGGTCCCCTACCCATTTTATTCATCTCTTATCAAAATTTAATGTTCCATAAAAATTTGGAACATTACAGTCCTCCCCTCTCAAAATATTGCTTGCCCTCAAGAAATTGCAAGGATGAACTGAGTTTCTTTCTGCCCTTTCCTCCTGTAGCATTCTTATGTGATGATCCCCTCAAGAAAAGGATGCCATATCAGCAATCAAGTCTCCAACTGTCCCTCCAACATATGCAATCTAGCCTTGGGGTGAACATTCCAAAAATGGCTATCATGTAGAAGCAACATTCATGAAGGAAAAATAGTTGTCCAAGGGCCTCCTTGAGGCATGAGATCTGATATATAATAAGACTGATCATCCCCCATATGAATCTCTCATCCCCAATCCAACAATCATAAAAATAAGTTGCCTCCCAATAAGACAACTCATGAAAAATATCCCTCCACCTTGAGCTCCGGAAATGAAGTTGGGCTAAAATCTGATCATGGAAAGCACTATAACTTGCCCCATTCTGTCCTCTCCCCCACTTATGATAAGTGTGGAGTGTGTGCTGATCCTGGGCTGCAAATGTATTGCCCTCAAATGGAAAAATGAAGAGTAATTCCCCCAAGAATCTCTCCTTTATCAATGAAAAATCAGTTGGCCCAAGACATGTCATCTATGATGAATAGGACAAGATCACCATAGAATGTCCCCATGACATGTTTGCTATAGGTTATACCATGTACATAAAGTGTAAAAAATGCCTCATAGGGTTATGATGCAACCTCACCCACTGCAGCTGCAGAAAATAGCATGGCAAGTATTGTACAAGAATATCACCTCTACTACTGAATAGTAAGATAGATGAGTGAATCAGAAACATAAGGTCAAACACCTGCCCATATACATACAATGGATGGATAACATCACCACGCCCATGGCTTATCCCACAAATAATAAAATATGTGGCTGTAGCCATGCCTCCTCATCATGTTCCCCTTAGAACATGCACTGCAGAAAATGTGAGAGTTTTTCTCACTCAAAGACACATCCAACTCATGTTCCCTTCTCATAATCATACTTCTTTCACAAATTTGATCCATATCAGCAAGTAATTCATGATCAGCAATAAAATGAGGAAAGTTCTGAAGGTTTCATGTGTTGCAAGAGTGTACCAACAGTTTCCCTGAGATTGTCAGCGCAGTTTTCCCAAACTGCTACTTTAGAAAATCTTATGGCAAGTTGTTTTGTGTTACATGAATAGCTATGTATGTCATGATAGCTACTGATAAATAGAAAATTGCTGAGTATATCATTTATCATACATGAAAGAAAACACTTTCCCAAGGCCATATAAAATATGGTTGCCTCCATCATACAAGTTGGCCCAATTTTTGCCCATGGAGCAATCTGAAAAGCTTGCCTTCTTGTAGAGCCATGCATTGCAATATAATGATAAGAGTATAAAAATCAGCCAATGTAAAAATAGATCCCTTACCATATACCGGGAGTATGATGATGTATGGATCCATGAATGAACCCTCCATAGTTTTTTGGCATGCTCCCATGAAGAGGAATGAACTAGTTGCAGCAAGAAGACCCTTCTTCTCATGCTTGGAAATCCAAGTCAAGAAGAATGTAGCGTAGATGACTTCTTCCACTACCTCATCCATCTCACCTCCTCTTTGTCTATCAAGTGCAACAAATATGAAATTTTCCTGGGACTTGTGGGTTATTGATCCACCACACTTTCGTTGGGCACACTTCATCCATCGGTTACTGCTCCAAAGAGAGAACGTTGTTGGCCTATACTCATAGGCTCTCATCCATACCAAGCTCCATTCTTTGACATGCTTTCTTGTCAAAGATATTTCTTATAATGTTTCAATACATGAGAAGCCCCTCCCAAGGTGGAAGTAGCTCTCTATCATCAAATTTCAAGGAGATAATTCCATCTCCTCCTCCTGCAACATCATGCAAAGTATGAGAGCAATCCTCCCCTTGCTCTCTCAAGCAAAGCAACAAAGTATTTTGCTGCTCTCTCATACTTCCATCATACAACCCATGTGATGAAGACACAATTAATGATATGAGCATCATATCAACATCATGCATCCATACTCTATGCTTCTCAATGATGTAAGTATTCTGCCATCTTTCCCATTCTTTTGGTACTCCTCCCATGAGGGCTACCACCAATTCTTGCTCCTTGCATTTAATGAGAGTTTGAAATGCAGCTGCTTGGAGACCTCTTAGGAAATGCCTCTCTCTCATGACTAAAATGTGATGGAGGTGATATTTCCTCTCCACCCATGTTCAACAGTGCTACTGGTTCCTCCAATGATGTAGCAGTTGTCTCCTCCACCGGTTCACAAATTGTTTCATGATTCTCCATGGAGGTGTCATGGTTTTCTTTATCCTCCAAAAGTTTTCACTCCCACCTTGAAGGCTGAATTAAAATCATCAAATATGTATGAGGATGAGGTTTATTCTCCTCCTTGAACCCTTTGCACAGCGCAGTGCAAACATGAGGCCCTAAAGTGGCCATGTGATTCGATCATGGGACCTCCTCATGTGATATTCCACCATCCTTAAGATAATTTTATGAAATAGAAAGTGGAATTTTGCTCATACCTTGGTGGATCTTGGGACCTTCTTGTGTGGCTGCAGTGAATTTTCCTCTAATGGCTTCCTCATCCATAGATGTAGAAGGCTTCTCCTCCAAAGTTGTAGCAGCGTTGGTGCAATCCTCCTCCCATGGTGGTGTGAGCTTCTCTTCCTTTCTCCATCAATGGTTTGGATCAACCTTTGAACAAAGACTGAAAAATAACTCACCCTTGAATTTTCCAAGGGTTTGACCCACCAAACAGAGGTTTCCTCCTCTATGTGCAGTGCTACCATCTCCACTGCTTCTTTCTCTACCACTGGATGCAACAAATAAAATTGCCTCCATCTTCTTCTCCCAAGCTTTAGCTGAAGTAACCCCATCAAATGTAGACAATAGAAACCCTTTGCCTCTGATTTCTCCTTTGACATAGGGCCTTCTCTCCTCCATCTACTGAATAGACTGTGATAACATTTTAGCTCTCCTGAATGCTGCAAAATGGGGTTTATAGTCACCCAGGTACTTGCTTAAGATCTGGAAATCCAAGCATTTGCCATGCTGGTCTTCAAGAGAATAGGAAGTGCATGGATCTTTCTCTTCTCCTCTTTTCTTCTCCTCCTCCTCAGGGAGGCTCTTATTTATTCCAAAAATGGATGAGCTCATGCCCATATTCTTCATCATTCTCCTCTAAAATCGAACTCACAGGCTGTGCCAGTTCGATGCTCTGATACCACTATAATATCCCTTTTTCAGAAATATCACAAGTCTATTCCAGAGATATATTGTGGGGGAATTTTTTGGATATGTCACCTCTAAAGAGAGGGTGATATCCAGAGGCTACCTAGCCCTTCACAGACTCTGTCTATAGCTATGTGAAATTCCCTATTAGGAAAAGAATGTTTCAAGATAGAGCTACAGCAATAACAAATACATCTAATGGAAATAGCAGTGAATCATATATACATAAAATTACGAAGAACTCAATGGCCATCATATATTATGACATAGCAGCAATAAGTATACAAATCTTGAGGAAGAATGATCACTCAAGCAAAGCACTAGAAGCCTCAAGAAACCTGTACATACAAATATGAAGAACATTGTTGAATATATCAAGCCCTAGGCCATGACTACACAGTTACATGAGAGACTACTGCATAAATAATAGAAATAAAAATGATATAGCAATAAGGGCACAAATAAGAAGGGGGAGCATGATCTCAACCCCTGAAAATACAATAAATCAATCCTCTAAAAGGAATGGTTGAAATCTATACAAAAATGGCATTTTGCAAAAATGTCAAAGTTGTTGGGCAGCAGCAACTCAAGAGCTGGAAATGAATGGAGACTGAAATAGCTACTGTAGATGAAGAGCCCTTCTCCAATGAAAATCTGAAATGAAAGGTTGATCCTTTCACCCAAGACTTCCCCTCCAAAATCTACTAATCCCTCACAGCAAATACTCACTCAGAAAAATGTTGTCTAAGAGAGGGACTGCACTGCCAAAGATGGAATGTGGTTGGCCTAATGCCAAATATGGTGGGATATGCTCAAGAACCACCATTGCTTATCTTCCAATGAATATAACTTCTCTCCACTGAAAAACAAGCTCATGATGGTGTATGGAAACCTCCCCGGCAACACCCAACAACACTACACAATCTCTGCTGCAGAAACTGTGCTGATGTAGATGACTGAAGCTCATGGCCTGAATGCCTGAATATGGGGGATGAGTGCAATCCTTCATGAGCTACTCAAGAAGGAGAGTAAATCCTCAACAGGACTCCCTCGTGCCCGAGGGCACTGCAGCTCTGCTGAACAGCAAGAGGCAGCAACAAGTCTCCAAGACTTGGGTGTAAAAATGATCAAAGATGTCCACAATGGCTGCCTTGCTCCTCTTTTATACAATGAGCCTTCCCTCCATGGACCCTATTTCGAATTAGGGTTTCCTTCTCTCTATAAAATTCCCTCCTACGTTGTCCCCACATAATGCTTTCCAACTCATGCCAACGCAGTTTGACTTGGTCAACCTTGGCCAAGCATGTTTGCAAAAACCTCCTTTCACACATGGAGGTGTGAAATCCAGCTCTAAAGTGATCCTCTTTCATACTTAGAGGATTTTTATTCTCTAATCATGAAAATAATGGGTCCCCTACCCATTTTATTCATCTCTTATCAAAATTTAATGTTCCATAAAAATTTGGAACATTACATACCCTTAACCAAATCCTAAAATGACTTTCAAACTTATTTTGAGACCATGATCAAAAACAGAGTTGACAGAATGATGTTTTGAAAATTTTTGGGTGATAACACATAAGGCCCTTAGATTCTACTAAATGTACAAAATTTGGAACCATGATGCTCCTGCATCAGACTCCCAAGGTATAAATTAATCATGATCTCCATATCATGTGTATTCAATGCTGATGGAATTCCTCCTGGATCCCAAACTTTGTTTTTTATTCTATCTTTGGCTGCCTCTCTTCCTTTGTGTTGTTTTATTTGTTGTTGTTCTCTAGGTCTCCATACTTGATGTTGCATTTCCCCACTGGCTATGCTCTCACAACCCGTTGTTATATTTCTCTTACTGATGTTGCTTTTCTTTCTTGTTGATTTCTTCTTATAAGACACTTTAATCATCAACCTTATTATTCTTTCAATCTCCATGTCCAATTTATCTTCTGACTGGTACTCACTCTGCCATCTATTGCTGCACTCTGTCCATTCATATTCAAACTTTTGTTTGTTACCTTCACTTTGGAGATGTTGGATTCTTACTACCATCCTTACATCATTACACTCTTGTTGCTTCTGAACTTTTATCTCATATCCAAACAACCTTTGTTCAATATATTTGATAAAAAATTCATACTCAAATGCTTCCGGCAAACAGTTTAACAATTCACTTTCTACTTGATTCCTTTCAAACACCTCATCACTATGTCGCCTATCAATTCCAGCATAACTCTCCTCCTTTTCCTTGACAAAATACCATAGTTGTCCTTCATCTCCTTGAATAATCCTTGTAGTCAGTTTAGTCTCCTTTATTTCTAAGGTTGATTCTTCTTTAGCATGAGACATATCTGCCCCATATTCCTCTTCATTACTATTCTTCTCTTTGTCACTGTTATGTGACACTTCCATCTGTCCTTCTAGGCTAACTGAATCTTCATCATTCACATCTCTACCTATGCATCCGTCAAGAAACCTCATTTCTTCATCAATATTACTAAAACTTAAATCATTTACCGGAGATATCAATCCATGGTTTGACTCAGACTCCCTTAACAGATTTTCTAATAATAAAATCTCTCTGTTAGCTTCCTCAAGCATTAAATTTGTATGCTTGATATCTTCCTTCTCTTCTCCTTTCTTTTGGATACCCATATAAGCCAAACTCCCTCTGCTTACAACTTTGGCAGTATGTTGAAAAGAAATATCTTCCTGCAACTCTGTATGATCTTCTTCATGAGATCTAACTATCTCATCCTTCTTCTTTAAAACAGAATTCAAATTCTATCTCTCTGCTTCCTCTTCTTTGACAATACCTAAATATTTTCCATCATCATGTATTTCACTTGCAAACATACACAAATTATCAGTTTTAAGAACATAATACGTTGCGATCTCACTTGATGCTTCAGCGACCATGTCTTCTTGTTTCTCTGAACACTTCATATGATTCATCTCCTCTACAGTATTTTCCTCCATTTCTTCATTACTTTCAGAAATTAATGGGCCATGTTCTAGTTTACATACCAAAACTTTCTCCACATACTCACTTATTCTGAGTAACTCTTCCTTCAATTGAGCATTTAATCTATGCTCCCACTTTACCTACAACCTATGCCATTTAACTTTCCTTTTCATAGCCCAACCATACCTCTGGTATTCCTAATTCATCTGTAGCATATCCACAAATAAATCAAGATGGAAAATTATCTCAGCTTTCTCTCTATCGATCTCTTCTTGACTCATATTCTCTATGCCTTTTACCTTGGCATATTTCCTTCTGTTGTCACTTTCTTCTGAACCTCTGCAATGACCTTCAGTGATTATTGACTTCCCCTCCTTTTTTAACTTCATCTTGTTCACTTGTGAATTTCACTAAGCCTCTCTTTCTCAGCAAGTCTCCATACATGCTGCAAGTACCTCACTAAGCCTTCTCTCCTTTGAGCTCGGTGTTTCGATAACACTGGTTCTCTCTCTCTAGAAAGTCTATTGAGAAACTCCTTCACTCCTTGGCTTCTGCAATTCCACTTTCTTCTGAGAACACTCTTGTCCTCTCTGTTAGACCTTCAGTTGGAACATTTAGGTTCTTTGTCATTTTTGTTCAAAGTATCCACTTTACTCTGCCTTCAAGAACACAATTGGTCCTTCTTCTTACAGCTCCTTTTGTTGTTATTTTTTTGAGATATTCCCTCTTTGTTTGCAACCTGAAATATGCAAACAATTCTCAACCCAGAGTTAAATAAAAACATACCATATCACCTTCAAGACCTCTACATTATCTTGTTCCACCATTCATATGCACTTTGAATGGAATATTCCCTGTTCCTTTTCCTCTACAAATTCTCTTCAAGAGTATCAATTACTCTCCATATTCTGGCACACTTTTATTTTTGTATATCTGTTTCCTGTCATATTTAAAATCTAATCCTTCTTCCTGCAATCACAATTGTATTCTGCAGATACAACTTCAAGAACATAACTCTACTCTAAATTTATCCCAAAAGATATTTTACTAACTGTTGAGTTTTAACCAATATTTAACCTTCAAAAGAGTTTTAGCTTGCTTTGATACCAAAAATGATGCAGCCATATGGCTGCAAATACCCAATTGTGAAGACCTAAGACTTAGTCTTCCCAAAACCTAAGGATAGGTTCATATATCTCTAAAAAAAATTAAAAACTCACTTTAATATATTTAATATTTCAAAATAGGAAAAGCATCAATATTGAACACAATAATGTAAATAGTAGTGAATAATATTACAACAAGATGTGAGACCAAAATGGATCCATTATATTAATCATATTAGCAGCAAATAAGTACAAAATAATGAGGCACAAATCATTTTATATAGGCAAACAAGCCTCCAATAATCAAACACTCTCAAAAGTGAGATGCTGCTAATATACAAAGTGCCAGAGAGCTGCTACAGCGCAGTGAAAATGAACATAGTTTCATTATGGAAGCATAAAATGATATAAAACAACTGATATATGCCTCAAGAGATGCTATAAATGAATATCAAGGCCCTATATCAACTTTCCAAGACAACCCAAGAGGGTTTCCCGAAATACATCAAAAATACAAATGGTGAATTGCAACCCTAGGGCTGAAGATTCACTACAGAAAAATACCTGGGAAGATATGGCTGAATCTGATGTGGAAATATGTGGCTCTCCTCCAATAGACTCTCCGGGTGAAAGGTTGATCCCTCCACTGAAGATCTAATTCCCAAAATCATGCACTGAACCCACCCCTGCAACAGATCTCTAAAATAACGCATTCATGGACTGAAACTGCACTGTAGGTGATGGTAGTAGCTTAGCCTAGTACCAAATGATGATATAATTCCCAAGGACCCTCCTTGTTGGCCTCCTAATGGAAAGGCTACCACTCCACTGAAACACAAGCTCAGAAAATGGCCCTACAAACCCTCCACAACTTGTGCCCTACAACACAACACAATCCTACGCAGAAACTGCGTTGTGAAATAAGATTGAAGCTTTGGCCTGATGCTGGAATGTGGAAATTTAGCTCAATCACCTCTCCTGAGTGGGCACTCGAAGTCCCCCGAGGATGAGGGCGGGATTCCCGCTTGGGAACACCCTTGTGCTAATCAGCACTGCAGTCTCCCCTAAATAGCTGAAGAGAGCAACAATCCATATAGACCATAAACAAAATAATAATCAATCATGCCCTCCATGGCTTCCATCCCCTTCCTTATATGCTTGGTGAGCTTCCTCACCTTGGGCCCCACTCATTAAAGCCACTACTTCCATGCAAAGGATCTCCCTCCAAAACTGCGTTGTCCCTCAATGAATGTCCACTCCCTCCATACCAGTGATGTTGATTTGGTCAAAGTTGACCCATTCCAAATGGATGATCCCCTATTCACACATAAAGGTGCTTTATCCAGCTATTTTGATGTCCTCCTTTCACATTAGGAGTGATTTTATTCCTACTAAGGAGATTTATGGGTCTCCCTACCCTCTTATTGTCCTATCTAAGAAGCAAAAAAAAAAGTTAATATTCCAATTAGTTTCATGTTAATTTAGGAATATTACAATCCTCCCCTCCCAAATGTTTCTTGTCCTCAAGAAATTGCAAGGATAGAATTGAATAGCCTCATTTCCTCCTCCTCTTGCATCCCCATATGATAAGTTCCTCCGATTAACAAGATGCTCTCTCATCAATGTGTCCCCAAGTTCCTCCTCCCAAGTGTATAAGTAAGACTTTGGTGATAAATCCAATTGGCTCTCATCATGAAAATGTGGGATATCCATGGAGGCAACTATATGTTGTCTAGAGGCCTTATTGAGGCATGGAATCAGAAAATTATTGGGAACCTTCATTCCCATGTGAAGCTCCAACCCCCAAGCTATCATCCACACAAAATTAATCACCCTCCAGAATGGTAATTCATAGAAAAATGCCTCCCGGATGTCCATGAGAGACACCTCCCAAGTGCTCAAGTTAACCATATGGCTCACATCATATGGAAATAAGAGGTCAAATGTAGCAATCATGGATTGTCTGATGTTCTCCCTGAAGTATGAAGCATAATAAATGTGGATAATCTCATCTCTAATGGGAGTATCTAATCCATGTGTAATTTCTCCAATCATGCCCACAACAATGATAAGGACATCATCAACATATGTAATCATAATTAGTCACACTGGCTTACATGTGTAATACTGCAGAAGGAAAATGGTCCCTCAAGTGCAACCAGCGTAGTTTGACTCCTAACTACATCAAAATATGGCATGATGAGTGGTTTCCCAACCACTTTCTTCTTCCCCAATCGTCTCACATTCTTGGAGAAGGTGTATGATGTGGGGTGCAAATTGAGCACACCCTGAATAATAACTAACCTCCCAAAAATATCCTAGGGAGTGGCCATCACCATTACTGCTTATGGCCCGAAATGGACCATGAGGCCTATAAGAAAGAATGCCATCTCTTGTAGCAATAACCTATATATGGATGGCAAGGAAATACAAACACATAGTAAGTGAATCGTGATGCACATAAACACAATCCTTACAATGTACCTTGAACAAGTTGGTGAAGTGGCTCGTAGATGGGCCTCTTGTCATCCCCAATGAGGAAGGAATTGGTTGTGATAACTCCGTGAAAGAGTTATTTCCCTCCTCCAAACAATCCATACATCTCCTCATATGATGGTGCATCTCCTCTTTTATGCCTTCCCAAGTGAACCCCTCCATGATAGTACGGTATGCCCTCATGAAATTAGTGTGCCTAGAAAGAAACACCCCATATGTTGCATGCAAATCCTTCTCCTTGTGCTTGGAGATCCAAGTCAAGAAGATCATATCCTAGTAGTAGATGTCTCCATCCACCACTCCTGAATCACTGTGCAAGGTATGTGAGAAAATCATCCCATACTCTCCCAAAAGTAACTAGAGCAACAATAGCTCTTGTTGCCTCCTCACATCTCCATCATACAGACCATGGAGTCAAAACATGATGATTGACATGAAATATGTCACATCACCTCAATGCAACCAAACTCCTTGCTGCCACATGATGCAATTATCATGCCATGTCCCAACCAATAACATACCCTTTGAAATATGATATGTCACATGCTGACTAAACTCTTTCAAGAGTAGCCAGCATGGCCATGCCTCCTATTGCCCTATGTCATAGATTTTCAAGTGGCTCACCAACCTCTTGCTCATCAACATCACCCATCCAACCAATGGTGAGTTTCTACTATCATGCTCCAAATTGGTATCCCTCGAATGGATAATACCATTCTCCCAAATCTGATAATTATCTTTGCACTTCATGAGATGTTGAAGTGCAACCTCCTGAAGATCTCCACATGAAGACCACTCATCCATGACCATGTTGAATCCGTAAGGATTCAAATATACTGAAGGCAAAGACTTCTCATTGAGCTGTGAAGTTTTCATCAAGAAGAATCCATCATAGTAATGCGAGATAAGATGTCTATCATCAACCATCTACCTATCCCCTACACATGTAGAATGGCCATTTTAATGCCCCAATAATGGTTGGGCACCCAAATCATCACTGCTGCTCAATGACAGCATTGTTGATCTCCATGATGGTGCATATGTTGTCTCATGATCTTGCACAATGTTGAACATACAGTTCTGCATTGGATTGATTAGGAAAATACTCATCCTATCCTCCAAAAAGCTACACTCCAACCCAAAGAGTTGTGTTCAGCTCAACAATGACATACTAGGATGAATATATATCTCCTCCTTGAACCTGTCATGGGTCCTCTGCGCAGTGATAGTCTGCTGCTCCAAATCAGTAATGTGCCTTGACCTCATTTCATGCAATTTCCCTGATGGCATGTCCCCACAACTCTCCATATGATGCACTGAAATAAAATGGGGTGGAATGGTATGCATACCTTAGTTAACCTGATCCTCGGGAACATCTTGTACTACTACAAGCGTTCCTCCTACCGGTGTGATGACTCCCCCAACTGCTGGTGATGATAATGGTTGCTCCTCTACTGTTGCACCAACGCTGGTAAAAGTATCCTCCTCCTCATGCATCTCTTGAATAATGCATGGGACTCCAAATGTCAAGAGATCAAGCCCAATTTGAAAGAATGCAAGTGTTCCTTCCCCTGATGCAAGTACTCCTGGAGGAAGTGGTGGTGGAATTTGTTCTCCCTCCTGTCTCCTTCTGTCAAACTTCTTGATCATCCATTGAGTAAAAGCAGCATAATCAGTCACTCTTGAATGTTTCAAATGGTTGAACCACCAAATATTTTCTTCACCGTCAAGGTTCAGCACTGTAATCTCAATATCTTGTATTTCTACTACTAGATGTAGCAGGAAGAATGCATCTAACTTTCTCCTCAAGCCCTTGTTGTGCATGTGGATGACCCATCAAAAGCACACAATAGGAATCTATTATGTCTTCTTCTTCTATTTTTGCAAGGTCTCCTCTTTTCCTTGATCTAGATAAACTGTTGGAGAGTTAGATTATACTTGAAAGCCCTTGATTGAGATTTATATTCTGCAATATACTCACTTAGAATCTCATGATCTAATTTTTCCTTCATGCCTTTCACCTTCCTCTTCAAAGAAAGTGGACATAGTATATTTCTTTGGAGCTCTATGCAATACCAGTTTTCTTTTCTGTTGATAGGAAGTGCATGGACCTTCCTCATCTTGAAACCCTAATGAGGTCTCATTGCATCTCTCCATTCTCATTTTCTTGACCTCCTTGGGGAGGTCCTTCATATATATTAAAAGTGATGAGACAAAGCTCATTCCTTCCATCATTTTTGATCTCTTATTCTTCTTCTCATCCTTCTGACAGCATAATCACTGAGATCCACATGTTGATCCAATATTATGCTCTGATACCACTGTAATATTCCAAAATAGGAAAAGTAACAATATTGAACACAATAATGGAATTTCACTAAATAATATTAAAACAAGATGTGATACCAATATGGAGCCATTATATTAAATTATATCAATAGAAAATAAGTACAAAATAATGAGGCACAAATCATATGATATAGGAAAACAAGCCTCCAATAATCAAACACTCTCAAAAGTGACATGCTGCTAATATACAAAATTCTGGAGAGCTGCTACAGCACATTCAAAATAAACATAGTTGCAGTATGGAAGCATACAATGATATAAAAAAATTTATATATTCCTTAAGATATGCTATACATGAAGATCAAGGCCTTATATCAACTTTCCAAGACAACCCAAGAGGGTTTCCGGAAATACATCAAAAATACAAATGGTGAAGTATGGCCCTAGGGCTGAAGATTCACTGCAACAAAATAGCTAGGAAGATATGGCTGAAGCTGATGTATAAATATGTGGCTCTCCTCCAATAGACTCTCTGGGTGAAAGGTTGACCCCTCCACTGAATATCTAACTCCCCAAATCATGCACTGAAACCACCCCTGCAACAGATCTCTAACATAGCGCATTCATGGACTGAAACTGCGCTGTAGGATATGGTGGTAGCTTGGCCTGGTTCCAAATGATGATATAATTCCCAAGGACCCTCCTTGCTAGCCTCCCAATGTAAAGGCTACCTCTCCATTGAAACACAAGCTCAGAAAATGCCCCTACAAACCCTACACAACTTTTTCCTTGCAACACAACACAATCCTAAGCAGAAATTGCATTGTATAATAAGACTAAATCTTTGGCCTGATGTCGGAATGTGGAAATGCACCTCAATCACCTCTCCTGAGTGGGAACTCGAAGTCCCCCGAGGATGAGGGTGGGATTCCTGCTTGGTAACACCCTTGTGCTAATCAGCACTGCAGACTCCGCTAAACAACTAAAGAGAGCAACAAGTCATATAGACCATAAACAAAATATTAATAAATCATGCCCTCCATGGCTGCCATCCCCTTCCTTATATGCTTGGTGAGCTTCCTCACCTTGGGCCCCTCTCATTAAAGCCACTACTTCCATGCAAAGTATATCCCTCCAAAACTGCGATGTCCCTCCATGAATGTCCACTCCCTCCATACCAGCACTCTTGATTTTGTCAAAGTTAACCCATTCCACATGCATGATCCCCTATTAACACATAAGGGTGCTTTATCCAGCTATTTTAATGTCCTCCTTTCACATTAGGAGTGATTTTATTCCTACTAAGGAGACTTATGGATCTCCCTACCCTCTTATTCTCCTATCTAAGAAGCAAAACAAAAAGTTAATATTCCAATTAGCTGCATGTTAATTTAGGAATATTACAATCCTCTCCTCCCAAATGTTGCTTGTCCTCAAGCAACTGCATGGATAGAATTGAAGAGCCTCATTTCCTCTTGTAGCATCCTCATATGATAATTTCCTCCAATGAACAAGATGCTCTCTCATCAATATGTCCCCAAGTTGCTCCTCCCAAGTGTATAAGTAAGCCTTTGGTGATAAATCCAAAAGGCTCTCATCATGAAAAGGTGGGATATCCATGGAGGCAACTATATGTTGTCTAGAGGCCTTCTTGAGGCATGGAATCAAAAAAATATTTGGAACCTTCATTCCAGTGTGAAGCTCCAACCCCCAAGATATCATCCACACAAAATGAATCACCTTCTAGAATGGTAATTCATAGAAAAACTCCTCCCAAATGTTCATGAGAGGCACCTCCCAAGTGCTCAAGTTAACCATACGGCTCACCTCATATGGAAACAAGAGGTCAAATGTAACAATCATGGATTTTTCGATGTTCTCCCTAAATTATGAAGCATAATAAATGTGGAGAAACTCATCTCTAATGGGAATATTCAATCCATGTGTCATTTCTCCAATCATGCCCACAAAAATGATAAGAACATCATCAACATATGGGATCATTATCAGAGTCATACTGGCTACCATGTGTAATATTGGAGAAGGACAATTGTCCCTCAAGTGCAACCAGTGCAGTTTGACTCCTAACTGCATCAAAATATGGCATGATGAGTGGTTTCCGAACCACTTACTTTCTACCACAATCTTCTCACATGCTTGGAGAAGGTGTATGATGTGGGGTGAAAATTGAGCACACCCTAAATAAGACATAACCTTCCCAAAATCTTCTAGGGAATGGCCATCACCATTACTACTTATGGCCCCAAATGGACCATGAGGCCTATAATAAGAATTCCCCCTCTTGGAGAAATAACTTGTATATGGATGGCAAGGAAATACAAACACATAGTGAGTGAATCATGATGCACATAAACACAATCCTTACCATATACCTTGAACAAGTTGGTGAAGTGGCTCATAGATGGGCCTCTTCTCATCCCTAATGAGGAAGGAAGTGGTTTTGATAACTCCATCAAAGAGTTATGTCCCTCCTCCAAATAATGCATACATCTCCTCATATGATGGTGCATCTCCTCTTTGATTCCTTCCCAAGTGAACCCCTCAATGATAGTACGGTATGCCCTCATGAAATTAGTGTGGTTGGAGAGAAAAACCCCATATCCTACATGCAAAGCCTTCTCCTTATGCTTGGAGATCCAAGTCAAGAAGATCATATCCTGGGAGTAGACGTCTCCATCCACCACTCCTGAATCAATGTAAAAGGTATGGGAGAAAATCAGCCCATACTCTCCCAAGAGTAACCAGAGCAACAATAGCTCTTGCTGCCTCCTCACATCTCCATCATACAGATCATGGAGTGAAAACATGATGATCGACATGAAATATGTCACATCCTCCCAATTCAACCAAACTCCTTGCTGCCACATGATGCAAGTGTCGTGCCATGTCCCAACCAATAACATACCCTTTGAAATAAGATATGTCACGTGCTGACCAAACTCTTTCAAGAGTAGCCAGTGCATCCATGCCACCTGCTGCCCCATGTCATATATATGCAAGTGGCTCTCCAACCTCTTGCTCATCAACATCACCCATCCAACCAATGGTGAGTGTCTATTGTCATGCTCCAAACTGGTATCCATCCAATGGAGAATACCATCCTCCCAAATTTGATAACTATCTTTACACTTCATGAGATGTTGAAGTGAAACCTCCTGTAGATCTCCACATGAAGACCACTCATCCATGACCATGTTGAATCCATAAGGATTCAAATATACTGAAGGAAAATACTTCTCATTGAGCTGTGAAGTTCTCATCAAGAAGGATTCATCATCGTAATGGGAGATAAGATTTCTCTCATCAAGCATCTTCCTATCCCCTGCTACACATGTAGAATGGTCAGTGTAATTCCCTAATAATGGTTGGGCACCCAACTCATCACTACTTCTCAATGACAGCGTTGCTGATCTCCATGATGGTTCATCTCCTATCTCATAATCATGCACGATGTTGAACATACAGTTCTACATTGGATTGATGAGGATAATACTCATCCTATCCTCCAAAAACCTACACTCCAACCCAAAGATTTATGTGTAGGTCAACAATGACATAATAGGATGAATATATATCTCCTCCTTGAACCTGTCAAGGGTCCTCTGTGCAGTGATAGTCTGCTACTCCAAATTAGCAGTGTGCCTTGACCCCAGGTCATGTAATTTCCCTAATGGCATGTCCCCGCAACTCTCCATATGATGCATTGAAATAACATCAGGTGGAATGGTTTGCATACCTTGGTTAAGATGATCCTCAGGAACATCTTGTACTGCTACAAGGGTTCCTCCTACTGGTTTGATGACTCCCCCAACTTTTCGTGATGATAATGGATGCTCCTCTACTGTTTCACCAGCGCTAGTAAAAGTCTCCTCCTCCTTGTGCATCTCCTGAATAATGCATGGGACACTAAATTTCAAGAGATCGAGAACACTTTGCAAGGATGCAACTGTTCCTTCTCCTGATGCAAGTACTCCTGCAACAAGTGGTGGTGGAAGTTGTTCTTCCTCCTGTCTCCTTCTCTCAAAATTATTGATCAACCTTTGAGTAAAATCTGCATAAGCAGTCACTCTTGAATGTTTCAAATGGCTGAAACACAAAATTTTTGCTTCACCCTCAAGGTGCAATGCTGCAATCTCAACAGCTTATCTTTCTACCACTGGATGTAGCAGGAACAATGCATCTAGCTTTCTCCTCCAAGCCCTTTTTGTGCATTTGGATGACCCATCAAAAGTACACAATATGAATCTATTATGTCTTCTTCTTCTATTGTTGCAAGGTCTCCTCACTTCCTTGATCTGAATAAACTATTGGAGAGTTAGATTCTTCTTGAAAGCCCTTGATTGAGATTTATATTCTGCAAGATACTCATTAGAATCTCATGATATAAGTTTCCTCCATGCCCTTCACCTTCCTCTTCAAATAAAGTGGACATATTATATTTCTTTGGAGCTCTATGAAATACCGGTTTTATTTTCTACTGATAGGAAGTGCATGGACCTTCCTCATCTTGAAACTCTAATGAGCTCTCATTGCATCTCTCCATTCTCATTTGCTTGACCTCCTTGGAGAGGTCCTTCCTAGATTTGAAAATAGATGAGACAAAGCTCATTCCTTCCATCATTTTTTATCTCTTCTTCTTCTTCTCACTCTTTTGATAGCATAATGGCTGAGATCCACAAGCTGAGCCAAGATTATGCACTGATACCACTGTAATATTCCAAAATAGGAAAAGCAGAAATATTGAACACAATAATGGAAATAGCAGTGAATAATATTAGAACAAGATGTGAGACCAACATGGAGCCATTATATTAATCATATCAGTAGAAAATAAGTACGAAATAATGAGGCACAAATCATATGATATAGGCAAATAATCCTCTAATAATCAAACACTCTCAAAAGTGAGATGTTGCTAATATACAAAATGCTGGAGAGCTGCTACAACACAGTCAAAATGAACATAGTTGCAGTATGGAAGCATACAATTATAGAAAAAAACCGATATATGCCTCAAGAGATGCTAGACATGAAGATCAAGGCCCTATATCAACTTTCCAAGACAACCCAAGAGGGTTTCCGAAAATATATCAAAATACAAATGGTGAACTACAGCCCTAGAGCTGAAGATTCACTGTAGAAAAATAGCTGGCAATATATGGCTAAAGATGATGTAGAAATATGTGGCTCTCCTCCAATAGACTCTTCGGGTGAAAGTTTAATCCCTCCACTAAATATTTAACTCCCCAAATCATGCACTAAAACCACCCCTGCAACAGATCTCTAAAATAGCGCAGTCATGGACTGAAATTGCATTGTAGGTGATGGTGGTAGCTTGGCCTAGTTCCAAATGATGATATAATTCCCAAGGACCCTCCTTGTTGGCCTCCCAATGGAAAGGCTACCTCTCCACTAAAACAAAAATTCAGAAAATGGCCCTACAAACCCTCCACAACATTTTCCCTGCAACACAACATGATCCTAAGCAGAAATTGCGTTGTATAATAATACTGGAGCTTTGGCCTGATGCTTGAATGTGGAAATTCAGCTCAATCACCTCTCTTGAGTAGGCACTCGAAGCCCCCTGAGGATGAGGGTGTGATTCCCGCTCGGGAACACGCTTGTGCTAATCAGCACTGCAGTCTCTGCTAAACATCTGGAGAGAGCAACAAGTCATACAGATAGTTATCACCCAAAAAATGAATCGTCATTTGACAAAGTTAAATAAGTTCATGTGTCAAAAGTAGGGTTATAGGATTCATTTTTTATAATTCTTGGTCAAGGGAAATTTAAATTTTTCTTGTTTAAGTTTACCCTAAGGTCTAAACCCACTCATTTTCAAATCCCTTCATGTCATATCACTCATTATTTTCTGACAGATTTCAATTCCCAAGGTTTTTGTACCGAAAATGTCATTTTAGCCAAGAAACCAGATTTTTGTAGCGAAATACACTGAGAAATTTCACTTTTCACTATGAAACTACTAATAGTTGCGTAGCAAAAACACCCAGATTTACACTAGATACGCTACGAAAGTGTGGTTTCCTACCTGTCTTGTCAAATTAGCTGTTAGGTGTCAAAATATCATTGGGAAAGGGTAAGTTAGATACCATTCAAGTCATCTTCCTATCCCCTTCTACACATGTAGAATGGTCAGTGTAATTCCCTAATAATCGTTGGGCACCCAACTCATCACTACTTCTCAATGACAGCGTTGCTGATCTCCATGATGGTGCATCTCCTATCTCATAATCATGCACAATGTTGAACATACAGTTCTACATTGGATTGATTAGGATAATACTCATCCTATCCTCCAAAAACCTACACTCCAACCCAAAGATTTATGTGTAGGTCAACAATGACATACTAGGATGAATATATATCTCCTCCTTGAACCTGTCAAGGGTCCTCTGTGCAGTGATAGTCTGCTGCTCCAAATTAGCAGTGTGCCTTGACCCCAGTTCATGCAATTTCCCTAATGGCATGTCCCCACAGCTCTCCATATGATGCACTGAAATAACATGGGGTGGAATGGTTTGCATACCTTGGTTAAGATGATCCTCAGGAACATCTTGTACTGCTACAAGGGTTCCTCCTACTGGTGTGATGACTCCCCCAAATTTTCGTGATGATAATGGATGCTCCTCTACTATTGCACCAGCGCTAGTAAAAGTCTCCTCCTCCTCGTGCATCTCCTGAATAATGCATGGGACACTAAATTTCAAGAGATCAAGAACACCTTGCAAGGATGCAACTGTTCCTTCTCCTGATGCAAGTACTCCTGCAGCAAGTGGTGGTGGAAGTTGTTCTTCCTCCTGTCTCCTTCTGTCAAAATTCTTGATCAACCTTTGAGTAAAAGCTGCATAAGCAGTCACTCTTGAATGTTTCAAATGGATGAAACACCAAATTTTTGCTTCACCCTCAAGGTGCAGCGCCGCAATCTCAACAGCTTATCTTTCTACTACTGGATGTAGCAGGAACAATGCATCTAACTTACTCCTCCAAGCCCTTTTTGTGCATTTGGATGACCCATCAAAAGTACACGATAGGAATCTATTATGTCTTCTTCTTCTATTGTTGCAAGGTCTCCTCACTTCCTTGATCTGAATAAACTATTGGAGAGTTAGATTCTTCTTGAAAGCCCTTGATTGAGATTTATATTCTGCAAGATACTCACTTAGAATATCATGATATAAGTTTCCTCCATGCCCTTCACCTTCCTCTTCAAATAAAGTGGACATATTATATTTCTTTGGAGCTCTATGAAATACCGGTTTTATTTTCTACTGATAGGAAGTGCATGGACCTTCCTCATCTTGAAACCCTAATGAGGTCTCATTGCATCTCTCCATTCTCATTTCCTTGACCTCCTTGGAGAGGTCCTTCCTAGATCTGAAAAGAGATGAGACAAAGCTCATTCCTTCCATCATTTTTGATCTCTTCTTCTTCTTCTCACTCTTTTGATAGCATAACGGCTGAGATCCACAAGCTGAGCCAAGATTATGCATTGATACCACTGTAATATTCCAAAATAGGAAAAGCAGAAATATTGAACACAATAATGGAAATAGCAGTGAATAATATTAGAACAAGATGTGAGACCAACATGGAGCCATTATATTAATCATATCAGTAGAAAATAAGTACGAAATAATGAGGCACAAATCATATGATATAGGCAAACAATCCTCTAATAATCAAACACTCTCAAAAGTGAGATGTTGCTAATATACAAAATGTTGGAGAGCTGCTACAACACAGTCAAAATGAACATAGTTGCAGTATGGAAGCATAAAATTATAGAAAAAAACCGATATATGCCTCAAGAGATGCTAGACATGAAGATCAAGGCCCTATATCAACTTTCCAAGACAACCCAAGAGGGTTTCCGAAAATATATCAAAATACAAATGGTGAACTGCAGCCCTAGGGCTGAAGATTCACTGTAGCAAAATAGCTGGGAAGATAT
This sequence comes from Pinus albicaulis, assembly GCA_034641835.2. Classification (NCBI taxonomy): domain Eukaryota; kingdom Viridiplantae; phylum Streptophyta; class Pinopsida; order Pinales; family Pinaceae; genus Pinus; species Pinus albicaulis. The sequence continues at coordinate 143,788,908 of CM076579.1, read as the reverse complement.
GGCTAAAGATGATGTATAAATATGTGGCTCTCCTCCAATAGACTCTTCGGGTGAAATTTTAATCCCTCCACTAAAGATCTAACTCCCCAAATCATGCACTAAAACCACCCCTGCAACAGATCTCTAAAATAACGCAGTCATGGACTGAAATTGCATTGTAGGTGATGGTGGTAGCTTGGCCTAGTTCCAAATGATGATATAATTCCCAAGGACCCTCCTTGTTGGCCTCCCAATGGAAAGGCTACCTCTCCACTAAAACACAAATTCAGAAAATGGCCCTACAAACCCTCCACAACTTTTTCCCTGCAACACAACATGATCCTAAGCAGAAACTGCGTTGTATAATAATACTGGAGCTTTGGCCTGATGCTTGAATGTGGAAATTCAGCTCAATCACCTCTCTTGAGTAGGCACTCGAAGCCCCCTGAGGATGAGGGTGTGATTCCCGCTCGGGAACACCCTTGTGCTAATCAGCACTACAGTCTCTGCTAAACATCTGAAGAGAGCAACAAGTCATACAGATAGTTATCACCCAAAAAATGAAGCGTCATTTGACAAAGTTAAATAAGTTCATGTGTCAAAAGTAGGGTTATAGGATTCATTTTTTATAATTCTTGGTCAAGGGAAATTTAAATTTTTCTTGTTTAAGTCTACCCTAAGGTCTAAACCCACTCATTTTCAAATCCCTTCATGTCATATCACTCATTATTTTCTGACAGATTTCAATTCCCAAGATTTTTGTACCGAAAATGTCATTTTAGCCAAGAAACCAGAGTTTTGTAGCGAAATACACTGAGAAATTTCACTTTTCACTATGAAACTACTAATAGTTGCGTAGCAAAAACACCCAGATTTACACTAGATACGCTACGAAAGCGTGGTTTCCTACCTGTCTTGTCAAATTAGCTGTTAGGTGTCAGAATATCATTGGAAAAGGGTAAGTTAGATACCATTCGAGTCATATCTTCCTATCCTCACACATGTAGAATGGTCGTTGTAATTCCCTACTAATATTGGTGGCACCCACAACTTTTTGGATCACTATTTTCAATGACAATGCTATTATCCTCCATGATGCAGTATCTCCTCATTCATAATCATGCACAATGTTGAACATACAGTTCTACATTGGATTGATTAGGATAATACTCATCCTATCCTCCAAAAACCTACACTCCAACCCAAATATTTATGTGTAGGTCAACAATGACATACTAGGATGAATATATATCTCCTCCTTGAACCTGTCAAGGGTCCTATGTGCAGTTATAGTCTGCTGCTCCAAATTAGCATTGTGCCTTGACCCCAGGTCATGCAATTTCCCTAATGGCATGTCCCCACAACTCTCCATATGATGCACTAAAATAACATGGGGTGGAATGGTTTGCATACCTTGGTTAAGATGATCCTCAGGAACATCTTGTACTGCTACAAGGGTTCCTCCTATTGGTGTGATGACTCCCCCAACTTTTCGTGATGATAATGGATGCTCCTCTATTGTTGCTCCAGCGCTAGTAAAAGTCTCCTCCTCCTCGTGCATCTCCTGAATAATGCATGGGACACTAAATTTCAAGAGATCAAGAACACTTTGCAAGGATGCAACTGTTCCTTCTCCTGATGCAAGTACTCCTGCAGCAAGTGGTGGTGGAAGTTGTTCTTCCTCCTCCGTCTCCTTCCTCGTCAAAATTTTCATCAAATTTTTTGAGCAAAATCATATACAAGCCACTCTTTACCTGTTTCAAATCACTTTCGAAACACTCAAGTTTTTGCTTCACCCTTAAGGTGCAAACATTGCGCAATCTCAAATGTACTGTCTTTCTCTACCTGTTCGCATGTAGTGCGGTGGAACAATGCATCTAACTTTATCCTCCAAGTTCTTTTGTGCATTTACCACCTATCAAAAGCACACACAACAGGAATCTATTATGTCTTCTTCTATCGTTGCAAGGTCTCTCACTTCTCGATCCTTACCAAAAATATCGGAGAGTTAAGATCTTTCTTGAAAGCTCTAGGTTGAGACTTATATTCTGCAAGGTATTCACTTAGAATCTCATGATATAAGTGTCCTTCATATCCATGCCTCTCATCTTCTTCCTCAAAAGAAAAGGGCATAGTGTATTTCCTTGGAGCTCTCTGCAACACCGGTTCTTTCTTTTGTTGATAGGAAGTACATGGGCCTTCCTCTTCTTGAAACCCTTTTGAGGTCACATTGCATCTCTCCTCTTTCATCTGCTTAACCTCCTTGGAGAGGTTCTTCATAGATCTAAAAACGTGATGAGACAAAGCTCATTCCTTCCATCATTTTAGATCTCGTTTTCTTCTCTTCTTCTTCTTATAGCATATTGGTTGAAACTCATAGGTTGAGCCAAGATTATGCTCCTATACCACTGTAATATCCTAAAAGGGAAAATGCAACAATATGTGAACACAATAATGGAAATAGCAAAGAATAATATTAGAACAAGATGTGAGACCAACATGGAGCCATTATATTAATCATATCGAGAAAATAAGTAACAAAATAATGAGTAATAAATTCATATGATATAGGCAACAATCTTCTTCAATAATCAAACACTCTAAAAAGTGAGATGTTGATAATATAAAAATGTTTCGTAGAGATGCAGCATAACAAAGTCAAAATGAACATAAATGCTGGGCAAGATGGAAGCATACAATTACAGAAAAAAAACCGATATGTCAAGAGATGCTTACGCAAAGATCAAGGCCTCATACTAATTTTCCAAGACAACCCAAGAGGTTTCCGAAAAATATCAGAATACAATGTATGGACCACTTAGGTCAAGATTCATCGTAGGCAAAGAATGTAACAGGTACAACATATGTAGAAATATGTGGCTCTCCTCCAATAGACTCTCCAAGTGAAAGGCTGATCCCTCCATTAAAAATCTAACTCCCCAAATCATGCACAGAAACTACCCCTGCAACTGATCTCTGAAATCACGCATTCATGGACTGAAATTGCGTTGTAGGTGATGGTAGTCGTCTAGTTCCAAATGATGATATAATTCTATGACCTCCCTTGTCGCTCTCACTGGAAAGGCTATCATGAAACACAAATTCAGAAAGGTTCCCAAACCGTCCACACAACTTTTTCCCTGCAACACAACATGATCCTAAGCAGAAACTGCGTTGTATAATAATACTGGAGCTTTGGCCTGATGCTTGAATGTGGAAATTCAGCTCAATCACCTCTCTTGAGTAGGCACTCGAAGCCCCCTGAGGATGAGGGTGTGATTCCCGCTCGGGAACACGCTTGTGCTAATCAGCACTGCAGTCTCTGCTAAACATCTGGAGAGAGCAACAAGTCATACAGATAGTTATCACCCAAAAAATGAATCGTCATTTGACAAAGTTAAATAAGTTCATGTGTCAAAAGTAGGGTTATAGGATTCATTTTTTATAATTCTTGGTCAAGGGACATTTAAATTTTTCTTGTTTAAGTTTACCCTAAGGTCTAAACCCACTCATTTTCAAATCCCCTCATGTCACATCACTCATTATTTTCTGACTGATTTCAGTTTCCAAGGTTTTTGTATCGAAAATGTCATTTTAGCCAAGAAACCACAGTTTCGTAGCAAAATACACTGTGAAAAGTAACTTTTCGCTATGAAACTGTTGACAGTTTCATAGCGAAAACAACCAAATTTATACTAGATACGCTACGAAAGCGTGGTTTCCTAATCAGCCTCGTCAAATTGAATGTTAGGTGCTCTACTATCATTGAAAAAGGTAAGTTAGACAATCATCTCCAGTCATCTTTCCTATCCTCTCACATGTAGAATGGCTGTGCGTAATTTCGAAATAATCTGTTAAAACTAACCCATCATCACTTCTCAAATGACGTCATTAACATCTCCATGATGGTGCATCTCCTATCCACAACTGCACAATGTTGAACATACAGTTCTGCATTGGCTTGATTAGGATAATGCTCATCCTAGCCTCCAAAAATCTACACTCCAACCCAAAGAGTTGTGTTCAGCTCAACAATGACATACTAGGATGAATATATATCTCCTCCTTGAACTCCGTCATGGTCCTCTCGTGCGTGATAGTCCGTCGTCTTCCAAATTAGCAGCAGTTTTGACCCTGGGCTCATAATTTCCCACGTGCATGTCCCCTACGCCTTCCATGATGTACTAAAATAACATGGGGTGGAATTTTTTGCATACCTTGTTTAAGTCGATCCTCAGGAACATCTTGTACTGCTACAAGGATTCCTCCTACAGGTGTGATGACTCCTCTAACTGTTGGTGATGATAATGGCTGCTCCTCTACTACTGCACCATCACTGGTAAAAGTCTCCTCCTCCTCATGCATCTCCTGAATAATGCATGGGACTCTGAATTTCAAGAGATCAAGACCACTTTACAAGGATGAAATTGTTCCTTCTCCTGATGCAAGTAATCATGCAGCAAGTGGCGATGGAAGTTACTTTTCCCTCGGTTTATTCTTGTCAATATTCTTGATCAACCTTTTGAGGCAAAAAAGTCGCATAAGCAAATACTCTTGAATGTTTCAAATGGATGAAACACCAAATTTTTGCTTCACTCTCACAGCAACAAGTAATTCAACAATTTTATCTTTCTACTACTAGATGTAGCAGGAACAATGCATCTAACTTTATCCTCCAAGCCCTTTTTGTGCATTTGGATGACCCATCAAAAGTACACAATAGGAATCTATTATGTCTTCTTCTTCTATTGTTGCAAGGTCTCCTCACTTCCTTGATCTGAATAAAATATTGGAGAGTTAGATTCTTCTTGAAAACCCTTGATTGAGATTTATATTCTGCAAGATACTCACTTAGAATCTCATGATATAAGTTTACTCCATGCCCTTCACCTTCCTCTTCAAATAAAGTGGACATATTATATTTCTTTGGAGCTCTATGAAATACCGGTTTTATTTTCTACTGATAGGAAGTGCATGGACCTTCCTCATCTTGAAACCCTAATGAGGTCTCATTGCATCTCTCCATTCTCATTTGCTTGACCTCCTTGGAGAGGTCCTTCCTAGATCTGAAAAGAGATGAGACAAAGCTCATTCCTTCCATCATTTTTGATCTCTTCTTCTTCTTCTCACTCTTTTGATAGCATAATGGCTGAGATCCACAAGCTGAGCCAAGATTATGCACTGATACCACTGTAGTATTCCAAAATAGGAAAAGCAGAAATATTGAACACAATAATGGAAATAGCAGTGAATAATATTAGAACAAGATGTGAGACCAACATGGAGCCATTATATTAATCATATCAGTAGAAAATAAGTACGAAATAATGAGGCACAAATCATATGATATAGGCAAACAATCCTCTAATAATCAAACACTCTCAAAAGTGAGATGTTGCTAATATACAAAATGTTGGAGAGCTGCTACAACACAGTCAAAATGAACATAGTTGCAGTATGGAAGCATAAAATTATAGAAAAAAACCGATATATGCCTCAAGAGATGCTAGACATGAAGATCAAGGCCCTATATCAACTTTCCAAGACAACCCAAGAGGGTTTCCGAAAATATATCAAAATACAAATGGTGAACTGCAGCCCTAGGGCTGAAGATTCACTGTAGCAAAATAGCTGGGAAGATATGGCTAAAGATGATGTATAAATATGTGGCTCTCCTCCAATAGACTCTTCGGGTGAAATTTTAATCCCTCCACTAAAGATCTAACTCCCCAAATCATGCACTAAAACCACCCCTGCAACAGATCTCTAAAATAACGCAGTCATGGACTGAAATTGCATTGTAGGTGATGGTGGTAGCTTGGCCTAGTTCCAAATGATGATATAATTCCCAAGGACCCTCCTTGTTGGCCTCCCAATGGAAAGGCTACCTCTCCACTAAAACACAAATTCAGAAAATGGCCCTACAAACCCTCCACAACTTTTTCCCTGCAACACAACATGATCCTAAGCAGAAACTGCGTTGTATAATAATACTGGAGCTTTGGCCTGATGCTTGAATGTGGAAATTCAGCTCAATCACCTCTCTTGAGTAGGCACTCGAAGCCCCCTGAGGATGAGGGTGTGATTCCCGCTCGGGAACACCCTTGTGCTAATCAGCACTACAGTCTCTGCTAAACATCTGAAGAGAGCAACAAGTCATACAGATAGTTATCACCCAAAAAATGAAGCGTCATTTGACAAAGTTAAATAAGTTCATGTGTCAAAAGTAGGGTTATAGGATTCATTTTTTATAATTCTTGGTCAAGGGAAATTTAAATTTTTCTTGTTTAAGTCTACCCTAAGGTCTAAACCCACTCATTTTCAAATCCCTTCATGTCATATCACTCATTATTTTCTGACAGATTTCAATTCCCAAGATTTTTGTACCGAAAATGTCATTTTAGCCAAGAAACCAGAGTTTTGTAGCGAAATACACTGAGAAATTTCACTTTTCACTATGAAACTACTAATAGTTGCGTAGCAAAAACACCCAGATTTACACTAGATACGCTACGAAAGCGTGGTTTCCTACCTGTCTTGTCAAATTAGCTGTTAGGTGTCAGAATATCATTGGAAAAGGGTAAGTTAGATACCATTCGAGTCATCTTCCGATCCCCTGCTACACATGTAGAATGGTCAGTGTAATTCCCTAATAATGGTTGGGCACCCAATTCATCACTACTTCTCAATGACAGCGTTGCTGATCTCCATGATGGTGCATCTCCTATCTCATAATCATGCACAATGTTGAACATACAGTTCTACATTGGATTGATTAGGATAATACTCATCCTATCCTCCAAAAACCTACACTCCAACCCAAAGATTTATGTGTAGGTCAACAATGACATACTAGGATGAATATATATCTCCTCCTTGAACCTGTCAAGGGTCCTCTGTGCAGTGATAGTCTGCTGCTCCAAATTAGCAGTGTGCCTTGACCCCAGTTCATGCAATTTCCCTAATGGCATGTCCCCACAACTCTCCATATGATGCACTGAAATAACATGGGGTGGAATGGTTTGCATACCTTGGTTAAGATGATCCTCAGGAACATCTTGTACTACTACAAAGGTTCCTCCTACTGGTGTGATGACTCCCCCAACTTTTTGTGATGATAATGGATGCTCCTCTACTGTTGCACCAGCGCTAGTAAAAGTCTCCTCCTCCTCGTGCATCTCCTGAATAATGCATGGGACACTAAATTTCAAGAGATCGAGAACACTTTGCAAGGATGCAACTGTTCCTTCTCCTGATGCAAGTACTCCTGCAGCAAGTGGTGGTGGAAGTTGTTCTTCCTCCTGTCTCCTTCTGTCAAAATTCTTGATCAACCTTTGAGTAAAAGTTGCATAAGCAGTCACTCTTGAATGTTTCAAATGGATGAAACACCAAATTTTTGCTTCACCCTCAAGGTGCAGCACTGCAATCTCAACAGCTTATCTTTCTACTACTGGATGTAGCAGGAACAATGCATCTAACTTACTCCTCCAAGCCCTTTTTGTGCATTTGGATGACCCATCAAAAGTACACGATAGGAATATATTATGTCTTCTTCTTCTATTGTTGCAAGGTCTCCTCACTTCCTTGATCCGAATAAACTATTGGAGAGTTAAATTCTTCTTGAAAGCCCTTGATTGAGATTTATATTCTGCAAGATACTCACTTAGAATCTCATGATATAAGTTTCCTCCATGCCGTTCACCTTCCTCTTCAAATAAAGTGGACATATTATATTTCTTTGGAGCTCTATGAAATACCGGTTTTATTTTCTACTGATAGGAAGTGCATGGACCTTCCTCATCTTGAAACCCTAATGAGGTCTCATTGCATCTCTCCATTCTCATTTCCTTGACCTCCTTGGAGAGGTCCTTCCTAGATCTGAAAAGAGATGAGACAAAGCTCATTCCTTCCATCATTTTTGATCTCTTCTTCTTCTTCTCACTCTTTTGATAGCATAATGGCTGAGATCCACAAGCTGAGCCAAGATTACACATCGATACCACCTAATATTCCAAAATAGGAAAAGGTAACATTGAACACAATAATGTAGAAATAGCAAAGAATGACAGAACAAGATGAGACCAACATGGAGCCTACTATATTACCTTTCGTTATCAAAGAGAAAACAAGTACGAAATAATGAGGCACAAATCATATGACATAAAAAAATAATCCCTCTAATAATCAAACACTCTCAAAAGTGAGATGTTGCTAATATACAAAATGTCATGAGAGTCACACAACACAACAAATGAACATAGTTGCGTATGGAAGCAAACAATTATAAAACCGATATAGGCCTCAAGAGATGCTAGACATGAAGATCAAGGCCCTATATCAACTTTCCAAGACAACCCAAGAGGGTTTCCGAAAATATATCAAAATACAAATGGTGAACTGCAGCCCTAGGGCTGAAGATTCACTGTAGCAAAATAGCTGGGAAGATATGGCTAAATATGATGTAGAAATATGTGGCTCTCCTCTAATAGACTCTTCGGGTGAAAGTTTAATCCCTCCACTAAAGATCTAACTCCCCAAATCATGCACTAAAACCACCCCTGCAACAGATCTCTAAAATAACGTAGTCATGGACTGAAATTGCATTGTAGGTGATGGTGGTAGCTTGGCCTAGTTCCAAATGATGATATAATTCCCAAGGACCCTCCTTGTTGGCCTCCCAATGGAAAGGCTACCTCTCCACTAAAACACAAATTTAGAAAATAGCCCTACAAACCCTCCACAACTTTTTCCCTGCAACACAACATGATCCTAAGCAGAAACTGCGTTGTATAATAATACTGGAGCTTTGGCCTGATGCTTGAATGTGGAAATTCAGCTCAATCACCTCTCTTGAGTAGGCACTCGAAGCCCCCTGAGGATGAGGGTGTGATTCCCGCTCGGGAACACCCTTGTGCTAATCAGCACTGCAGTCTCTGCTAAACATCTAAAGAGAGCAACAAGTCATACAGATAGTTATCACCCAAAAAATGAAGCATCATTTGACAAAGTTAAATAAGTTCATGTGTCAAAATTAGGGTTATAGGATTCATTTTTTATAATTCTTGGTCAAGGGAAATTTAAATTTTTCTTGTTTAAGTTTACCCTAAGGTCTAAACCCACTCATTTTCAAATCCCTTCATGTCATATCACTCATTATTTTCTGACAGATTTCAATTCCCAAGGTTTTTGTACTGAAAATGTCATTTTAGCCAGGAAACCAGAGTTTTGTAGCGAAATACACTGATAATTTTCACTTTTCACTATGAAACTACTAATAGTTGCGTAGCAAAAACACCCAAATTTACACTAGATACGCTACGAAAGCGTGGTTTCCTACCTGTCTTGTCAAATTAGCTGTTAGGTGTCAGAATATCATTGGGAAAGGTTAAGTTAGATACCATTCGAGTCATGGAGGGATAAAATCAAGGCACATGGTCAGGTCTGAAGTCATCATCACCAAGTTAGGTATTTATGAGTCATCATTGTGTCATGAGAAGACATCAAAACTTCAAAATCTTTCCTAATTCAGTCATTTCTCATTTCTCATTCCATCTTTGTGTGATATCGAGCTCTGGAGAGCTATTACATTAAGCCAAATTTGTGGCTGGTGTTTTCAAAGGTTTACATTGAGCACGATTAAGCGAGGCTGTGAAGACATCAAAGAAACCATGGCAGAAAAAAGAAAGACAATTAAGGGTGGACAATGTATGAGATATGAACCACCAGATATTAATTTGATCAATGAAGGACAGGTTGCTTACATTTTTGTGAGAAATTACAAGCTTTCCATGTACCGGTTTCCAAAGAGTTTGTTTTAACTTCAGTGGAACATCCACCAAAGTGGGAATGCTTAATATTTTCATCACACCAGAGGTTATTGCAGTAGCTACAAGGATTCCAAGGGGACAAGAGAAATGGTTCAAAGGTTTCAAGTTCAACATGTAGCAGTGAAAAGAGTTTATGAAGCCTAAAAACAGTGAAATGGATCTCACCATTTCCATTCCAAGGAGCTACATGAAGGACAACTACTCAAAATTGTTGCTCTTACTCCTTAAAGAACTCCTAAACCTAGGATAATTCCATCACCATTACTAGCAAAACCAAGTGAACCTGCAAGAGTAGAACCAAGTGAGCCAATTATGAAAAAGATAGAGAAATTGCATAGTTTTGAGACACCAAATGTCCCACCTGCAAAACAGAAGTCAATAGTGGTCAAACCTGCAAAATAAAAATAAGCTATGAATAAACAAGGAACCAAAAGGATGACAAGGATCCAAACATTGGCCTTAGTAGAAGAGAAAGCAATCTTTGCAGAAGACAAAGAAGTAGCTAAAGGAAATCTAGAAGATATATTACATGCCATTGACATAGAGGAAACTCCTATAGTCCAGGCTGAAGACATAGAGGAAGGTGGACAAAAGCTAAAAAAGGCTAAATCTGCAAATAAATTAGAATTTGAAGGAGAAGATGCAGGTTTTATGTTCCAAGCAAGAAATCTTATGACAAGGCATGCTAGGAAGCTATTAGAGAGCAGTAAAGAGGTTCATCCACCTACTGACACACTCCAGCCACCACAAGAGATCATTGACCTTTCATCACCTCCAGAGAAAGATACAATTAGTAAATCAAAGAAAGGAAAAGAGAAGGTGATGGAAAAAAAAGAGTTTCGACTTCTTGAAGAACAATTGAATTTGCCAATCATGAAATTGTTGTTATGAAAGGAGAAGAAAGGAAACACAATGTAGAGAAAGTTCATTTTGAAAAGATGAATGCAATTTAGGAAAAGCAAGTTGATAGTGTTTCCAAGACTTTGGATAATACACAGCAGCTTATCAAATGGACCATTCCATTGAGGAGAGAAGCCAAAAATGTCAGGAGGATGAACATACATTTGAAAGCCACCAAAAAAAAGTTGAAAGATCAGGTTAAGGACCTCTAGGAGCAGCTGGAACTAATTCATGAAGAGTTAGAGAAAAAAGGCCTAAAAATGACAGTGCTTGAAGAACCAATAGCTCAACCCGTCATAAATGAGGAAGAAACCCCTCAAGAGTCATAGTGTAAGATGGTTTATGGTTTTGAAGACTAATGGAATGTTAGAAACTGAGTTTTTTCACTTAGAATGCAGATTTTTCAAGCTACACAAAATTCTGGATTTTTTACTGTTTTCAGCAGTTTCATAGCGTGCCTAGGCTTGAAAAACAGCAAAACGCTGCGAAACTATTGTAGCTTTATTTTTTCTTTTTGAACCAGTTTTGAAAGCTTTCAAGAGGTGAAATTTGTATGGGAGATGTATCGAGGTAGAATGAACACCATGAAGAAAGAAAGAATCAAAAAGGATGATGGAAAAAGCCACTTTAGCAGCGTTGTGAAAGTACGCTACGAAATTGTCTTACTTTCGTAGTGTACTATGTTAGAGATTTTTAAGCAGGATTCTGGGCATTTTTGGACAGCTGGATATTATGCAAGTGTTGAAGGACCATTGCAGCAGTTATTAAACACTTAAAGACCACGAAATTAAGACAAACTACCAGCCAAAGCATTCGTTGAAGATGAAGACCAGTTTGCCTAAAAAACAGGGTTTTGTTTCCAGTTTTAGAGGAGGTCAATTAAGATGTCATGTAGCGATGAGTCCCATCACCCCTATTCGAACATGTGAACGCATATTTTTCAAAGTGTAATTATTGTTATAGATAAGGTTGTTAAATGTAATAATGAACAGTTTTAGCCCTATTAGGAAATGGATTGTCAATTAGGATAGTTAATTTCTCATTAAATAGATGTTTGATGGTTATGCAAGGTTTCACTAGGCAAAAATTCGATGAATCTAGCCATGAAGTAGATCATCTGATGATGTAACAAGTCTATTAAAGGGCAGAAAGTCAAATTTGTCAATGGTTGGATTTTTTTGGCAAAACTGCAGCTTAATGTAATTTTATTGTTTCAATAATATAGAGACTTGTTTCTTGACCAACCTGAGATTCTGTCTGAGTTTTTAGTGCTTATCTTATCTATATCTTTTATGTGTCCCATTTGCAGTGGTTTTCATCTTTAATACTCAGAATTCATTCATGTAATGCTCTGACTTCCTTTATAGATGAATTGACTGTGTGATTTCTTGTTTCATGTGTGTGTGTACTACTACTAAAAAACTCTTACCTGCCTCAGCTTCCATGTCAAGTGAACTCACTACTGAATCACTGAAAATGTTGACTCCATAAGCCCAATTTTTGCATACTGATACTATTTTCAACCTATATTCATCATAAGAAATTTGTTTTCCAAGTAGGGTTAGCCATCTAAATACATGTTTATTAAATATCATTAACCCTTGAGAGAGCCCTCTTAGACTGAAGAGGCTAAGCTTTAGTCAAAATATTGGTTTGAAACAGTTACATGAGATTGTCTGATTAACAACCTATCAGGTGCAATTTTGTGATAACATTTTGGTGCGTCTTTCAGGAGTCTAAAGATTATACTTTACCAAAATTTTGAAGTTGAACTTCTGAAGGTAGTAGCAGCTCAGGAATTTGTTTGAGGTTGCATCTACCTTGGTGACTCCATACAAAATTCATATGATCAAAGGTGGCTTCGAGAGGGAGATACACGAGGAGTAATCCTAACCCAAATCCACCTACCGTTGTGGACAATCCAAACACCATATCGAGAGGCAGTCAAGGCATTTCTACAATATCATGTACTCCATTACATACAAAATCCTTTTCCTCTAAAGTTTTAAGAAGTCCTGAAGATAAAATATTTGATGATAAAATTCAAGAAGTCTTGTTTAGGTCTGAAAGTGAAAAATAATTAACTAAAATTCTCTTAGACCTACATAGGAGAGGTATTGATACCTCAGCCTTAGTGACACAAAAAGATAAATAATAGTTTTGGGAAGCATTCACTTTTGAGTTTCTGTTAGAAAGAGAGTCTTTGTATAGGTTGAAGGAGCTTGACCCTTTTGAAATTTTGTTAAGTAAAACTAGTTTTCCTCTTCCTAATTGGAGTTCAATTGTCAGTGGACAACAAAGACCAAACAACCCTCCTCCTAACAGTTCCTCTTCCTCTATTGATGTTGTCCCTAAAACTACCACAGTCCCATTCATCATGGTAGGAAATGTGCCTCCTCCACCTACTACACCTACTAGTTATGCCCCTCCTATTCTTCCAGTTGTCCTACATGCCCTTCCTAGAAAATACTCTGATAGAATCAAAGCTTGGGGAATTGATGAAGAGATTACAGTTGAAGAGCATGTAGACTAGTTTAATGACTTTATAGATAGGGAGGAGGTTGAACATGAGGATGTCAAGATGAGATTGTTTTCTCAGAGCTTTACTGGTGAAGTTAGGAAGTGTTTCAAAGCCCTTGCTACAGGAAGTACTCATAATCGGAATGAACTTGAAGATAGATTTTTGAGGAAATGGGGAAATAGAACCAACCATGTATAAGCCCTCACTGAGTACAATATTTTGAGAAGAGTTGTTGATGAAACTGTCCAAAATTTTTCAAAAAGATTTAACAAAGTTTATGATTCTATCCCTACCCATTTAAAACCTCCACAAGCCTTAGCTCAAATGATATATGTTGAAGCTTCTAATTATGACTTTTATATACTGCTGAGAGAGAGAGAGAATCTCCCTCACTTGCTAAAATGCAAAATGATGTAGTGAAGGTGGAGGTCAATATGATAGCAGCAAAAAAGTCCAAGATGGGTAAGACTAAGTTGAAAGAAGAAGATAAGCCTTCCACCTATGATGAAAAATTTGATTCCATGATGAAGACAATGGAAAAATTGATGGATAGGCTTGCCCTTGGGAATGCCTCTACTCCTCCTGCACAACATGAGCCTTAGTTTAGAAATCCTCAATTCAGAAGACCTCAAAACTAGAAAAGGCCAAGGGAAAACAGAATGAAGTGAGGCTGCAAATTATCAAGTGAGACTGTGAAGACATCAAAGAAACCATGGCATAAAAAATAAGGACAAATAAGGGTGGACAATTTCTAAGATATGAACCAGCAGATATGAATTCGCAACAGCTGTGGAAGTCTTCAAAAGTACAGGTTGCTTATAGTTTTGTGAGAAATTACAAGGCTTCCATGTACAGGTTGTTAGCCACCTATAAAATTTGTTAAAGAAAAAGGTGGCTAAGACTTTTTGAGCCTTCAAGGAACAAATTTTGTTACTAAAAAGTGTTGGCTCTTGAAGACTCTTGAAGGCCTCATGCCTCTGTCCATAATCTTCACTACTGTGCCTATTCTGCATTCAGAAATCCTGCAGGTTTCCAAGATAGATTACTGCTACAAGCACCATTTTCCTTTTTTCCCTTCTTACAAAACTAACCTCTTTTTCTCTCCTCTTCCCCCCATGAAATCCCTCATTTTCATGATTTTCCCCTCCCCCTTCATCGATACCCTTTGATAAGGTTTGAAGACTCCTTCTTTGCCTTATCAGAACCCCTCTAAACCTTTGAAAACATTGAAAATCCATAAAAATCATATTTTTATGTATGGTGGACTTAAGCCCCCTAGGGCTAAATTTTTAACCCCCCTCCATACGCCCTGGTGCCTGGAACTGAGCGCCAACCTTCCCAGTGTTTGTCGCTTTGCCCGGTTGTGATTAACCCTTTCCCTTTAACCCCCGATCATATAATTCTCCATGCGCCCAAAGGCCCCGTAGCCGGGCGCCTGGTCATATTATATATATACCCCGCCCCCAGATAATATTAAAACCCTATGTTATTTTCAAACTTTGGGTTTTTAATTATTTTCTAATTTTTTCCGCCAGTTCAAAGTTTCATTCAATCCCCACTGTCAATCTGATCTACAGATCGATGGCGTGGAGTTCATCACACCGGTGGTCCGCGCCATCCACTCGTCATTGCCAAAACCGGCGGTATCCATCGCACCGCCTTCGAGCGGAGGGCGGTTTTCTTCCGATCCACAACGATTCCACTCATTGATTGACGCGTGGCCTGGACACTGTTCACCAAACCGCCGTCCATCGCGCGTTAAACTTCGGATGTGGACCTCGCGCGATATTGGCATCCACCATCCGATCTGAGGCCGCCCATCAGATGGAAATCGCTCGTCGAAGTTGCCCACGCGATAACCAGACTCCAGCGTAGTGGTAACAGCATCTCCACCATCAATCTGATCTGCAGATCGATGACCCAAAATTCATCGCCCGTTTTCTCCGTTTTGACATTCCACCTGCGCTCCCGACCGCCGATCTCTGCGCGATCGACGGCTCTAATTTAAATTATTCTTCCGCCTTTCTTTTTTTTTCTCCCGATCAATCTCAACCGTTGGATGATGCCATCCAACGGCCCCACTCTCTCCACGTGCCTTCTGAAGTAGTAAACCTATATATGCATGGATTTCATAATGTTTTGTTTGTTTGGCAGGTTTCGAAGGTTTTTCCCATACTATGAAGGAAAAGAAAGCCGAGGGTGATGATCCTCTGGCCTTTTGGTTATCAAAGGGAAAGGGACTAAAAGGGCTCCACTCCACGTTTCATCAAATGCTTCATGGGAAGTGATGCCATACGAGCCCTGCGTGGCCTGCACATCGACAAGACACTGTGGTAAAAAAATTACGATTTAAAGAGTATCAGTGTTGATGACAGAGCACAGTAAAACAGAAGATTAAAGACATATTTGGGAATTACGGATAAGAATGGTTATCAAAAGCCTAATTCCCAGGATTAAAACACAATTAAAGGAACATCATAAGTGTTTAACAGACAGAAAGGCCTCCACCGCCACATTTGAGGCGAATTGATTCCTCCCATCTACCATAAGTGCCATCTGTGCCTCAAAGCATTCAAACAGAGGCCGAAGTTATTGATCCAACGAAGATATTTGCCTCAGGGCAGCCAAAGATTTAATTCTGCCAGAGAATTCAATGCAAAAAATATCTACAGAATTACTCCAAAGTAACACAGAGCCTCAAAGTCAATAAAAACTCCCACCGAGCTTAACTCATAAATGAAAAATAGTTAATGCAGACAGACCACCTGTAAACTTCTCCATCGAGCCCCTCAAAGGCCGAGAAGTCTTGAATCTGTATTAATTGTCCTGAGAGTTCTTTTATCAGATCTCACCTCCTCATTCTTCTATAAATACTTCTGTAGAAGATGAGAAATTGTTGGTTTATCCCTAGTTGTAATATTGAAACTTTTTGAAATAATACATAGTCTTTTGAAGTTGAAGAACAAATTGAAGTCTTGGAAGCCTTGATGATATTGTTGCATGCTTGTTCCTGAGAAGGCTCTATCATTGGATCCATGAGCTTGGATGTTTGGTGAATTATTCTAAATTGTTCAATGTTTTCTCCTGTTTTCATTCTGTTCCATAATTTCTTATTACAGTAGGTTGAAAATTTTAGGCTAAGAAATGACTCTTGGAAGCACCTTAGACCTGTTCATCCTTCATTGTTTTATTTTTTCTTCTGCTGAAGTATTTTAGAGTCTTTAATCTCTTTCTTTAGTCTTCATGCTTGTTTATTTCCTTAATGGTTCGAATTTTTGGTTTCAGCATGATTTATGGTTCTCCCTGCTTGTCTGCTGCCACTTAAAAACTGTTATTGAAGTCTCCCTTTGAAGTATTTTTGTTTATAGTAAGCCAAGGAGGTCTGTTCTGATCTTGCCCTTTGTCCTTGCTTAAACATTTGCCTTAAAGGTCTTTATAGTTGTAATCATAGATGTATTAGGTGTTCCCTCTTCTATGACCGCAGTTATCAGTGAATCTTTTATGTTTTCTAAGTCATTTGAAATAAAATATTTGAGGAAATAGGGTGTTCCCCGAATCTTAGATTTCATTTTAAAAGTTGTTTTGAAATCATTGTTTGCTTAAAGGTGTGATTTGTAGAATTCATGGTTAGCCCTGTCTATCAAAAACCTCTTTATTGTTCAAATTGTGCTTTCAAATTCCCTTTGTTTGAGAATTAAACTTCTCTTTCCAAATCATTGATGTCCATCACATTCCAAAACCAAAGGATCTTATGGCCAAGTTAGATTTTCCCTCTGATATCCCATTTCCATTGATGAGTATTTTATGACCTCTTCTTGACTCCATTGCCCAATGAACCAGATGTTTCTCCATTCTATATATCTTTCCTAGACTGTTCATGTTCTGATGTATCAATTCAAAAAAACAAACAAACAAACACCTATACTTAATAACTAGTCTAAAATCAATACTCAAAGCACACAAGATAAACCTTTGCAAACAAATATTTGAGAGATCCATCTCTGAGAACAGGAAGACTAGATCCTGTAACTCTAAAGATTGGTTCTGATGTTGCCTTGTCTTTTGATTTTCCAAATTATCAAAACACGGGACACCAACATAACGGCGATCACGGTGGGACCCTGAGTAAAATCTTTAAAACAAAACACTCATTGTCTAGTATAACATAAGTAACCTCCCTCAAGCACTACCAAGCAATGTTAATCATCATAGGACTTAATTTAATCAGTGACAAACTAAGTAACCCTTAGGATTCTCATTAAACCTTATCAAACCTTGAAGGAAGCAGTCACCAAGCCATAAGAGTGAACTCTGTATGATTAAACACCTTAGTTAAGTGTTAAATTAGTTTTGGGACACTCTCTTAACATGTAAGACCGAATTAACTCAGAAAAACCCAAAACTATTTCAGTTTGGCTTCATAATGAACTTGGTGGTGGACCATAAAACCTTTTACCTCCAAAAGAGCTAAAAATTTCCACCTAGTGACTGCACAAAACAGACCTTTAGACTCCACTGGGAAGATCCATAATCTTTATAACATCATACAAACTCAGTTAGAAGGCTTTAAAATTAAAGTTTTCTTCCTTTAAAAGTATCAGTTAGCCCCTTAAAAAGAGTTTCATACTTGGTCAACACTTTTCTTTTAGCTAGGTTCGAAAAACACAGCATAGTGGCTCCTAGAAAGATTCATACTAGAGCCTTCCCTAACCCAAACCCACCAGAAATAGTTGACAACCCTGAGAGTATACTTAGGGAGTTTCCTAAGATTAAATTTTCAACTGTTTTCACATCACCCTTGAGAGCTAATTCACTTCCTAAAAATCCTTCAGCTCTACACCAATCACAAGTTGACTTAAGAAATCCTTTTAGAACTAGGTCGCTTGATGATATAATTCAGATAGACTCTAAGTCTTCACTTTCATCCCCACAACAAAGTGAACATCCTGGTAGTAGAGAAACCACACCACCTGATTTACATTTCCTTCTAAATTTAGGTGTCTCTCATCCAAGATCAGCTCAACAATCTATTCATCCAACATCCACTATTCAAATCATTTCATTGCAGCCCACTTTCCCTGTTGCAAATCCACCTCTTGTAAATCCATTCTTATTTCCAACTATGGCAACATGGTATACCCCATTAGTGTTACCACAACCTCTGCTTCCCCTACCAAATGATTACCAGTCCAAAATCCCTCACTTCACTGGAAAAGAATCTACAACAGCTCAACATCATGTAGATAGGATGGAAGATGCATTTGATTACATGGAAATAGAAGAAGAAAATGTGAATATGAGGATCTTCGCTCAAATTTTAGGAGGATATGTAAAGAAATGGTTTAAAAACCTACCTCCTAATAGCATAAACGATCTCCCTACTTTGCATCAGACATTCATCAACAAATGGGAACTCAAAAAGAATCATCTCCAAATACTAGCAGAATATAGCAGCCTTAAGAGAAAACAAGGGGAGAGTGTTCATGATTACTCGACTAGGTTCAATAGCATTTACAATGCTCTTCCACCTCACATGAAACCTCCTCAAGGCATGGCCTTGGTAAGGTACCCCGAAGGCCTTGATGCTGAAATGACTTATGAATTAAGAGGGAGAGATTACTTAACCTTAGAAGACATGCATAAAGGAGCTGTTAGTGTTGAAGCAAACATTATCGAGAAGAGAAATAGGTTAAGAGCAGAGAAGAGGGTAACTTATAAAGATGATATCGCACCCTCAACCTCTGACACAAAAATTGATAACCTAGTGAAGGTGATGGAGAGGATGCTTGAAAAGATAAACTTAAATGATAGAGTGCCACCAAGAGAACCTAAAAATAACCAAAACAGAAATAGAAATCAGAGTTATAGAAGAGACAACAATCAAGATAAGCCAAAAGAAAGTGACCAACAGGTTAGACCTCCCTTTCAACAGAACTATGGAGATCAATATGAGGAATATAGGGAGTTGGAAAGGTTGGAAGAGTCTCATGTAAATTT
The DNA here is from genome assembly GCA_034641835.2 of Pinus albicaulis. NCBI lineage: Eukaryota > Viridiplantae > Streptophyta > Pinopsida > Pinales > Pinaceae > Pinus > Pinus albicaulis. The sequence goes on along the minus strand of CM076579.1, from coordinate 143,769,684 downwards.
GATTGGATCATATAGTGCGGATGATGTTTTCCTCACTGAGGAAGAACAAGGTTTCTTTTATGACCAAAGTACAAACACCTATGAAGATTCTGATGACTATAGATTGGGGTTTGAAAATGCAATCATGGAGGTACACAGACAATATGATCTTAGGAGCAAGGGGAACATAGATAATTCCAATGACAAAAACACTAGCATCGTTGTCAAGAAAAATGCAGAAAACCAGCCCAAAAGTACAGTAGAGAAAGCCAACATTTTGGCCAAGAAACCAGACTTAAACAAAGACAAAAGTGTCCAGCCAAATGTTGAACAAAGCACCCCTAGCACTTCAACTAGTGGTCCTAATAAAACTTCCCCAATTACCAGTCCAAAAAAGGTTCAGCAAATCAAAGTTTCTGAAAAGAATTCAATTGAAAAGGCCGATGTAAATATCAACAAGCCTATTATTCCTTTTAGCCTTGAGGGAGAGATTGCTAAGATAAAAATTACCATCCCCTAGCTGAACTAGTAACCCAAGAGGTGTACAAAAACCAAGTTTTGAAAGCTTTGAACTTAGGAAGTGATACTGACACCTTAAACTTGACAGATGACAAAACTGAGTTGTTGTTTGGTCCAGAAGTTGAAGGAAAATACCAAGAAGGGTTCGTCCCTCCCTTCTATGTTAGTTTGAACATACATGAGAAAATCTTACATAATGCCATGTTAGACTCAGGAGCTTCACACAATCTAATGCCCAAGGTAGTGATGGAAAGCTTAGGCTTAGAAATTACTAAACCATACAAAGACTTGTATTCCTTTGACTCAAGCAGAGTCAAATGTTTGGGTTTAATAAAAGATTTGTGTATAAACTTATCCCAAATCCCTGCAAAGAGTTTATTCATGGACATAGTTGTAGCTGACATTCCCCCTAAGTATGGCATGCTCTTATCAAGATCTTGGGGAGCCAAACATCAGGGGAGCCTTCGAATGGACATGTCTTATGCCACTATCCCTATTTTTAACCAAAACAGAAGACTATACAGGGAATCTCACATGAAGTACATGGTGAGCAACATAGACAAACCAAACAAATCTCCAATCTATTCTATTCAATCAAGTTTAGATTCCTTTATCTTATGTAATGAAGATGAAATTACTCAACAAGATAAAGAAAACATGGACCCAATCAGTTCACCAGAACAATCCAATCTTCCCCTCAATCAAATTGAAAACATTACCAATCAACATCAACAAGAAAATGAAAATAGGAATGACATACTTTGGACAATAAACTTTGATGGATCTTGTAATAAAACAAGTGCAGGAGCAGGTGTGTGGATTCAAAATACAAATCAGATCTTTTCATATAAATTGGATTTCCCATGCACTAATAATATTGTTGAGTATGAATCACTTCTCCCGGGCTTACAATTGCTTAAACAGTTAGAAGCCCAAAGAATATCAATCTTAGGAGATTCTAAACTTATCATAAGACAAATCAAAGGAGAATACTCAACTAGAAATCCAAAACTTAGGGAATATCGAAACGCTGCCCTTGATCTATTGAAAACCTTTGAAAAGTATGAAATTATTTTCATTCCAAGAGAACTAAATCATCTAGCAAATGAACTCACTTTCAATGCCAGCAATTGCCAAATACCTGAAATAAATTAACAACTCAGTGTGAAGGTAAAACACAGGCCTGTTGTGCCTGATAACGAAGTTCACTAGCAAGTGTTTGATTCTGACAAACACATAGATGATTTCTTGAAATCAAAAAATGATTTCAGCATACCAATATCAGAAACTAGCCATAAAGAAAATTGTTTCTATATTGAACAAATCCCAGAAGTTAAAATGACATATACTGCTAATATAAATCATTGTGAGAATCCTTTTGAAGCAGAGATAACTGACAATGCAGACCAAGAAGACTTGGAAGTTTTACAATGCAAAAATGATAAAATTGCAAGAGGTCTAGCACCTTTAGAACACCTTTTTGATTTTAACGATGTAGCCAAAGAACCAAGAATGGAGCCTGTGGAAACAGATGTAGAATAACATAACATAGGCAGTCTAGCAGAACCCAAGATGATCAAACTGTCCAGCACTCTCCCAGCTCACATAAAATTGCAGTACATAGAGTTGTTCAAAGAGTTTAAAGATGTTTTTTCTTGGGGATACAAAGACCTAAAATCATATGATACCAGCATCATCCAGCATAAAATTCCTTTGAAGGAAAATCAAGAGCCTTTCAAACATAAACTAAAAAGAATAAATCCTCTCTTACTACCTCTGGTTAAGGCAGAGATTGAAAAAATGCATGATGCTGGAATCATAATACCCATTAGATTTTCAGAGTGGATATCAAACTTAGTTTCTGTTAGAAAGAAAACAGGGGAAATCAGGCTCTGTATTGACTTCAGAAATTTAAACAGAGCCTCTTTAAAAGAAAACTACCCCTTACCCAAGATGGACCATATACTTCAAAGGGTAGTTGGGTCAAGAAGGATTTCTCTCTTAGATGGGTTCTCAGGTTACAACCAGGTGTTAGTGCTCCCAAGTGATCAAATCAAAACTGCTTTTACCACACCTTGGGGCACCTTCATGTATGTCAAAATGCCTTTCGGATTAATGAATGCAGGGGCCACTTTCCAAAGGGCCATGGACATAGCCTTTTCTGAAGACATTGGCTATTTCATAATCATTTACCTTGATGACATAACCATTTTCTCAAAAATTGATGAAGAACATTTGATTCACCTGAGAAAAGTTTTTGAGAAGTGTAGGAATTTTGGCTTATCATTGAATCCCAAGAAGACACTCTTTGGTCTCCAAGAAGGTAAACTTCTTGGCCATATAATTTCTGAAGAGGGAATCAAAATAGACCCTACAAGGATAGATGGCATATTGCAGATCAGCCATCCAAGGAGCCTCAAGGAATTGCAATCTTTCATCGAAAAGATTAATTTTCTGAGGAGGTTTATTCCTAATCTCGTTGAGCTATTAAAAAACATTACAAACATGCTTAAGAAAAATGCCGGTGTAAAATGGACTTTACCAGCTAGACAATCATTCGAACTGGTCAAACAAGCTCTTACTCAAACACCAGTCCTGATTAGTCCAAATTTTTCCAAAGATTTTTACATCTTTTCCTTTGCATCTGAACATACAATAGCTGCAGTTTTACTTCAAAAGAATGATTTGGGGCAAGAACAACTAATATCTTTCTTTAGTAGGGCCTTAAGAGATGCTCCTCTCAAATATAACATCATGGAGAAGCAAGCCTTAGCATTAGTGAAAGCATTAAAAAACTTTAGGGTCTATATTTTACACTCTCACATAATTGCTTTTGTTCCACATACTATTGTCAAGGACATTCTAAGTCAAGACCCTGATGGTAAAAGGGGAAAATGGATTGCAACTATTCTTGAATATGACTTAGAAATTAGGCCCACCAAACTAGTTAAAGGGAAAGGATTAGCAAAACTTATGGCTGAGTCTAACTTCCAAGCACTTGACATAAATATGGTAGATGTGTTGGAAGAAATAGAAGAATCCACTGCTCCTTTTATTGAAGAAACTTTTCTAAATTCTCCTTGGTATGCTGACATTGTTTATGTGATTTTATATTTAAATACCCCTCCTTCTCTCTCTAAAACTAAAGCTAGATTTTTTAAACAAAAAGATTTGAGTTTTTGCATATTAGATGGAGTATTATATTGGAAAAATGTTGTTGGAATTTTTCTTAAATGTTTACTTGAAGATGATGCAAGAAAAATCATGAATGAATTGCATAATGGAGAATGTGGAGGACACCTCTACTGGAAGGCCACAGCAAACAAATTTCTTAGAACTGGTTACTATTGGCCTACCCTTTTCCCATACACTCAAAGTTTGGTCATGTCTTGCCATAAGTGTCAAATCTTTGATGGTAAAAGAAAACCTTCCCTTACCCTTACATCCCATCAGAGTTGAGGCACCTTTTCAACAATGGGGTTTAGAATTCATTAGGGAAATTCACCCATCCTCCTCAGCTCAACATAAGTGGATCCTTACAGCCACTGACTTCCTTACCAAGTGGATAGAAGCTATATTTTCCAGAAATGCTAATGACTCTGTCATTATCAAGTTCCTTGAAACAAATATCATATCCATATTTGGTTGTCCCAGAAAAATCATAACAGACAATGTTGTTGCTTATAAATATAAGAAGATGGTTGATTTTTGTTACAAATACCACATAACCTTGGGCCATTCCACTGCTTACTATTCCCAAGGAAATGGATTAGCTGAATCTTCCAACAAGAGCCTCATCAATATCATTAAGAAACTGTTGGAACAAAATCAAAAATCATGGCACAGTAAGTTGGTTCATGCCTTGTGGGTTGATAGGTTAACTACAAAGAAATCAATAAATATGTCCCCCTATCAGTTAGTTTATGGCATGGATGCAGTTTTTCCTACCTCATTGGGAGTTCCAGTCATGAAAATCCTTCAAGAAGTGCAGATTGAAGAGAATGATATGCAGAGAAGAATCAACCAAACAATCCATTTACAGCAGACCAGAGAAGAAGTTTATGAGAGAACACAGTTGGTCCAAGAAAATATGAAGAAAATTTTTGACAAAAGGACTAAGGCAAACAATTTCCAAGTTGGAAATATTGTTCTTAAGTGGGATTCAAGGAGAGAAGAGAAGGGAAAACATGGCAAGTTTGAGAACTTATGGAAGGGACCCTATATTATTCATGCTGAGAGGGGTCACAATGCATTTTTCCTGAAGGAATTGAATGGAGAAGATCTGTATGGAGGTCCTGTCAATGGCAGAATGCTCAAGAATTACTTCTTCCAAGAGTCATAAGTTTTAAAGCATTTTTATTCTACCATTGTAAATATCATAGTCTTAACATTGCATTCAAAATTATGAAAATCAAAAATACAAAAACAGAGAAAGAAATAAAAGAGGGAAAATTGTGAAAACAAAAAAGGTATAGCCCCATACCAAAAAAGAGAAACAAATCTGAAAGTGTGCAAGCCTAAATGCCACTCCTGAAAACACACTTCTAATCAGTCAAACAACCTAATCTTGACTAATTAGATTTAAATTTTCTGCTGATAGATAGTGAATTTGATTTGCCGAACTGTTTAATATTGTCTTATCAATAGGTAGTTTAGGATATAAATCAAAGGTTCTAATTAGCTCAAAATCTGAACCAGGGGATAAGCAAAAAACAGCTCAAACAAATTCGAAAACAGAGCTGTAAAAAGAGGAAGGAAGTGCTTTGAAAAATTAGATCTTAAACCTTCATTTTTGTTTTAATTTTGTGTAAAATAATGTCTATGTGCAGTTGTTCTTATGCCATAGATCAGCATCAAGTCAAACAGCTTAATCTTGACTTGAATGCTTTTTCAATTTCTGTTGTAGAATTTAGAGAATAAAGTCTGTTGGACAGTTTAATCCCAACAGACAGTAGATCAGGTAGAGAATCATTTGGGCTCAACTGTTTAATCTAAGTCCATGGAGAAATAAGGAGTAGAAATAGATTAGTTTTCCTGCTTTCAAAAGAATAAAATGTTGTAAAAGAGTTTTCCAATCCAAGCACACTCTAATGAAGAAAAAATGTTAGATCTGTAGGATTGGGTAGGTAGAAAGCTTGTTGATGAAAGAACCATTGTTTTTATGGCTACTAATATGTTTTCAAAAGAACATCATCTACAGGAAGAAATTAGCCCGATGGATGAGGCGCGGGTCAGCCTCCCAGAGAACATAATGGATGTGGCACAGTTCAGCCTCCCAGGGAATGCAATTCTAAAGTTCTTGATGCCTTCAAGAAGGCACCATCCCCAAGTGGAGCCATTGTTAGCCACCTATAAAATTTGTTATAGAAAAAGGTGGCTAAGACTTTTTGAGCCTTCAAGAAACAAATTTTATTACTAAAAAGTGTTGGCTCTTGAAGACTCTTGAAGGCCTCATGCCTCTGTCAATAATCTTCACTACTGTGTCTATTCTGCATTCAGAAATCCTATAGGTTTCCAAGATAGATTACTGCTACAAGCACCATTTTCCTTTTATACCTTCTTACAAAACTAACATCTTTTTCTCTCCTCTTCCCCCCATGAAATCCCTCATTTTCATGATTTTCCCCTCCCCCTTAATCGAAACCCTTTGATAAGGTTTAAAGACTCCTTCTTTGCCTTATCGGAACCCCTCTAAACCTTTGAAAACATTGAAAATCCATAAAAATCATATTTTTATATATGGTGGACTTAAGCCCCCTAGGGCTAAGTTTTTAACCCCCTTCCATACGCCCTGGTGCCTGGAACCAAGTGCCAGCCTTCCCAGCATTTGTCGCTTTGCCCGGTTGCGATTAACCCTTTCCCTTTAACCCCCAGTCATATAATTCTCCATGCGCCCAAAGGCCCCGCAGCCGGGCGCCTGGTCATATTTTATATATACCCCGCCCCCAGATAATATTAAAACCTTATGTTATTTTCAAACTTTGGGTTTTTAATTATTTTCCAAGTTTTTCCGCCAGTTCAAAGTTTCAGTCAATCCCCATCGTCGATCTGATCTACAGATCAACGGTGCGGAGTCCATCACACCGGTGGTCCCTGCCATCCACTCACCGTTGCCAAAACCGGCAGTATCCATTGCATCGCCTTCAAGCGGAGGATGGTTTTCTTCCGATCGACAGCGATTCCACTCACCGATTGACGCGTGGCCTGGACACTGTTCATCAAACCGCCATCCATCGCACGTTAAACTTCGGATGTGGACCCCGTGCAATATTGGCGTCCACCGTCCGATCTAAGGCCGCCCATCGGACGGCAATCGCTCGTCGAAGTTGCCCATGTGATAACCAGACTTCGACACAATGGTAACACCATCTCCGCCGTCAATCTGATCTGCAGATCGACGACCCAAAATTCATCGCTCGTTTTCTCCGTTTTGACTTTCCACCTGCGCTCCCGACCGTCGATCTCTGCACGATCGACGGCTCTGATTTAAATTATTCTTCCGCCTTTATTTTGTTTTCTCCCGATCAATCTTGACTGTTAGATGATGCCATCCAACGGCCCCACTCTCTCCACATGCCTTCTGAAGCAGTAAACCTATATATGCATGGATTTCATAATGTTTTGTTTGTTTTGTAGGTTTCAAAGGTTTTTTCCCATACTATGAAGGAAAAGAAAGCCAAGGGTGACGATCCTCTGGCCTTTTGGTTATCAAAGGGAAAGGGAATAAAAGGGCTCCACTCCACGTTTCATCAGATGCTTCATGGACAGTGATGCCATACGAGCCCTGCGCGGCCTGCACATTGACAAGACACTGTGGTAAACAAATTACGATTTAAAGAGTATCAGTGTTAACGACAGAGCACAGTAAAACTAAAGATTAAAGACAGATTTGGGAATTACGACTAAGAATGGTCATCAAAAGCCTAATTCCTAGGATTAAAACACAACTAAAGGAACATCATAAGTGTTTAACAGACAGAAAGGCCTCCACCGCCACATTTGAGGTGAATTTATTCCTCCTAGCTACCATAAGTGCCACCTATGCCTCAAAGCATTCAAACAGAGGCCGAAGTTATTGATCCAACGAAGATATTTGCCTCAGCGCAGCCAAAGATTTAATTCTGCCAGAGAATTCAATGCAAAAAATATTTTCATAATTACTCCAAAGTAACGCAGAGCCTCAAAGTCAATAAAAGCTCCCACCGATCTTAACTCATAAATGAAAAATAGTTAATGCAGACAGACCACCTGTAAACTTCTCCATCGAGCCTCTTAAAGGGCGAGAAGTCTTGAATCTATATTAATTGTCCTGAGAGTTCTTTTATCAAATCTCACCTCCTCATTCTTCTATAAATACTTCTGTAGAAGATGAGACACTGTTGGTTTATCACTAGTTGTAATATTGAAACTTTTTGAAATAATACATATTCTTTTGAAGTTGAAGAACAAATTGAAGCCTTGGAAGCCTTGATGATATTGTTGCATGCTTGTTCCTGAGAAGGCTCTAAAATTGGATCCATGAGCTTGGCTGTTTGGTGAAGTAATTTAAACTGTTCAATGTTTTCTCCTGTTTTCATTCTGTTCCATAATTTCTTATTGCAGTAGGTTGAAATTTTTAGGCTAAGAAATGAATCTTGGAAGCACCTTAGACCTGTTCATCCTTCACTGTTTTATGTTTTCTTCTGCTGAAGTATTTTAGAGTCTTTAATCTCTCTCTTTAGTCTTCATGATTTTTTATTTCCTTAATGGTTAGAATAGTTGGTTTCAACATGATTTATGGTTCTCCCTGCTTGTCTACTGCCACTTAAAAACTGTTATTGAAGTCTCCCTTTGAAGTATTTTTGTTTATAGTAAGCCAAGGAGGTCTGTTCTGATCTTGCCCTTTGTCCTTTCTTAAACAGTTGCCTTAAAGGTCTTTATAGTTGTAATCATAGATTTATTAGGTGTTCCCTCTTCTATTACCGCAGTTATCAGTGAATCTTTTATGTTTTCTAAGTCATTTGAAATAAAATCTTTGAGGAAATAGGGTGTTCCCCGAATCTTAGATTTAATTTTAAAATTTGTTTTGAAATCATTGTTTGCTTAAAGGTGTGATTTGTAGAATTCATGGTTAGCCATGTCTATCAAAAATCTCTTTATTGTTCAAATTGTGCTTTCAAATTCCCTTTGTTTGAGAATTAAACTTCTCTTTCCAAATCATTGATGTCCATCACATTCCAAAACCAAAGGATCTTGTGGCCAAGTTAGATTTTCCCTCTGATATCCCATATCCATTGATGAGTATTTTATGACCTCTTCTTGACTCCATTGCCCAATGAACCAGATGTTTCTCCTTTCTATATATCTTTCCTAGACTTTTCATGTTCTGTTGTATCAATCCAACCAAACAAACAAACAAACACCTATACTTAATAACTAGTCTAAAATCAATACTCAAAGCACACAAGATAAACCTTTGCAAACAAATATTTGAGAGATCCCTCTCTGAGAACAGGAGGACTAGATCATGTAACTCTAAAGATTGGTTCTGATGTTGCCTTGTCTTTTGATTTGCAAAACTATCAAAACACGGGACACCAACACAGGTTTCCAAAGAGTTTTCTTTAAACTTTAGTGGGACAGCCACCAAAGTGGGAATGCTTAATCTTTCCATCACACCAGAGGTTATTGCAGCAGCTATAGGGATTCCAAGGGGACAAGAGAAATGGTTCAAAGGTTTCAAGTTCAACACAGAGCAGTGCAAAGAGTTTATGAAGCCTGAAAACAGTGAAATGGATCTCACCATTGCCATTCCAAGGAGCTACAATAAGGAAAACTACTCAAAATTGTTGCTCATCATCCAAAAGTACTTTACTTGTGAAGGGAGATACCAGAAATTCTACTCATATCACTTCAAGCTACTTCTACACTTTACTGGTAAGATTTCTATTGATTTGCCTTTCTATTTGCATAAAAGTTTGTCAAAAATGGCAGATAAGGTCCAAGAAAAATATGAAGGGAGTGAGACTTCATTGTTTCATCATGGTTTAATGAAACTTTTGGGTTAAGATGAACTTTAAAGGCTAGGTAGAGACTAGCCTTCATTTTTTTTGTTAGTGGTTTTGAGTTGGATGGTATTACTCCTTCAAGAACTCCTAAACCTACGAGAATTCCATCACCATTAGTAGCAGAACCAAGTGAACCTTCAAGAGTAGAACCAAGTGAGCCAATTATGATGGAGACAGAGAAATTTCAGAGTTTTGATACACCAAATGTCCCACCTGCAAAACATAAGTCAAAAGTGGTCAAACCTGCAAAACAAAAACAAGTTGTGAATAAACAAGGAACCAAAAGGATGACAAGGAGCCAAACAGTGGCCTTAGAAGAGAAAATAATGGTTGCAGAAGACAGAGCACTAGCTAAAGGAAATCTAGAAGATATATTACATGCCATTGACATAGAAGAAACTCCTATAGTCCAGGCTGAAGACATAGAGGAAGGTGGACAGAAGCTAAAAAATACTAAATCTACAAAGAAATTAGAATTTGAAGGAGAAGATGCAAATTTTATGTTCCAAGGAAGAAATCCTATGAGAAGGCATGCTAGGAAGCTACTAGAGAGCAGTAAAGAGGTTCATCCACCTACTAACACACTCCAGCCACCACAAGAGATCATTGACCTTTCATCACCTCCAGAGAAAGATACAATTAGTAAATCAAATAAAGGAAAAGAGAAGGTGATGGAAAAAAATGAGTTTCAACTTCTTGAAGAACAATTGAAGTTGGCCAATCATGAAATTTGTGTTATGAAAAGAGAAGCAAGGAAACACAATGTAGAGAAGGTTCAGTTTGAAAAGATGAAGGCAATTTGGGAAAAGCAGGTTGACAGTGTTTCCAAGACTTTGGATAATACACAACAGCTTATCAAATAGATCATTCCATTGATGAAAGAAGCCAAACATGTCAGGAGGATAAAAACACATTTGAAAGCCACCAATAGAAAGTTGAAATATCAGGTTAAGGACCTCTAGGAGCATTTGGAATAAATTCATGAAGATTTGGAGAAAAAATGCCTAAAAATGACAGTGCTTGAAGAGCCAATAGCTCAACCCATCTTAAATGAGGAAGAAGCCCCTCAAGAGTCATAGTGTAAGTTGGTTTATGCTTTTGAATACTAATGGCATGTTAGAAACTGAGTTTTTCCACTTAGAATGCAGGGTTTTCAAGCTACACAAAATTCTGGATTTTTTACTATTTTCAGCAATTTCGTAGCGTGTCTGGGCTTGAAAAACAGCAAAACGCTACGAAACTACTATAGCTTTATTTTATCTTTTTGAACCAGTTTTGAAATCTTTCAAGAGGTGAAATTTGTATGGGAGATGTATCAAGGCATAATGAATGCCATGAAGAAAGAAATAATCAAAAGGGATCATGGCAAAAGGCATTTTAGCAGCGCTACAAATGTACGCTACGAAACTGTATTACTTTCGTAGTGTACTGTGCTAGAGATTTTTAAGCAGGCTTTTTGGCATCTTTGGACAGCTGGATATTATCCAAGTATTGAAGGACCATGATAACAGTTATTAAACACTTAAATACCATGAAATGAAGATGTAATATCCCAAAATCGGGACTTCTAGCAAGGCATGCCTGAAAAACGCATTTTTCAGGAATGTTTGCTAAAACTCTTGAAATCAACCCTTGGATACCTTATATCTGTGTATCTAAGTCCTGAATCTAAGAGGAGATCAGAACAAATCTTTCTAGGTGGGTTAAACAGATCTCCCACACCTAGGAAGGCTTGAAAACTGCCCAAAGAGGGGACTGCAACAATACAAAGAACATTGCTGGAAAATAACGCAGTTCAGCCCAGTAATTGCAATAGATTAGTATGGAGGCTCACATATCATATGTATAGCATCAAATCAGATTTATATTACATCCCATACAACGTACAAGAGAAATTAGAATACTTAAACATAAATAACCCTCAGAAATGAGGTGCTACAGCCACAAGAAAAGTCTGCATAAACTTCACAGCGTTATTTTAATGGGGTTGAAGCAGTAGTATATTATAACTCAGATCTAGAGTAGATATGTACATAAAAATATAGATCTAATTCATATATGTGTACAAGAAGAGCTCATCTATACATTCCCCTTGGGGTTTTGTGCAAAACATGAGTGTACATGAGTAGATTTGAGATCTAGAGTTGCAGATCTGCAGAAATATTCAGAAATTATTGAATCATATAATAGAACAGCAGATCAAATCTGAAACGAACATGGATTGGATGGCCAATCCATGGATCACCATAGTGAGAGGAATATTCCTAACATCGAAGATATCTCCTCCAAAATGTAGACAAAACACCATGCAACTGTAAACTTGCAAATAACACAGTTTAGGAATAGAAACTACGTTGTAAGCTCTAAGAATGATTTGGCCTAATGCCAAGGTCTGGATCTATAGCTCAAAGGATCTAGGACACTCTTACCAATGGGATAGCAGACTTTCCCAGTGAAAAGAGAGGCTAGATATGCATAGATCTGAGAAGATCTATCTCCCACTTGCTGCAACTCACAAGGACAACCTAACCCTCAACAAGATCAATGTTGTAGGTGTAAGGTGAAGCTTGGCCCAAGCCTGATAGTGGTCAAGACAAGCACAACTCCTCCAAGAGTTTCTCAAGGAAGGAGGTGGGATTCTCGCTCAGGAACACCCAATGCTCAACAACATTATTATCAGCTAAACAGCTAGAGAATGAGAAATGTCTAAGCAAACAAATTCTTCTGAAATAATATCTTCAACAACCCCTTTCATGCTTGTCTCCTCTTCCTTTTATAATATAGGATTCTTGTCAAACCCTAAACCACTTCATCAATTTAGCTCCCTTCACATGTAGAGCCTCCATCTAGAACTGTGTTGTGCCTCAAGGAGGTTCAATTCATCTAGACTGTGTTGTAGATATGGTCATGGTTGACTTGGTCAAGTGATCAACCTCTTTCACACTCAAGTGTGTTTTATAAAGTGGCCCAGATTTAGCCTTTTTTACATTATGCATTGATTTATTTTGATGTTTTTAGGAGTTTTACATGTCCTCCTTTACATTTTATTCATCAACATGAAAATCAAAACAAGACAAAGCAAAATTTAATATTCCCATTAGCTTGGGCTAAGTGGGAATATTACAGTCCTCCCCGCAAAAATGTTGTTTTTCCTCAAGCAACTGATAAGGTGAGTGCTACAAAATCTCCCCTCCTTCTCTTGTGGCCTCCTCATTCAATAGTCTCCACCATTGCTTCAGAATTTCTGCAAAAATTTCATCTCCCAATGGTTCCTCCCAAGTGTTCAAGTTGGCCTTTGGTGAATAAACCCAATGGCCTTCCTCATGAAAGAATGGAAGGTCTATGTGGAAACCTTCTTGTTGATCCATGGCCTCCTCAAGATAGAAGTGATGACAATCATGGGGAATTTTAACATCAATGAAGGTCTCCCACATCCATGCTATCATCCAAATAAAATGAATCACCTTCCAGCTTGGTAATTCATAGAAAAGCTCCTCCCAATTTCTCATGAGAGGCATGCCCCAAGTGCTCCAACCAATCATATGGTCCACATCATAAAGAAACAAGTGGTATACAATAGTGGCCATATAGTTCCCCATGCTCCCCTTAGAACATGCAGTGCAGAAAATGTATGGAATTTCTTTCCCCAAGGACACATCCAACAAATGTGTCTCTCCTCCAACCATGTTCCCAACAAATATAAGAACATATTCATCATATGGAATCATAATTAGAGTCATGCTAGCTTCAATATGCAATAATGGAGAAGGACAATGGTCCCTCAAGTGCAACCAGCGCAATTTTACTCCTAACTGCCTCAGAATATGATAAGACAAGTGTTTTCCCCAACACTTGTTTGTTGCCCCATCCTTCTTGCATGCTTGGAGAAGGTGCATAATAATTTGTGTAAAGGAATCACACCATGAAGAGTATATCATATCTCCAAGACCCTTCAAGGAATGGCCAAAATTATCATTTTTCATAGCCCCGAGTGGCCTATGAAACCCATTAGAAATAATGCTCCCTCTTGGAGCAAAGACCTACACATGAGTGTTAGAAAAATACAAGCATATAGTAGATACATCAAGATATTCAGAGATACAAGTTCCTCCATATACTTGTCTTACATTAGTGAGGTAACTCATGGGTGAGTCCCCTCTCACACTCAATGAATAAGGAGGTGTTGAGGATGTCTTCTCCCAAGAGCTATGTTCCTCCTGAACCAGCAAATGATCCACGCACTTCCTCATATGAGAGTGCATCTCCTTATTGAAATCTTCCCACATGAATCCATCTAGGATAGTATGATATGTTCTAATGAAACCAGTGAAGTTTGAAAGCAAGACATCATAGGTTGTATTAAGTAGTTTATTCTTGAGTTTGGAATCTTTGGTTAAGTAAATCTGATCATGAACATAAATGATTCCATTAACTACCTTATACTTCCCATCCATTGCTTGCCCATCAATAACCTTACATGTGAAAAGGTCCTTGGAATATTCCATCAATATTTGGGACTCCCAATAAGGATCTAGGCTCCCCAAAATTGGCAGCACTGTAGCAGTCTGAAATGAAGCATCTGTCATATGATGGCTCTCCTCCTTGACATGCTTGATGTCAAAATCACATGTTGGAGTACTATCAACTTCATTTTTTTGCCTCCTTTGCAGCTGATCTTGCTCAAGACAAGATTGAAATAGATGGAAGTCAACCTCCCCTTGGAAATTCCTTGCCTTCCAAAACTTCCTCAATGTATCCCATGCATGCAAGAGTGTTGATATCCTCTTGTCATGTTCAGAAATCTCCTTTTTCAGTGCAAATAACTGAGAGGGAGATAGCAATGTCCAACTCAAAAAATTGTTGATCTCTCTTTTGAATCCATGAAAGATTCTCTGCGTTGTGCTAGTTTATCCCAAAGATCCCTCCTTCACCAAGTAAGAATATGATTCCCATAGTTAAGAGAACACTTTAGTTTTCCTCCCATCAAGAGGTCTTCCTAGTGGAATTCCTCCATGTAAGGAGACATCAAGGCATAGAGCAGGATGTGTATGTGTGCGGACAAATTTGTCCTTGCCTTCTTTGCATAGATCCCCTTGCCTTCTTTGTGCATCAAAATTCTGAAACAGAAAGGGATATATGCTCCTCATCATGTGATGTTTTCCCCCCTCTTTTCCTTCTGCTATCTTCAATATCTCACCATTTTATGGTGATGGCACCTATTGCACATGGATTGTGCCACAATCTCCATATGTGAGATTCTTTGGAACTCCCTACAAGAGTGCAAAAGTTTCTTCCCTTGGATAAAATGCTCCATCTCCCTCTTCATGAGGTCTTAGATGTTCTCTTGTCATGACTGCATTATCATCTTCATCCTTTTCTTCCTTGATCTTGCAAGATCCTTGGAAGCTCAAGAGATTCTCTCTCTTTGACACATCTCCTTCCTTCCTCTTCATGAAGAAGTTGCTGACAGAACGTTGTAGATTTGATGATATGGCTAAGTGCTCATATCCATGAGATGAGGACTTAGAACCTTCCTCATGTATAGATCTTGTAGATCTGGTTGAGGAATCTCCATGCTTTTCCCTCCTCATTTCTTTGATGTCCTTGCTGATACCCTGTAGAACTTGAGATAGAAGTTTTGTGAACCTCTTCTCTCTAGACAACAAGGGTTTGCTCTGATTCTTCTTGAAAATCTCCTCCTCCTCATGAGAAGACTCCATAATGCTTGAAGCTCATAGGCTGATCCAAGATTGTAGCTCTAATACCATTGTAATATCCCAAAATCGAGACTGCTAGCAAGGCATGCCTAAAAAATGCATTTTTCAGGAATGGCTGCTACAGCTCTTGAAATCAACCCTTTCCCTTATATCTATGTATATAAGTCCTAAATCCAAGAGGAGATCAGAAACAAATATTTCTAGGTGGGTCAAACAGATCTCCCACACCTAGGAAGGCTTGAAAACTGCCCAAAGAGGGGACTGCAGCAATACAAAGAACACTGTTGGAAAATAACGCAGTTCAGCCCAGTACTTGCAGTAGATCAGTATGGAGGTTCACATATCATATGTACAATAGAAAATAAAATTTATATTTTTGCCCATACAGTGTACAAGAGAAAGTGGAAGACTTAAACAGAAATAACCCTTAGAAATGAGGTGTTACAGCCACAAGAAAAGTATGCATAAACTTGACAGCATTATTTTAATGGGGCTGAAGTAGAAGTATATTATAACTCATATCTAGAGCAGATTTGTACATAAAAATATATATGTAATTCATATCTGTGTACAAAAAGAGCTCATCTATACATTCCCCTTGGGGTTTTTTGAAAAACATGAGTGTACATGAGTAGATCTGAGGCCTAGAGTTGCAGATCTGCAGAAATATTCAGAAATTGTTGAATCATATAATAGAATAGCATATTAGATATGAAACAAACATGAATTGGATGGCCAATCCATGGATCACCACAGTGAGAGGAAGATTCCTAACACCGGAGATCTCTCCTCCAAAATGCAGACAAAACACCCTGCAACTGCAAACTTGCAAATAACGCAGTTCAAGAATATAAACTGTGTTGCAAGCTCTAATAATTATTTGGCCTGATTCCAAGGTCTGGATCTATAGCTCAAAGGATCTATGACACTCTTACCAATGGGATAGCATACTTTCCCAGTGAAAAGAGAGGCTAGATATGCATAGATCTGAGAAGATCTATCTCCCACTTGTTGCAACTCACAAGGATAACCTAACCCTCAACAGGATCAGCGTTGTAGGTGTAAGGTGAAGCTTGGCCCAAGCCTGATAGTGGTCAAGACAAGCACAACTCCTCCAAGAGCTGCTCAAGGAAGGAGGTGGGATTCCCGCTCAGGAACACCCAATGCTCAACAGCATTATTCTCAGCTAAACAGCTAGAGAATGAGAAATGTCTAAGCAAACAAATTCTTCTGAAATAATATCTTCAACAACCCCTTTCATGCTGCTCTCCTCTTCCTTTTATAAGATAGGAGTCTTGTCAAACCCTAAACCACTTCATCAATTTAGCTCCATTCACATGTAGAGCCTCCATCTAGAACTGTGTTGTGCCTCAAGGAGGTTCAATGCATCTAGACTGCGCTGTAGATATGGTCATGGTTGAATTGGTCAAGTGATCAACCTCTTTCACACTCAAGTGTGTTTTATAAAGTGGCCCAGATTTAGCCTTGTTTACATTGGGCATTGATTTATTTTGATGTTTTAAGGAGTTTTACATGTCCTCCTTTACATTTTATTCATCAACATGAAAATTAAAACAAGACAAAGAAAATTTGAATATTCCCATTAGCTTGGGCTAAGTGGTAATATTACAAAAGACAAACTACCAGCCAAAGCATTCATTGAAGATGAAGACCAGTTTGCCAAAAAAACAGGGTTTTGTTTCCAGTTTTAGAGGAGGTCAATTAAGAGGTCATGTAGTGATGAGTCCCATCACCCCTATTCAAGCCTGTGAAAGAATATTTATCAAAAATGAAATTGTTGTTAGAGATAAGGTTGTTAAATTTAATAATGAACAGTTTGAGTCCTATTAGGAAAAGGACTGTCAATTAGGATAGCTATCAATTTATCATTAAATAGATGTTTCATGGTTATGCAAGGTGTCATTAGGCAAAAATTCGATGAATCTAGCCAGGAATCAGATCATATGATGATGTAACAAGTCTATTAAAGGGCATAAAGTTGAATTTTTCAAGGGTTGGCGTTTTTTTGGCAAAACCACAGATTAATGTAATTTGACTGTATCAGCAATACAAAGACTTGTTTCTTGACCAACCTGAGATTCTGACTGATTTTTTAGTGCTTTTCTTATCTATATCTTTTATGTGTCCCATTTGCAGTGGTTTTCATCTTTAATACTCAGAATTCATTCATGTAATGCTCTGACTTTCTTTATAGATGAATTGACTGTGTGATTTCCTGTTTCATGTGTGTGTACTACTGCTAAAAAACTCTTACCTGCCTTAGCTTCCATGTCAAGTGAACTCACTATTGAATCACTGAAAGTGTTGACTCCATAAGCCCAATGTTTGCATATTGATACTATTTTCAACCTATATTCATCATAAGAAAGTTGTTTTCCAAGTAGAGTTATCCATCTAAATACATCTTTATTCAATATCATTAACCTTTGAGAGAGCCCTCTCAAACTGAAGAGGCTAAGCTTCAGTCAAAAGATTGGTTTGAAACAGTTACATGAGATTGTCTGATTAGCAACCTATCAGGTGCAATTTTGTGATAACACAGACCATAAATAAAATAATAATAAATCATGCCCTCCATGGCTGCCATCCCCTTCCTTATATGCTTGGTGAGTTTCCTCACCTTGGGCCCCACTCATTAAAGCTAGTACTTCCATGCATAGGATCTCCCTCCAAAACTGCGATGTCCCTCAATGAATGTCCACTCCCTCCATACTAGCATTGTTTATTTGGTCAAAGTTGACCCATTCCACATGCATGATCCCCTATTCACACGTAAGGGTGCTTTATCTAGCTATTTTGATGTCCTCCTTTCACATTAGGAGTGATTTTATTCCTACTAAGGATATTTATGGGTCTCCCTACCCTATTATTCTCCTATCTAAGAAGCAAAACAAAAAGTTAATATTCCAATCAGCTGCATGCTTATTTAGGAATATTACAATCTAAAATTTATGTACACAAAAGCTCCCTTAAATCCAACCATATGCCAAATAATCTTGATTTACACGTAGAAACAGGCTTTGTGGGATTCCGGTTTAAAACCAAAGTAATCCTTCTTAATAAGTGGATTTAACATTAACTGCTTATACTTACTCTTATTACCTTCATCCCTTTTCATCTGTTGCATGTGAACGCTTCACATTGACCGAGGCTTCCTCCTTCGCAAATATGTATCGCATCGCGACTCCACATTGCATCACTAAACCAAACCCTTTCCTTTAGCGCTTCATCACGCATCGCAAAACTCACCATATCGCAAAACTTCTATCACAAATCCTCATCGCATCGCATCACCAAACCATTTCGCAAACCCTTCATGCTTTGACCGGATGTGATATGCGATGGAGATATTGCATTGCAACTCACAACTCATCACAAATCAAGGTTCCTCTTATCATATGCGATATGCGATCGCATCACATCGCAACTTACAACAATTACCCTACGATAACTTAACATATAAGTATAAAAATCGATGATAGCGATGTGCGCTAACAATATTATGGGCGCATGCGATGTAATCTGGATCGTTCGTTCTCCTAATTTATATTCGCAATATGATATCGACCGTCACTCTCTGCTTCACTCTATGGCACGATCATGTCTATCCATCCTCCACTTCAATACTGCAATTTGATCTTAACCATCCATCTCTCAACCTTTATTTTTTCGATAATATTCTGACCTTCCATCTCAACCTTCAACTCGGTTTGCCGAAATTACATCCGCTATTGATCAAGTGTGATCTGGTGGTCCTTGTGCCTCCTCCTATGTAACTTTACTTGGTTCCTTTACGCATCCTTCTTTGGTTCCTTCCATGCGATTCCTTATGTGTCTTGGTATATTTTCGGGTTTCGAACTTCAGTTGTTCTTCCACGGCATTTAATCCCTCCTTAGCTTTATTATGATGATTCACTCGAACTCAAACATGATAAAACCTCCACAATCACCTTTGCACGCTATTCTCAGTCTGGTCCTTTTCGGGTTCACCTACATACCTATATTATACTAAATATACTGATTATCCACAGTTTTTATAATTCATCAACACAACACACTCTACACGAACTCAAAATTGATTTTTCCATTCACAAGCAAATATTTACACAATAATGAATTTCCTCTCGGCCTGATTTTCTATTTCAGTGGCCTCTCAACACTACTTCTCTCTCTCTCTCTCTCTCTCTCTCTCTCTCTCTCTCTCTCTCTCTATGCTTGTAGGCTTACAATCAAATATCATTTATTACCTATGTAAGAATCATGGTCTCTTAATGCCTTCGAGGCTTAAAAATATATACAAAAGGTTCTGCAACCAATTCGAGTTCAGATCCTCAATCTTCTCAACTAAATCCTAAGAATCCTCTAAATCCACAAAATCATCAACTAATTCCTAAGACTAGGATTCACAATCCCTATGAAATATCAACTAGCCTAAATCTCTCATGTTCTCCTACATTCGAGAACATTTACAAATATGCCTCACAATATTTAATTAAATCCTATTCTAAATGTCTCACATAAAATGACTCAAAACATTGAAAATTACATTAATTAAATACTTAGGCAACCACCTCCCTTGAAAACATAAGACCCCCTAAATTCTACTAAATGTACAAAATTGAACCATGATGCTCCTGCATCATATGGATTATGAAGAATGGGATCATTTGTTAACTTCGACACATTAGGCAGTTCCAGTGTAGAAAGGAATGGCAATTGCAGGTTAAAAGGCATCGTGGGCCTTTGATAAAGACCAGTGTTAGGGTTCCAACCAGGTCGGGAGAAATTTTGAGCCCATATGTTCTGTCCCGGAGGATTTTGTCCATAGGGGTTATAATTTTGGAAATTCTACCCATATCCTCGTTGGGGACTAGGGTATTGGTTCTGAGTAAACCATTGAGGTCCAATTTAAGCAACATATGTATTTTGTTGCGAGATGAAAGTAATGCCTTGGGGTTGACCTTGTGCCATCAAAGGTTGACCTTGGGAAACCATCGATTGGCCTTGAGGAATTAAAGATTGGCCTTGAGTCTGAACAGGGTATGCCTGGGGTCCAGGTTGGCCCAGATGCCGAGGTTGAATAGGTTGTCCCTGAAAACCAGGTTGACCTTGCTGACTAACAGAGGGTTGACTTGTTTCACAAGAGGTGGGCCTTGCTAAATGCAAGGGGTGGATAGTTTTTCCCCTGAGAAACATAAGGTGCTCCTTGCTGAATGTGGGGTTGACCTGGATGACCGTACGGTTGTCCCTGTTGGGTCGAAGGTTGTCCATGTAGATGATAGGGTTGTCCTTGTGGGCCATAGGGTTGTCCCTGTTGGTATGTGAACTGATTCGAAGGTTGATTTTTTGAACATACAATGGACCCGGCTGGACAGGCCCATGGTAATATATGTGATTCCTGAACTCATCATAGAGATGTGGGGGATTGATCAGAGCCTGAACCTGTTGAGAACCCTGAGGGAGGTAGTTCTGATGTTGAACAGCCATCATATATTGGTCGTACGGCAAACCTCCCGGAATAGGATTAGAAGAGATAGGCACACTACCAATAGGTTGATTGGCTCTCGATACATGAGGTTGTGATCCACTCACAATGGGCCCAGCAGACATTGCGGAAGCATTGGGATGCACTCCACGAACAGTAGAAACTAACGGAAATGATGTAACCATGCTAACGGATGGCACGGAGGAAGCCATACAAACATTGGGTTGGGTTGGGACAGACGTGACAGTTGTTTGAACAATGGGAATCGAAGAATATGGACCTGACACAAACGACCCTAAAGAAGGATCCACAGTACTTGACCATAATGGGTTCTAATACAAAGATGAGGCACCAGAAATTATTTGTCCCAAAGTATGATAACCAGCCGGGAGAGGCTGAGTCGTCTCATAAGGAGAATTTTCAGGAGGGAATTGATATTCTCCAGTAGATATGAGAGTCCCTTCACTATTAATAGGACTTGAAGCATCCACGTCGGATGAAAACATGTTATCAGGGAAAATTTGGTGAGCGATGGAGGGAAAAGCACTAGACAATGGTGTCGTAGGCGAATCTGAGCGTTGTGGCGGAACCTCTCTTAGAAAGAAAAAAGTATCCTGGGGCTGCTAGTTGATGTTGAATGGATCCTCAGGGGGGAATCGAGGGGAAAGAGGTTGAATGCTTGAGATGACAGCACTTTCAAGGTCTTGGGTCCCAACGAAGGGTGGTGTCTCAGAAGAGACTCTGGGGAGAGACTCTTCACCACGAGGTAATGAAGAGGAGGACGAAACAGGTGGTTCTGCCATGGTGACTTTGTCTCAGAAGAAGAAGAGAGAAGAGATGATTAATTCGAGGTAGTAAATTGAAAGATCTATACAAATCATAGATTAGCAACAATCATTAAGGAATTACTCATGATCTGGCCAAGAAATATTTTAATGGGTGTGTGATGTAATCGTGGGAAAGTAATTTTATAACATTGAAACAAGACTCTTCCTTTTCATGTTTTAAGAGTCGAGAAAAGGAAAAAAGGTGACTCTAGTCACTTTCAGTTTAAATGATCTTAAAAGGACAAGTGCTCGATGATATTTTCAAATTTAAAGAGTCACGGAAAAATCAAAATGACTACTTATGAACTCTAGGAAAAAGGGTGTACCAAGCTCCCGTGAACTGCAATATACACCTTGGAAAATAAATTTACCAAGGACTTAACATACGTGCAGGAAGTCTCCTTGAATGTTGTGTTCGGTGTATCACGGTTATAGGGCGACAGACTCGGCTTCTAATGGATAAAGGATTGCAACCTAAATGGTTCTCCCTTTATATATGTGACGATACGGGGTGCACAAGTTCGTGCTAGTGCTATATAATGCAAGATTGCAAGCAATAGCTACTAGTTTTAATGACGCCAGAACACGTCACTAGCCTAGACCTCTAAGTGTGAGCGTTAAGTTTCAATGCTTCCTTAGGTTGATTGAGTTAATTTTATGGCTGATCTTGAAATTATGTTTCAGTTGCAAGGCCCTACTGAATGTTATCTCAAATCTCTAATGTGCAACTATATGAGAGAAATAATATCATTTCATTTCAATGAAAAGCTAGCTAAGTGAAGGATATACGTTCGCAAAAAAGCAGCAGTCAAACAAATGCAAGAATGACACCTTATGTTATGCTACTAACACAGCCAAAGAAGAAAATGAAAACTCTTCTTTTGTCCTTCACTTTCCAATGAAAAAGAAAACTACTAACACAAAAGAGCATTTGTCATTTTCAAATGAGAATGAAAAATGAAAATTTCTATTCTTTTGTATAAGTGAGAAGAAACGATGCAATTTTACACTAAAAAAACAAATACTAGCTTCGAGTAGCCTCGAACGAAATCATCAATCACATGCAGATATCAACTCCAAGCAAACATAAACACGCACTCAAAACTAGGCATGCATCTCCTTATGAAAAATAAAGGGCTTTTAAGTCGACTCAACGAACAATGTGATCTATGCTCGGGGCGATGGAGGGACAATCAAATAGACACAGAACGAAATCTTGACAACCCTACTTCTCGTACAATCAACTGAAAATGCCAAGAAACCACATAGAAGGTTGAATGGTGAATGACCAAACTGACTCATAAATAGATTAGACACCCAAAAAACATGCGACCAAGTGAATGGTTCAACAAACATAGAAATCCTAGGATGGATAGGCCACACAGTTCGAAGGAGAGATAACACAAACAGAAATGAATGAGACATCCAAGTCAGGAAACAAGATCCAGATGGATCAATCCAAGAGGAAAAACCAATCTAAAGGACAAGAAACATAGGAAACTCAGTGGAAAAAGCACAAAATCCAACCCTACAAGAATCAGCGCGGGTGTATGGTAGCATTCGGCGCTGAGCAGGCAAAATTGTGCTTATGTTAAAGACAACTCACGCTGATGGGCGCAACTGTCAGACAATCAGCAGCGCTGACCAAGAAAAGGAAGGAAAAACAAAGGTTTTGCTGAGAAAAACCAAGATTTTCACTTTAGGAAAAGGCTAAATGGACAGAAGCAGTCAAACAAGCTAAAGACAGTAGAGAAATGACAATTGGGCCAAAGTTGGAAAGACAATCAAAAATTTTAAATGAACAATGAGAGACAAAGGGCATTGACATCCCCCATATGGTCGCCAACTTGTTGTTGAGGAAAATCCCCTCTGCAGATAGAGGTGATCCCTCTAGCCCTAGGGTGGGTCTAGCAACAAGGGAACATGTTGATTTCTAAATTCCTAGTTCATAAAATGAAATGCAGATTGGAATAGATGTCCTACCTCAATCCAATGCTCTTGATGTAGTATGTTGCAACGATCCCTCGATATTTGTTCTTCAAGCCTTGTGCTCTGTTGGTAGCGATATTCACCCACCTGCATAAAGATCAAGCAAACACTAAAAGCATATGAGCATACATATTCATTTACGACTATCCAACTAGTCAAGGAGAGTCAGAAACTTTGAACATTGACACAAACAAAGATGAAACATAAATCAGTCATGTCATATTAATATATATATATATATATATAGGAGTTTACAACCTGCGCCTTGAAATTGTAGACCTCCTTTGACGGGTTCAGTCAGGCATGTCTCAAAGCATTTGTTCGTTGATTAAGCTCAAAGAAGTGAAAGGCTCAAACTCTCTCTCACAACTATGGACTATTCTCTGCTATCAGCTCTTGGTATATTCTAGCTATGTTTGGTTGGCTACCTGAATCAATGAGATGAAGAGGGATTTATAGGAGTGTAGGAAGAGCTTTGGGATCCACTTATGGTGGAAGAAAGGTCTATCCCTTTGGGAAGTTTCATTTTTGTAGGAACCAGAAGGCCAAAGGGAGAAACTCGACCTCATCCAATCGAACAAACACCCATGATTCCACTCACGAAGTTGTTAGATCTTAGAAGCTTCATTTCCATATTAAAAAACCTTCCAAAAGTAGCTCAGTGTGAGGCCTCTTCAGAGACAAAGCAACCATGGCATGGGGCTTAGTGTAAATCTGGCCATCCGCACGAGGATATAACTACACAACAGCGCTAACCCAAAACTTCATGTTTTTAAGGGTCTACTTCAGGAATGGTCCACAGATATTTTTTTCCTGGAATGTTAAGGGATGTAATGACATTCATCATGATGTGTGACAGTACACAGGGGTGACTATGATGGTCCTCTAGTATTCTAAATAGGGAATGCAGGGACGATGACAAAATTTTGTGTAACACATAGTCATCATTTTATGGCTTCTCCAGTAAGCCTCCTACTATGATGATTCTCTACATGAAGCCTGCAGCTACCATGGGATTCCATCTGCATCGTCATTGTAGTCATCATTTTATGGATTTTCTAATAAGCATGCTATTGTGATGATTTTCTGCAAAGCACTGCAACAACCATGGGATTCCTCCTGGGCCTTTATTTCCAGCATTTTTTATGACAAGCATCCATGCTAGTCTGGTTGACATCAATTCCAACACTCACACAATCACTAGTCATCTAAACACCACTAATTGTCCAAAAATCTCCCCATTTGGCATTGATGGAAACACCATAAGCTCCCCCTCAGGTTAGGCATGGTATTCTCTGATTCCCTAGTAATATTTTCCTCCTTTGGCATCATTGGCAAAGAATACTCACTCCCCCTGAACCATTGTAGCCTACTCTTACATGGATCCCACATGTTGAGTAGCTCTCACCACCTACCAAAATGAAGTCATTTGGAAGGAGGAGTCACAACTCATATCTACTTCCTGGGATATTAAAATGGTACTCTTACCAGTGGCTTAGTAAAGATATCTGCAAGTTTCTCTTTAGTGGCCACATATTCAAGTCCGACAATATTTGTTGCAACATGTTCCCTCAAGAAATTGAACTTGATAGGAATATGCTTAATCTTTAAATGCATCACTGCATTTTTTGGAGATGTTTATGGCACTTGCGTTATCACACATTATTAGAATATGTTCAATCAACTCTACCTAAATATATTTTAAAGTATGCTTCCTCCATAGAATTTGCGCAAAACAAGTAGAAGTAGCAATATACTCTGCTTCAGTAGTCGATAAAGGAATGGAGGCATGTTTCTTTCTAAACCATGACACCAATCATTTCCCCAAGAAGAAAGTTGCACAAGAGGTGATTTTCTTGTCATCAAGATTGCGAGATCAATATTCTCTTAGCATACCACAGTCCATGTTCTGTTGTTCCTTGAAGATATTTGAAATTATTTTGACAAAAACAACATGAATTTCATGCGGGAAAGCCTGAAATATGGCCATAAGACACACATCTTTCATGATGTCTGGCCTCGAAGTTGTAAGATACAAAAAGCTTCCTATCATGGATCTATATTCAGTCTGATTTACTAGTGGTGTCCCATCTTCTTTGCACAACTTGTATGTTGTAATCATAGGTCTTCTTACTGGATTGCAATCTTCCAGCCCAAATTTCTTCAGAGTTTCCTTGAGATATTTGGATTGGGATATAAACACTCCTTGTGGATACTAAGAAATTTTCAAACACAGGAAGAAGGAAAGCTCTTTGATCATGGACATTTCAAACTTTTTCTACATACATTTTTCAAATTGATTCCCCAATTGTTCCATGTCACTGCCAAATATTATATCATCCACATACACAACTACAATTAGTGTATGGTTGCCTTTAGACTTTACATATAAATTGTTTTCAACTGTACCTTTCTTAAAGCCTTGTTGTTGAAGGTATTTATCCAACCTTTCGTACCAAGCTTTGGGGGCCTATTTCAGTCCATACAGATCCTTCTTCAATTTTCATACGAACCCTTCATCTGTGGTAAGTATAAATCCTTTTGGCTTCTCAATGTAAAGTTCTTCTTCCAAATATCAATTGAAAAATGAAGACTTCACATACATATGATATGCCTTGATTTTTTTTGGGAGGCAAGAGCAAGAAATACTCTGATAGCTTCCAGCCGTGCTACTGGTGCAAAGGTTTCCTCTAAATATACTCCTTCTACTTTGGCATACCCTTTGTAGACCAATCGAGATTTTTTTCCTGATTACTTGACCCTGCTCATTCAACTTTTTTTTGAAAACCCATTTGGTTCCAATAATATTTTTCTCTCTAGGCCTTGGAACAAGCTCCCAAGTGTCATTCTTTTCAATCTGGTCAAGTTATTCATTCATAGCTTTCACCCAGAACTTGTCTTCACTTGCTTAGCTAAGATTCTTGGGTTCAATTTGCGACAACAGATCCAGACTTACATAACTTGTATTGCCAACAAGTGTTCTCATAATTTGGACACCATGTCTTTGATCTCCAAGTATTCGACTCTCAGGATGTTATTTTTGTACATACCTGGAGGGTGTCTCTGGCCTTAGAGTTATTCCTTCTTCCTCACTTTCATTGTTTGAATCTGTTTCTTCTAGATCTACGGACCTCATATCTGAATTTTCTTCATCATCTAAGTTCATATTTATTTTAGAGGATTCAGGTTGTGAATCTATTTCATCTACTATCACATCAATGCAATCCTCAATATTATTTGTTCTCTTGTTGTAACACTTATATCCTTTACTTCGAATAGCGTACTCAAGCAATATTCCTTCGCCAACACGAGAGTCAAACTTTCTAGGATTCTTATCATTCTTTTTTATGAAGCACTTGCTCCAAAAATTCTTGAGGTGTTTAACTGATGCAGGTCTTTCCTTTCACAAATCATAGGGATTTTTGTTACTATTAGGCCTGAGTTGAGTTATTTTTGACAAATACATTGTTTCATGTGTTGCTTCTCCCCAGAAGATGTGATACACATCTGCTTCATCCAGTGTTTCTTATGCCATTTCCTGGATTGTTCTGTATTTCCTCTCCACTAATTTGCTTTTCTTTGAAGTTATAGCCACTGAGTAGTGCCTCTTGATATCATGCTCTTCACAAAATTATTCAAACTTTCTTGAGGTGAACTCTCCTCCTCTATCTTATCTTAAGAATTTTATATTTAAGTCCTTCTAATTTTCTACTTAAGCCTTAATTTTTTTTTAAATGCTTGAATTCTTCCGAAATTTATTTTAAGAGAAAAATCCAAGTGGCCCTGGTAAAATCATCTATTTGGGCCAAAATTATATGTTTGAATGAGCTCCAGAGGTTTGGATGTGGAGAACTAATTTGACTTGAAATGATTCCTAGTCTGCTTGCCAAACTGACATGACTTGCAGATTGAGTTATCATGCCTTGACAGTATTGGTAATCCTCTCACGGCTCCAATCTTGCTAACTTTTATCAAATTTTCAAAATTCATATTCCCAAGACTTTTGTGCCAAAATCATGCTTCATTCGTTTTGCTTGAATAATATTTGACCCTGGAATCATCAAACACATACACATTATTGTGGGTTCTAATTTCTTTTCTCACCAACTTTCCATTCTTCATGTTGCAGATCTCACAGTCTTTTGATCGAAAGGTCACATCATAGCCATTATCACACATTTGGCTAACGCTAAGAAGATTATGCATGAGACCTTCCACATACAACACATTGTGTGCTTTTGTTTTTTGATCAAGATTTATTATGCCTTTACCCTTGATTCTTGTTGGATCCTTGTTTCCAAAGGTGACATTGTTTCCTCTATCCTTTTCTTTTAGCAACATTCATATGTTTGAAATAACCACTATCCACATATCACTTTTTTTCTTTATTATGAGCTAATAAAGTGAGTCATCACTGCATGCTCCTTTTAATCTTTCGTTTCCAACTCCCCTTATACTTTTGGATAGTTGACTGTCTAATATTTTGGGACTTAGACAAGTATTCAAACCTGCTTCTACATTCACTTGATTTGTGCCCAAAATTATTACATTTGAATCATCCTATTTTTCTTAACAAGGGAGAGAAGAAATTTCGATCTCTGAGAGAATATTTTTTATATCTAAAATTATGATACTTACTATATCTAGGATTTTCATCTCTTTCAACTTTGATCCTTCTACAATCAACAACATTATGTCCAAAGATATGAAACTTACAAAAATCACCATAAAATAAATAGGAAAGCCTATTGTTTGAAGTCTTATGAGATTGTGCATGAAGGTACCTTGGTTATCTGGCTTATGGATTCGTTCTCCATTGATGATTTCCTCTTAGCCCTCTTGCTCTTTTGTCCTCATTGATTCTGACTTGATACTTTTTCCCATAGCTCTGTGGTTCTTTGAATCATGCAGGCCTGAATTTTATCTTCCCCATAGGGGATTCATGTTTCTTTTAGTATCCCATACATGTTTGATTCTTGAGGGCATTTGGCTATTTAGAATCTAATCTAGTTTCCTTGTGCCTTCTGCAAAATTTTCATTTAAACCCTTCTTGGTCTTTATTCCCTTGAGATCAATTCTTAGAGAGATAACCTCTACTTCAAGACCCTAACAATTATCTTCCCATTCCTGGATCAAGTCTTGAAGAACCTCTTCCTTTAATTTAGCCTCTTCCAGTTTAACTTTCAAAGACAGAATATCATATTTGCATGTCTTTGAGATCGTTTCCTTCCTTAACTTGAGAAGCTCTTGTTTTAATTGCTTGTTCTCTTCTTCTAGTTTCTCACATGTTCCTTGTTTTTCTTCTAGTATAAGGATTAAACTGTCTTTGCTCTTGATAGCTTCTTCAAGTTTTTATTTTTTATAATCAAACTCCTCATTATCATAGTTATACATACCTTATTTATCATGTTCTATCTTTTCCTTTAGTTTCTTATTCTTCTTCCTCGTTTTCTTTATCTTGTCAAGGGCACTGATGAGTTCCCCTTCAAGGTCCACTACTCCTTATTCTTCTTCCTCTTCAGATTCCATAATACATTGTTTCTTGGAGTCTATTTCAAAATCCATAAGTAAAAACTTATCTGAGTCATTCTCCGAAGAGTTTTCATTGTCTGACTCTCGTGCTGAGTTATCCTTTTTGGAGTAGAACCCCTTTTTCTTATAGATATTTTTCTTTTGATGTTTCTAATACTTGTTTCCAAATTTATGATCGTCTTCCTTTTCAACCTTTTCTTTATAAGGACATTTGGAAGAAAAATTTCCAACTCTTCCACAGTCAAAACATTTAAAGGGAAACTTTCCTTTATATTTTCTTGAACCACGCTTCAATTTCCTGGCTAGCTAAGCCAACTCTTGATCATATTCACAGCTGGAGCAGTCTTGATGATATTTGTGCTCCTTGGCCTTTTTGGATGCTTTGAATGATTCTTCATTAGGTTCAAACTTTTATCTTCCTACTCTCATATCATATGCTATGAGAGTAGCATACAGTTGGTCCATCTTGAGATCCTTTAAATTAGCCATTTCTTCAATAGCTAAGACTTTGCATTAAATCTCATGGGCAGAGATCTTAATATTTTCTTAACAATAATGTCTTCCTTGACCTCTTCACCAAGTCCTCTAATCATAGTAGTTACTTCATCAACTCTGAAGAAGTATTCTGCTATGCTTTCATCTTCACTCATTCTCAAGCTCTCAAACCCCACTCTCAAATTTTGAAGTTTTTCCTGCTTGACTTTTTCATCTCCTTCATGACTATGATTAAGCTTTACCATAATTCCTTAGCAGACTTACAATGCATAAATTTTGCAAGTTCTGATTGAGTAAGACCAAAGAGAATGGAATTCTTGGCTTTAGCATTATTTTCATATCATTTTTTATCATCTGCATCAGTGGGAGGAATATCAGGGACATTGTAGTCTACTCGCACTGAAGTCCAAACATCTACTCCCAGGGACATAAGATACGCTTCCATTCTAACTTTCCGAAAGGCATAGTTTGTTATCAAAGAATGGTATTCTACTTGAGTAAGCCTCTCAACTCTCTTGCCTAGACATAATTCCTTATAGAACATAGTTACCGATCAAACAAGAAAATTACCAATTACTCGTTTTTTTGAGGTAGCAAAAAAACACCCGATTTTGAAAAGTGGTTATTCAGAATAACCTTTTTTTAATCATATTTTTTGCACTTTAAATTTTCTTATGCAAATTTTTTTTTAAATGTTACTGATTTTCATGCTAATTTTGAAAAGTGCTGATGCAGAAACAACCCTTTTTTTTAGAGTTCTTATTTTTTACACTTCAATTTTTTTATGTATCAAGTATGAACATTTGTTTTAAAATGTTAGTGATTTTCAAGCTAATTTTAAAAAGTGATGATGCAACATAAACTCTTTTTGTTTAGAGAGCTTATTTTTTACACATTAAATTTTCTAATGTATTAAGTGTGGACATTTTTTTTTAAATATTAGTCATTTTCATGTTGGTAACAAAACATTTAAATAAATAAACATGAAAAAAAAAATCAAATATAAAAAAATGTTGTAGTTTAAACTAGATTGCTTTTTCCCCCTAAAAATAATGGAAATTCCAGTAAAATTTTAAGAAAATCCAGCAGTGATTTTTATAAATCTAGGTTATAGCTATTAAAATTCAATATTTTGGGTGCGTTAGAAGATTTCTTAAAAAAATTTGCACGAATTCTGGCCACTTTTGGCCGTCCGGGAAATTCCTTTGCCTCGGTAGACAACTCCTTAAAAATATATATGTAAAAATAAAAATAAAAATAACCCATAAAAATGTAAAAATAAAAAATTTAGACAAAAAAATTTAAAATAAATAAATAGGAAAAAAATTCAAAAAAAAACACATAATTTAGAGGAAAAAAATAACACATCAGAAACATTTTTTTAAGTTAAAACAAACAGCATAATTAAAAAAATAAATAAAATGATTAAAATTTAAAATTTAAAAAAATAATAATAATCATAATAATAAATAATTAAAAACAAAATTAAAATAATTTAAAAAAAAAATTAAAAAAATTAAAAAATATATATTAATAAATAAATAAATAACAATTTAAAATATTTATAAACAAAAAACAATTAAATAAAACCACTTTCAAAAAAAAATTTAAAAAAAAAAAACATTTAAAAAAACAATAAAAAACAATTAAATATATAAAAACAATTTAAAAAATAGATAAATGGCTTTCAGATTAATCACATCATTAGGATTTGGTCGAAGTTTCGGATCAACTAATGTAGTGCATCCTCAGGACAAGGTGACAAATTCAATCGATCTTATTGAATAAATAGTGTGGATGCATCCTTGCCTGGAATTAGTCACTGAAAACTAGTCGTTAATGAATTAGTTAATTAGTTATTAGAGAATAATATTTTTTTTTTAAATATTATTAACAAATTTTTAATTAATAAATATTATAATAGAATTATTAAAATTATTATTAAATAGGTGAATGAATAATAATACAAAATTTTTAATGAATATTTTAGTACAATTGATTAATATTTTATTATGTTAAAAGAGTTTATTAATAAATATTTTTATTATTTTATTAATATAATAGATAGGAAAATATATAATATATCATGAGATAATATATAATACATAGGATAATATATAATATATAATATATTACAACTATATAAATCAAGGGGAGAATAAAGATATCAAGATATAAAGAAGTAGGTTTAAAGGAAAAATAATCAAAGGCAAGGGACGAAAAAAGAAGAAAGAGGGGAAATAAAACCCATATATATATAACAACCAAAGACTAAATGCCAAAGAAACCCAACGCAAGGGGGAATTTTTCACCTAGAGAGAGTTGGATTCCATCTCTTACTCAAATTCCAACCATCATCTATGTTGGGATTCTTAGCATGTCTTTCAATTTCAATGGCCTCCCTAAGCAAGTGATCAACCTTAGCAATGACTTTGGAGTCCTCGATGCATAGATGGTGACAAAAATTTTCTGCATGTTCTGCAAGAGTTGAAGTATGGGACCGGTTGTGCATAATGTCTACAGCATGCTCCTGGATTCTAGGTCAATGGATCGACCGATTTCACCAATATATGGAGTGCCACAAGAACAAGGAACCATGTAAACATATTTCATGTCCTTTGGGTCGATAGGATCCTTGATAGATCCAAGATAATTTCTAATAGTATTGATAGACACGCCAACCCACAACTAGGTCAGTAAACAAATATATATATATATATATAAAAATGCGCCAAGTCAAATGTTCTTTTGTGACATGTCAATTAATTTCGGGTTTGTTTTACACGTCGTTCTCATTAATGTCACTGCAGTGGATCTCGGGTCTTACGCCACCCGTAAGATATGTCACAGTTGTGTTATCAATTCACAATTACTTTCAAAATGAATGAACCCGTTCGGTTGATTAGTTCCCTTGCTGTCGGTCGATGTCACTGGTTTTTTTCGTGTTTTTCCCGGTAACAGTTTCGCCCCGAGGTCTTTTGATCTTCTCACTGGTGACTGCACGCGCAGTTTTTCTCTCTAGCTGTTCTTGTGAGGCTATAGCAGATTCTCTGCTCCGATGCTTCTGTTCTTGTTCGATCTTCCGCGGGACTGTGACAATGACAGTGTGCTTATGGGATTTTTCGACGGGGTTTATCTCCTTCGTTGTGGCTAAACTGTTGTTCCGGTCTGTTCTCTCGTTTTCCTGTACTTTGCAAGTCAAAATGGAAAACCTGTGAGGTTTT
Organism: Pinus albicaulis; assembly: GCA_034641835.2. Classification (NCBI taxonomy): domain Eukaryota; kingdom Viridiplantae; phylum Streptophyta; class Pinopsida; order Pinales; family Pinaceae; genus Pinus; species Pinus albicaulis. The sequence goes on along the minus strand of CM076579.1, from coordinate 143,736,849 downwards.
TAACAGTGGTTTTCTTCACCTCTTGTAATTTTGTTCGTCTTCTGTTCACAGGTTTAACTCGTTGGGGTTTCCCTCCAGTTTGCTCAGCTCTGTTCGGTACTGGAAGAGGTAAGTTTACTTTTTCCCTGATTCAAAACCTCTGGTTCGTTTTCCTCTAGTCTAATCCTTGGGCTCCTCGTGAGCAGGCTCTAGGCTACTCATTCAAGTGTCAAGTTCAGCAACACTCGTCGGGCTCTGTCTTCGCTCTAGGTAACATTTCGACTTCCTTTTTTTTCGTTTTGTTCATGAATGTGGCATGCAGGCTTCCAGTACTGACTTGTGTCTTCGTCCTGCAGTTAGAACGAACTATTGAATCTGGCTTTACAATCTTCTGACTCAGTTCTGACTGCGGCTTCCACCTCTTGCAGGGTAGGGTCGCTTCCACGTTACACTGCGAAACTGTTTTAATCTATTACTGTTCCTTGTCTGTAATAGAGTTGGGATTTATTATATGATGCTTGGCTATTCCTGTTCCTCGACCAATGCTGTCACCCAATGGGTTTCTTTGTAATTTTTCTGGGTTTTGAAACCCTGGCTGTAACACATAGTTCGTCTGCAACTCGATTTTTGAATAGCCGTAGGGTTTTTGGGTTAAAACCCTAACAATAATTCTTGCTCCAAAAAGACTATGTAATGAGACTTCAACAGTCTACAGGACTGGATTTCGTTCCTTTTCAAATTAACTGTCTATTTAACACATATTTTTAAGAAATATTTTGTCCTCGCTATTCTCTGTTGGTTTTTAAAAAAAAAGAAACACAGTTTGATGGGTGTTTACCTGTAGATTGATTTCATTGCATGTTCTCGATTTCTGTTTATGGTTTCACCTATTCGACGTTGGACTGTAGTATAACTTCGACTTCCTGGCAGCATGTAATTCCCCTTGCTTTCGTTTTTAAATAAACTCTGTGGCTGCTACTCCTCTTGCATTCCTGTAGCAATTCTTCTTTTCGAGGGAGAAAAAAAAACAAATGTATGTTACTGTAAGTCTATATTAACAAGTTGACAGTGGAATTCATATTATTTAGTAAGAAAATTTCGATGCTCAATGACACAGATGGCTTGCGAGACAATTTCTCTATATCGTTTTATTTCTCTTCCTTCCTTGATAATTTTTCAGAACCTCTGCAAAAATACCACCTTTTCCTTTTTGTATCTCAGTAGGAGACAAGTTAGTTTCCAGTTGGAAACCATCATGCTGTCAGTTACATTTAGTTATTGTTTTTTTTTTCATTTCTTCAAATTAACGAAAGTAAAACAGCTAACTAGCCCACCTACAGATTTTGTAATAAATAAAAAAATTCAGCTACACTACTTAATTTAATAAAAACTACCTAATTGTAAACAGTCTTCTAAAACAAATTAAACCTTTATAGGTTCAAAGACCTGTCAAATTGTCACACATCACTAAGAGACAAAACCTGCTGTTGTTCATCTACCCTGAGTCAGATGCTCCTGCATCAGGCTCCCGGGGTAACAAAAATTCATGGCTTCGTTCCATGAGATCGTCCACCGAATAGCCAGCTTTCTAGATCTGTGCTGCGTCAAGCCAGGAATTGTCCTCAATAGGACGATTCTTCCACTTGACCAAGTACTGTAAGTATTCTTTCCTGCACATTCGCTTGGCTACTTGTGTGTCGAGGATACCCTCGATCTCAAGGGGCTGCGCTGCAGGCATCTGCCTCAACCAAGAATCCTTGCCAACTTGGGTGTCCTGTTCTGGCCTTGCTGCCCATTCATCTTCAGGACTGGCAGTGTAAGGAAATAGATCTGCCACATTAAAAATGGGTGAAATTCCTATTCTTGGTGACAACTGTATTTCGTAGGCATTGGCAGAAAACTTGCGAAGAATTTTGCAGGGGCCAATCTTTTTAAACTTCAATTTGTTATACTCCCCTTTCGGGAAACGTTCCTTGCACAAGTGAGCAAGTACTTCGTCCCCAACATTGAATTGAACTTCCCGCCTTTTTAAAACTACCTATTGTTTGTATCTTTGACTGTTGTCCTGCAACTTCGACTTCACCTGCTCGTGTAAATCACTCATCGCTTGAGCGAAATCTTCTCCATTTGCGCTTCTTTTTTCGAGTTTTCCCAAATCCTGCAGCTCATGCACTCCGCGAGGATGCATGCCATACAGAACCTGAAAAGGACTGTAACCTGTGCTGCGATTTGGTGAATCATTGTATGAAAATTCCGCTTGGGCAAGGACGCGATCCCACATTCGCGAATTTTCTCCTATCAAACTTCGTAGCAGGTTTCCCAAGCTCTTGTTCACCACCTCTGTTTGTCCATCGGTCTGTGGGTGATAAGCGGAGCTAAAGTTTAACTGAGTGTCCAGCTTTTTCCACAAGGTACGCCAGAAGTGTCCGGTAAACCGCACGTCCCGGTCAGAAATAATGGACCTCGGCAAGCCATGCAGTCTAACAATCTCTGTGAAAACCAAGTGTGCTACGTGAGTAGCATCACTGGTTTTTCGACAAGGTATAAAATGCGCCATCTTCGAAAATCTATCCAGCACCACCATTACTGAATCAAACCCCCATTGTATCCTAGGCAGACCTAAAACAAAGTCCAAACTAAATAAGTCCCATGGTCTACTCGGAATGGGCAGTGGCGTATAAAGTCCTGCATTTTGACTGCCACCTTTCGCTAACTGACACATTTTACACCTGCTTACATACCTCTGCACATCCCGTCGCAACTTTGGCCAGTAATAAAAATGCTCTATCTGGGATAATGTTTTGTCAATACCAAAATGTCCGGCTAGACCTCCACTGTGCTTTTCTCGAATAATGTTCTCCCGCATTGAACAGTCGGGAATGCAAAACTGTCCTCCCCTAAATAACAATCCTTCTTGCAAATTATAGTCCAGCCATGGACTATTGTTCCGCAGCAAAGGGTTTTGACACGCCTCATGGGCCTCCTTAAAATCTGTATCTGTCTGATATAAATCTTTCAAATGCTCAAAACCCAGCACCTGCACCATGCTCTCCTGCAAGAGCGAAATTCTTCTGCTCAATGCATCTTCCACCTTGTTGGACTGCCCGCTAATATGTTTCAATACAAATGTAAAGCTCTGCAGATATTCCTCCCACTCTGCATGCTTATGATTCAACTTATGTTGTTTCATAACATACTGTAAGGCAGAATTATCAAAAAATAAAACGAAATCATTACCTAGCAAATAGTGCCTCCAGTGCTTCAAAGCTTGAACGATCGCATAAAATTCCTTGTCATAAGATGAATACTTCTGCCTACTTTCGTTCAGTTTCTCACTGAAATAAGCGACCGGTCTATCCTCTTGGCTAAGTACTGCCCCAATGGTTGTACCACTGGAATCACAAGGAACTTGAAAAAGTTTGTTGAAATCTGGCAATCTCAAAATCGGTCTTTCAATGATCTTCTTCTTTAAAGTTTGAAAATTGTTCTCTGCTGCTTCAGTCCAGCAAAAAGGCTGATTTGCCTTCTTAATTGTGTCCAACATGGGTGCGCAGATCCCACTAAAATCCCTGATAAATTTCCTGTAAAAACTTGCTAATCCATGAAAACTTCGAACCTCGAACAGATTCTTTGGGGATGGCTAGTTAACTATGGCTGCAATCTTCTCTGGGTCCATCTTCAACTCATTTTCTGCAATCACAAAACCCAGATAAACTAATTCCTATTGGAAAAAAGTACACTTTTTCAAATTTATCAGTATTTTGTTCTGCTGCAATCTTCTCAATACACTTCGGACATGTCAGAAGTGTTCCTCCTTCGTTTTGCTGAAAATCAAAATGTCATCCAAATAAACAATCAAAAATTTCCCAATGAACTCTTTCAGCACTTCATTCATTAGGCGCATAAATGTACTAGGGGCGTTACTCAAACCAAATGGCATCACCAGCCATTCGTACAGCCCTTCATTCGTCTTGAAGGTTGTTTTCCACTCATCCCCTTCCCGAATTCAGATCTGGTGGTAACCACTCTTCAAGTCAATCTTCGAAAAATATGTTGCCCCACTTAAACAATCCATCATGTCATCCATTCACGGTAATGGAAACTTGTACCTGATCGTAATCTTGTTTAGCTCTTGAATCTGTGCACATTTGCCATTCGCCACCTTTCTCAGGAGCTAAAACTGTCGGAACTACACAGGGACTCATACTCTCCCTGATCAGTCCCTTATCAAGCAATTCCTGCACCTGCTTCCGAATTTCTTCATTATCCTTCGAACTCATACGATAAGCTGCCTTATTTGGTAAGCTAGCTCCTGGTATAAAATCAATACAGTGACTGATGCTTCTCTTAGGTGGAAATTCGTCAGGTAAGTCATCTACTATGATATCGCCAAAGTCCTGCAACATGTCTTGGATCTCCTCCGGCAGATCTGTAATCTTTGTGTGCAATACCACTATTTTTGGTCTCCTCACAACAGCAAAATTAACATCATTGTCTTCAACCTGTTTTAAAAATTATTTTCTGCCCACAAGTAATGCCTTTACTCCACTAGCTTCTGCTGGATTTTCTTCCTTGATGGGCACAAGCGTGTGCTTTACCCCATCCTTGACAAACTTGTAACAGTTTTTCTTTCCGTCATGAACTACTTTCCTGTCATACTGCCAGGGTCTCCCTAACAGTATATGACAGACATCCATTGGCATAACATCACAGATAATTTTATCCTTGTATCTGCCTATCTGAAATTCTACTTCACACTGTTCGTCCACTAATAGTTGATGCCCCTTTTGCAGCCACGACACTTTGTAAGGAGTGGGATGCTTCAACCTTTTCAGCCCCAATTTCTCCACCATTTCTGTGGCCACCAAATTATCGGTACTCCCACTGTCAATTATCAGTTTGCAGCACTTACCCTGTGATTTGCAAACTGTTCGAAACAAGGCCTTTCTTTGATCTGGTTCCACAATTTCTTTTGTTGGTTTTATCAACACCTTGTTCAGTACCAAGGCTTCCCCTGTCTCTGGTGCATTTTCCACTTCCTGAGGTGGTGCTTCCGCTTCCTCAGTTTAAGCAACATAAGCTCCTCTCCCACCTGCTGGTTCTCCTTCAGGACATTCATACGACTTGTGCCCCCACTTGTGGCACCTATAGCACTGGACAACTCCTTTGCCCCGACCATTACCTCTCCCTCGTTGGTATCGTCGTCCTCCTCTAGTGCTATTGTCCTTTTCTGTTGTTCCCACAGATTTGGAACTACTGCCTTCTTCATTGGAACCTGTACCTCTGCCTCTGCCAAAATCCTTCCCCTTTCCTCTGCCAGTCCCGCCTGCTCTTCTGGAATTTTGTTTCCCAGTTATTGTCTATTTCGCTTTCAAGGCACACTGATATGCCTCATCTAGAGTTTTGGGTGAGAGAACATTGATTTCGTCCAGTATCTCCCCTCTCAATCCATTGACAAACCTTGCTGTTTTTTCTGGGGTGTCCTCTATATATCCTGCCCTCAAATTCAACTTGTAGAATTCTTCTATATACTCTTTGACTGTTAACCCACTTTGCCTCAAATTTTGTACCTGTCTGTATAGCATAATCTGATAATATTTGGGCATAAATTTTTCTTTAAGCTTGGCCTCCATCCTAGCCCACTTCTTTATAGGTTGTTTATTTAGCCTTTTCCTTTCTGCCTAAACGTTGTCCCACCACAAGGACGCATGTCCTTTCAACTTGGTGGCAGCAAACTTCACCCTCTTGTATTCATTAATTTCTTCGTAATCAAAATACTTATTTAATTCGCTAAGCCAGTCCAGCGACACATCCGCGAATAAACTCCCATCATAAGTGGAAAGCTCGTGCTTTGGCTTACTATTCGATAATAAAACTGATCTCAATAATCTGAGCTCAGGTGCCTCTTCCTCCAAACCATCTATCGGTTCTGCAACCTCCTCGTCACTGTCATCCCCTCCTGCGGGGTCTCTCCTCTGTCCAGCCTCTACTGCTGCTAATCGCTCATTCAAGATTCGAATTTCCTCTCTCAGTCCCTCTTCTGCTACTCTGCGAATTAATCTCCCTCTTCCCCGTCCTCGTCTACCAACCTCCATATTCTCAGTTCAGCAAACCCGCTCTGATACCAAATTGATGGACACGCCAACCCATAACTAGGTCAGTAAACAAATATATATAAAACAAACAAACAAAAAATGCGCCAAGTCAAATGTTCTTTTGTGACATGTCAATTAATTTCGGGATTGTTTTACACGTCGTTCTCATTAATGTCACTGCAGTGGATCTCGGGTCTTTCGCCACCCGTAAGATATGTCACAGCTGTGTTATCAATTCACAATTAATTTCAAAATGAATGAACCCGTCCGGTTGATCAGTTCCCTCGCTGTCGGTCGATGTCACTGGTTTTTTTCGTGTTTTGCCCGGTAACAGTTTCGCCCCGAGGTCTTTTGCTCTTCTCCTTGGTGACTGCACGCGCAGTTTTTCTCTCTGGCTGTTCTTGTAAGGCTACAGCAGGTTCTCTACTCCGATGCTTCTGTTCTTGTTCTATCTTCCAGCGACTATGACAATGACAGTGTGCTTATGGGCTTTTTCGACGGGGTTCATCTCCTTCGTTGTGGCTAAACTGTTGTTCGGGTCCATTCTCTCGTTTTCCTGTACTTTGCAAGTCAAAATGGAAAACCTGTGAGGTTTTTAACAGTGGTTTTCTTCACCTCTTGTAATTTTGTTCGTCTTCTGTTCACAGGTTTAACTCGTTGGGGTTTCCCTCCGGTTTTCTCAGCTCTGTTCGGTACTGGAAGAGGTAAGTTTACTTTTTCCCTGATTCAAAACCTCTGGTTCGTTTTCCTCTAGTCTAATCCTTGGGCTCCTCGTGAGCAGGGTCTAGGCTACTCGTTCAGGTGTCAAGTTCAGCAACACTCGTCGGGCTCTATCTTCGCTCCAGGTAACACTTCGACTTCCTTTTGTTTTCGTTCTGTTCATGAATGTGGCATGCAGGCTTCCAGTACTGACTTGTGTCTTCGTCCTGCAGTTAGAACGAACTATTGAATCTGGCTTTACAATCTTCCGACTCAGTTCTGACTGCGGCTTCCACCTCTTGCCGGGTAGAGTCGCTTCCACGTTACACTGCGAAACTGTTTTAATCTATTACTGTTCCTTGTCTGTAATAGAGTTGGGATTTATTATATGATGCTTGGCTATTCCTGTTCCTCGACCAATGTTGTCACCCAATGGTTTTGTTTGTAATTTTTCTGGGTTTTGAAACCCTGGCTGTAACACATAGTTCGTCTGCAACTCGATTTTTGAATAGCCGTAGGGTTTTTGGGTTAAAACCCTAACAATAATTCTTGCTCCAAAAAGACTATGTAATGAGACTTCAACAGTCTACAGGACTGGATTTCATTCCTTTTCAAATTGACTGTCTATTTAACACAAATTTTTAAGAAATATTTTGTCCTCGCTATTCCCTGTTGGTTTAAAAAAAAAAAGAAACACAATTTGATGGATGTTTACCTGTAGATTGATTTCATTGCATGTTCTCGATTTCTGTTTATGGTTTCACCTATTCGATGCTGGACTGTAGTATAACTTTGACTTCCTAGCAACATGTAATTCCCCTTGCTTTCATTTTTTAATAAACTCCGTGGCTGCTACTCCTCTTGCATTCCTGTAGCAATTCTTCTTTTCGAGGGAGAAAAAAAAACAAATGTATGTTACTGTAAGTCTATATTAACAAGTTGACAGTGCAATTCATATTATTCAGTAAGAAAATTTTGATGCTCAATGACACAGATGGCTTGCGAGACAATTTCTCTATATCGTTTTATTTCTCTTCCTTCCTTGATAATTTTTCAGAACCTCTGCAAAAATACCACCTTTTCCTTTTTGTATCTCAGTAGGAGACAAGTTAGTTTCCAGTTGGAAACCGTCATGCTGTCAGTTACATTTAGTTATTCTTTTTTTTTTTTTCTTCAAATTAACGAAAGTAAAACAGCTAACTATCCCACCTACAGATTTTGTAATAAATAAAAAAAGTTAGCTACACTACTTAATTTAATAAAAACTACCTAATTGTAAACAGTCTTCTAAAACAAATTAAACCTTTACAGGTTCAAAGACCTGTCAAATTGTCACACATCACCAAGAGACAAAACCTGCTGTTGTTCGTCTACCCTGAGTCGGATGCTCTTGCATTAGGCTCCCGGGGTAACAAAAAGTCATGGCTCTGTTCCATGAGATCGTCCACCGAATAGCCAGCTTTCTGAATCTGTGTTGCGTCAAGCCAAGAACTGTCCTCAATAGGACGGTTCTTCCACTTGACCAAGTACTGTAAGTATTCTTTCCTGCGCATTCGCTTGGCTACTTGTGTGTCGAGGATACCCTCGATCTCAAGGGGCTGCGCTGCAGGCATCTGCGTCAACCAAGAATCCTTGCCAACTTGGGTGTCCCATTCTGGCCTTGCTGCCTGGTCGTCTTCAGGACTGGCAGTGTAAGGAAACAGATCTGCCACATTAAAAATGGGTGAAATGCCTATACCTGGTGGCAACTGTATTTCTTAGGCAGTGGCAGAAAACTTGCGAAGAATTTTGCAGGGGCCAATCTTTTTAAACTTCAATTTGTTATACTCCCCTTTCGGGAAACGTTCCTTGCACAAGTGAGCAAGTACTTCGTCCCCAACATTGAATTGAACTTCCCGCCTTTTTAAATCTACCTGTTGTTTGTATCTTTGACTGTTGTCCTGCAACTTCGACTTCACCTGTTGTCTGCGCTTCTTTTTTCGAGTTTTCCCAAATCCTGCAGATCATGCACTCCGCGAGGATGCATGCCATATAGAACCTGAAAAGGACTGTAACCTGTGCTGCGATTTGGTGAATCGTTGTATGCAAATTCCGCTTGGGCAAGGACGCGATCCCACATTCGCGAATTTTCTCCTATCAAACTTCGTAGCAGGTTTCCCAAGCTCCTGTTCACCACCTTTGTTTGCCCATCGGTATGTGGGTGATAAGCGGAGCTAAAGTTTAACTGAGTGTCCAGCTTTTTCCACAGGGTACGCCAGAAGTGTCTGGTAAACCGCACGTCCCGGTCAGAAATAATGGACCTCGGCAAGCCATGCAGGCTAACAATCTCTGTGAAAAACAAGTGTGCTACGTGAGTAGCATCACTGGTTTTTCGACAAGGTATAAAATGCGCCATCTTCGAAAATCTATCCACCACCACCATTACTGAATCAAACCCCCGCTGTGTCCTAAGCGGACCTAAGACAAAATCCAAACTGACTAAGTCCCATGGTCTACTCAGAATGGGCAGTGGCGTATAAAGTCCTGCATTTTGACTGCAACCTTTCGCTAACTGACACATTTTACACCTGCTTACATACCTCTGCACATCCCGTCGCAACATTGGCCAGTAATAAAAATGCTCTATCTGGGATAATGTTTTGTCTATACCCAAATTTCCGGCTAGACCTCCACTGTGCTTTTCCCGAATAATGTTCTCCCGCATGGAACAGTCGGGAATGCACAACTTTCCTCCCCTAAATAGCAATCCTTCTTGCAGATTATAGTCCAGCCATGGACTATTGTTCTGCAGCAAAGGGTTTTGACACGCCTCATGGGCCTCCTTTAAATCTGTATCTGTCTGATATAAATCTTTCAAATGCTCAAAACCCAGCACCTGCACCATGCTCTCCTGCAAGAGCAAAATTCTTCTGCTCAACGCATCTGCCACCTTGTTGGACTGCCCGCTAATATGTTTCAATACAAATGTAAATCTCTGCAGATATTCCACCCACTCTGCATGCTTATGATTCAACTTATGTTGCTGGATAACATACTGTAAGGCAGAATTATCAGAAAATAAAACGAACTCATTACCTAGCAAATAGTGCCTCCAGTGCTTCAAAGCTTGAACGATCGCATAAAATTCCTTGTCATAAGATGAATACTTCTGCCTACTTTCGTTCAGTTTCTCACTGAAATAAGCGACCGATCTGTCCTCTTGGCTAAGTACTGCCCCAATGGCCATACCGTTGGCATCACAACGAACTTGAAAAATTTGTTGAAATCTGGCAATCTGGCAATCGGTCTTTCAGTGATCTTCTTCTTTAAAGTCTGAAAATTGTTCTCTGCTGCTTCAGTCCAGCAAAAAGGCTAATTTGCCTTCTTAATTGTGTCCAACATGGGTGCGCAGATTCCACTAAAATCCCTGTTAAATTTCCTATAAAAACTTGCTAATCCATGAAAACTTCGAACCTCGAACAGATTCTTTGGGGATGGCCAGTTAACTATGGCTGCAATCTTCTCTGGGTCCATCTTCAACTCATTTTCTGCAATCAAAAAACCCAGATAAACTAATTCCTGTAGGAAAAAAGTACACTTTTTCAAATTTATCAACAGTTTGTTCTGCTGCAATCTTCTCAATACACTTCGGACATGTCAGAAGTGTTCCTCCTTCATTTTGCTGAAAATAAAAATGTCATCCAAATAAACAATCACAAATTTCCCAATGAACTCTTTCAGCACTGCGTTCATTAGGCGCATAAATGTACTAGGGGCATTACTCAAACCAAATGGCATCACCAGCCATTCGTACAGCCCTTCATTCGTCTTGAAGGTTGTTTTCCACTCATCCCCTTCCCGAATTCAGATTGGTGGTAACCACTCTTCAAGTCAATCTTCGAAAAATATGCTGCCCCACTTAAACAATCCATCATGTCATCCATTCGTGGTAATGGAAACTTGTACCTGATCGTAATCTTGTTAATAGCTCTTGAATCTGTGCACATTCACCATTCGCCACCTTTCTTAGGAGCTAAAACTGTCAGAACTGCACAGGGACTCATACTCTCCTTGATCAGTCCCTTATCAAGCAATTCCTGAACCTGCTTCCAAATTTCTTCATTATCCTTCGGACTCATACGATAAGCTGCCTTATTTGGTAAGCTAGCTCCTGGTATAAGATCAATACAGTGACTGATGCTTCTCTTAGGTGGCAATTCGTCAGGTAAGTCATCTACTATGATATCGCCAAAGTCCTGCAACATGTCTTGGATCTCCTCCAGCAGATCTGTAATCTTTGTGTGCAATACCACTGTTTTTGGTCTCCTCACAACAGCAAAATTAACATCATTGTCTTCAACCTGTTTTAAAAATTCTTTTCCGCCCACAAGTAATGCCTTTACTCCACTAGCTTCTACTCGATTTTCTTCCTTGATGGGCACAAGCGTGTGCTTTACCCCATCCTTGACAAACTTGTAACAGTTTGTCTTTCCGTCATGAACTACTTTCCTGTCATACTGCCAGGGTATCCCTAACAGTATATGACAGACATCCATTGGCATAACGTCACAGATAATTTTATCCTTGTATCTGCCTATCTGAAATTCTACTTCACACTGTTCGTCCACTAATAGTTGATGCCCCTTTTGCAGCCACGACACTTTGTAAGGGGTGGGATGCTTCAACCTTTTCAACCCCAATTTCTCCACCATTTCCGTGGCCACCAAATTATCGGTACTCCCACTGTCAATTATCAGTTTGCAGCACTTACCATGTGATTTGCAAACTGTCCGGAACAAGGCCTTTCTTTGATCTGGTTCCACAATTTCTTTTGCTAGTTTTATCAGCACCTTGTTCAGTACCAAGGCTTCCCCTGTCTATGGTGCATTTTCCACTTCCTGAGGTGGTGCTTCCGCTTCCTCAGTTTGGGCAACATAAGCTCCTCTCCCACCTGTTGGTTCTCCTTCAGGACATTCATACGACTTGTGCCCCAACTTGTGGCACCTATAGCACTGGAAAGCTCCTCTGCCCCGACCATTACCTCTCCCTCGCTGGTATGGTCATCCTCCTCTAGTGCTATTGTCCTTTTCTGTTGTTCCCGCAGATTTGGAACTGCTGCCTTCTTCATTGGAACCTGTACCTCTGCCTCTGCCAAAAGCCTTCCCCTTTCCTCTGCCAGTCCCGCCTCCTCTTCTAGCATTTTGTTTCCTGGTTATTTTCTCTTCCGCTTTCAAGGCACACTGATATGCCTCATCTAGAGTTCTGAGTGAGATAATAATGATTTCGTCCAGTATCTCCCCTCTCAATCCATTGACAAACCTTGTTGTTTTTTCTGGGGTGTCCTCTATATATCCTGCCCTCAAATTCAACTTGTAGAATTCTTCCGTATACTCTTTGACTGTTAACCCCCTTTGCCTCAAATTTTGTACCTGTATGTATAGCATAATCTGATAATCTTTGGGCATAATTTTTTCTTTAAGCTTGGCCTCCATCCTGACCCACTTCTTTATAGGCTATTTATTTAGCCTTTTCCTTTCCGCCTGAACGCTGTCCCACCACAAGGACGCATGTCCTTTCAACTTGGTGGCAGCAAACTTCACCCTCTTGTCTTCCTTAATTTCTTCGTAATCAAAATACATATTTAATTCGCTAAGCCAATCCAGCAACACATCCGCGGATAAACTCCCATCATAAGTGGAAAGCTCGTGCTTTGGCTTACTATTCGATAATAAAACTGATCTCGATAATCTGAGTTCAGGTGCCTCTTCCTCCAAACCATCTGTTGGTTCTGCAACCACCTCGTCACTGTCATCCCCTCTTGCGGGGTCTCTCCTCTGTCCAACCTCTACTTCTGCTAATCGCTCATTCAAGATTCGAATTTCCTCTCTCAGTCCCTCTTCTGCTACTCTGCGAATTACTCTCCCTCTTCCCCGTCCTCGTCTACCAACCTCCATATTCTCAGTTCAGCAAACCCGCTCTGATACCAAATTGATGGACACGCCAACCCACAACTAGGTCAATAAACAAATATATATAAAACAAAAAAGAAAAATGTGCCAAGTCAAATGTTCTTTTGTGACATGTCAATTAATTTCGCGTTTGTTTTACACGTCGTTCTCATTAATGTCACTGCAGTGGATCTCAGGTCTTTCGCCACCTGTAAGATATGTCACAGCTGTGTTATCAATTCACAATTAATTTAAAAATGAATGAACCCGTCCGGTTGATCAGTTCCCTTGCTGTCGATCGATGTCACTGGGTTTTTTCGTGTTTTGCACGGTAACAGTTTCGCCCCGAGGTCTTTTTCTCTTCTCCCTGGTGACTGCACGCGCAGTTTTTCTCTCTAGCTGTTCTTGTGAGGCTACAGCAGGTTCTCTGCTCCTATGATTCTGTTCTTGTTCGATCTTCTGGCGACTGTGACAATTACAGTTTACTTATGGGCTTTTTCGACGCGGTTTATCTCCTTCGTTGTGGCTAAACTGTTGTTCCGGTCCGTTCTCTCGTTTTTTTGTACTTTGCAAGTCAAAATGAAAAACCTGTGAGGTTTTTAACAGTGGTTTTCTTCACCTCTTGCAATTTTGTTCGTCTTCTGTTCACAGGTTTAATTCGTTGGGGTTTCCCTCCGGTTTGCTCAACTCTGTTCGGTACTGGAAGAGGTAAGTTTACTTGTTCCCTGATTCAAAACCTTTGGTTCGTTTTCCTCTAGTCTAATCCTTGGGCTCCTCGTGAATAGGCTCTAGGCTACTCGTTCAGGTGTCAAGTTCAGCAACGCTCGTCGGGCTCTGTCTTCGCTCCAGGTAACATTTCGACTTCCTTTTGTTTTCGTTCTGTTCATGAATGTGGCATGCAGGCTTCCAGTACTGACTTGTGTCTTCGTCCTGCAGTTAGAACGAACTATTCTCGCTTTACAATCTTCCGACTCAGTTCTAACTGTGGCTTCCACCTCTTGCCAGGTAGGGTCGCTTCCACGTTACACTGTGAAATTGTTTTAATCTATTACTGTTCCTTGTCTGTAATTGAGATGGGATTTATTATATACTGCTTGGCTATTCCTGTTCCTCGACCAATGCTGTCACCCAATGGGTTTGTTTGTAATTTTTCTGGGTTTTGAAACCCTGGCTGTAACACACAGTTCGTCTGCAACTCGATTTTTGAATAGCCGTAGGGTTTTTGGGTTAAAACCCTAACAATAATTCTTGCTCCAAAAAGACTATGTAATGAGACTTCAACAGTCTACAGGACTGGATTTCGTTCCTTTCCAAATTGACTGTCTATTTAACACAGATTTTTAAGAAATCTTTTGTCCTCTCTATTCTCTGTTGGTTTAAAAAAAAAAAAAACACAATTTGATGGATGTTTACCTGTAGATTGATTTCATTGCACGTTCTCGATTTCTGTTTATGGTTTCACCTATTTGATGCTGGACTGTAGTATAACTTCGACTTCCTGGCAGCATGTAATTCCCCTTGCTTTCGTTTTTAAATAAACTCCGTGGCTGCTACTCCTCTTGCATTCCTGTAGCAATTCTTCTTTTCGAGGGAGAAAAAAAAACAAATGTATGTTACTGTAAGTCTATATTAACAAGTTGAAAGTGCAATTCATATTATTCAGTAAGCAAATTTCGATGCTCAATGACACAGATGGCTTGCGAGACAATTTCTCTATATCGTTTTATTTCTCTTCCTTCCTTGATATTTTTTCAGAACCTCTGCAAAAATACCACCTTTTCCTTTTTGTATCTCAGTAGGAGACAAGTTAGTTTCCAGTTGGAAACCGTCATGCTGTCAGTTACATTTAGTTGTTTTTTTTTTCATTTCTTCAAATTAACGAAAGTAAAACAGCTAACTATCCCACCTACAGATTTTGTAATAAATAGAAAAAGTCAGCTACACTACTTAATTTAATAAAAACTACCTAATTGTAAACAGTCTTCTAAAACAAATTAAACCTTTACAGGTTCAAAGACCTGTCAAATTGTCACACATCAACAAGAGACAAAACCTGCTGCTGTTCGTCTACCCTGAGTCGGATGCTCCTGCATCAGGCTCCCGGGGTAACAAAAAGTCATGGCTCCGTTCCATGAGATCGTCCACCGAATAGCCAGCTTTCTGGATCTGTGCTGCGTCAAGCCAGGAACTGTCCTCAATAGGACGGTTCTTCCACTTGACCAAGTACTGTAAGTATTCTTTCCTACGTGTTCGCTTGGCTACTTGTGTGTCGAGGATACCCTCGATCTCAAGGGGCTGCGCTGCAGGCATCTGCCTCAACCAAGAATCCTTGCCAACTTGGGTGTCCTGTTCTGGCCTTGCTGCCCGGTCGTCTTCAGGACTGGCAGTGTAAGGAAACAGATCTGCCACATTAAAAATGGGTGAAATTCCTATTCTTGGTGGCAACTGTATTTCGTAGGCATTGGCAGAAAACTTGCGAAGAATTTTGTAGGGGCCAATCTTTTTAAACTTCAATTTGTTATACTCCCCTTTCGGGAAACGTTCCTTGCACAAGTGAGCAAGTACTTTGTCCCCAAAATTGAATTGAACTTCCTGCCTTTTTAAATCTGCCTGCTGTTTGTATCTTTGACTGTTGTCCTGCAACTTCGACTTCACCTACTCGTGTAAATCACTCATCACTTGAGCGAAATCTTCTCCATCTGCGCTTCTTTTTTCGAGTTTTCCCAAATCCCACAGCTCATGCACTCCGCGAGGATGCATGCCATACAGAACTTGAAAAGGACTGTAACCTGTGCTGCGATTTGGTGAATCATTGTATGCAAATTCCGCTTGGGCAAGGACGCGATCCCACATTCGTGAATTTTCTCCTATCAAACTTCGTAGCAGGTTTCCCAAGCTCCTGTTCACCACCTCTGTTTTCCCATCAATCTGTGGGTGATAAGCGAAGCTAAAGTTTAACTGAGTGTCCAGCTTTTTCCACAAGGTACGCCAAAAGTGTCCGGTAAACCGCACGTCCCGATCAGAAATAATGGACCTCGGCAAGCCATGCAGTCTAACAATCTCTGTGAAAAACAAGTGTGCTCTGTGAGTAGCATCACTGGTTTTTTGACAAGGTATAAAATGCTCCATATTCGAAAATCAACCCAAAAGGCATCCTGGCATACATAAACATCCCCCATGGAGTGGTAAAGGCAGTCTTCTTTTGATCTTCGGGTAGTACAGCCACCTGATTGTACCCAGAGAATCCATCCACCATCGACATTCGGGAAGTTCCTACCACTTTCTGCAAGATGTGATCCATCTTAGGCAGTGGATAATTATCCTTTAAGGATGCTCTATTCAGATTCCTGGAATCAACACATAGCCTTATTTCTCCGTTTTTCTTCCGTACAGGGACTAGGTTTGCTACCCACTCAGAATATCTCAATGGTACAATGATTTTGGCCTTCAACATTTTCTTAATTTCTTTCTCAATCGAGGGTAGAAGCAGGGGATTTATCTGTCTAAGCTTCTGTTTATGTGGTTTTTCATCTCCCTTTAATGGAATTTTATGCTGCATGACGCTGATATCAAAGGTTTTTAGGTCTTGATAAGACCATGCAAACACGTCTTTATATGACTGGAATAATTTCTGGTAGATTTGTTTATATTCCCCCGAGACCTTCTTGGACAACTTCACGATTTTAGGGTCAGCCTCAGTGCCAAGATTCAGATCTTCTACTAGATTCTCCTCTACAACTTTGTTCGGCTGCAGTGGAACATCATTCTTATTAAACAGCCTTTCTAAGGGCACTAGTCCTCGGGGAATGACATTTCCTTTCAACTGCAGGAATTTGTGGCCAGCCACCTTTTCTTCCCATTTATCTCTTGAAGTGTTTTCAGCCTGCTCTTCTTCACAAGTATCAATCTCCATGTTGGAAAATTCCCCAACTATTTCCAAGAATCTCTTCACCTGTTGTTCATCTTCAAACACTTGCCAATGTTTGATATTGTTTGGGATTGATGGCCGATAACATACCTCGATTTCATATCTCAAGAGAGGATTATGAGGTGGACAGAAAGTACTGGGAGCCACTACCAGGGAGTCTGCCATCCTATTCTACTCCTGGGGCTGGAACTGGATATTGAATGCCAAGACGAAGTTCTCCACTAGATCCCAAACTTCGTTCCTATAAGCCCTTAGCCTAGGATGTTTGGCTTGGCACTGATTCTTCACTTGTCTAACTACCAGTTCTGAATCTCCCAGAACCTTTAGACTTTGTATGTTCATGCTCCTAGCTGTCTGCAGCCCCAATAGAAGCGCTTCATACTCGGCCACATTATTGGTGGCTTCATACTCCAGCTTGGAAGACAAAGGGACCCATTGTCCTGTAGGAGAAATCAATAATACCCCAGCCCCATTACCTTCTCTGGAGTTTGCCCCATCAAAATGAAGTGTCCAGATTTCTGATTTAGGACTCTCTATTGACTGCTCTGTCTTGATCTGGTAAAATGGTGGTTCATGAGCATACTCTTGATCTTCTTCCAGCATTAAACATGATAAATCTCCCTCCCTGCTATAAACTGGAGAATTAACTGAGTCATTTGCCTTGGTAACTATCTTGACAAATCTGGTTTCCCAGTACAGCCTCCTCTCTTGACCACCAAAAATAGGGATAGTGTCATAGGTCAGGTCCAGCTTGATTGATCCACCAATTTTAGTCCCCCAAGATCTTGACAGTAGCATGCCAAAGCGAGCTGGAATGTCAGCCACCACTATGTCCATCACTACACTTTTTGCTAGGATCTGAGCCAGATTGACTACCAAATCCTTGATCATGCCCAGGCATTTAACTCTCTTGGAGTCAAATGAATAAAGGTCCTTGTACGGACGGGTGATTTGTAGTCCTAGTTGTTCCATGACTGAAAGGGGCAAAAGGTTATGAGAGGCTCCCGAATCTAACATACAGTTATGCAGCAGCAGGTCATGTATTACTAAAGACACATAAAAAGGGGGAGTAGCAGCATCTAACTCCTCGACATGTGGGCCAAATACAACCATAGGTCTTTCTTCTTGAAGGTTCAGACTGTCTGGAATATGTATTACTTCTGGGGGTAGCATGAAGGATGTGACCTGGGACTGATATGCAGGTTGTTTTAACAATTCGGTTAAGGGAAATGGGATTTTTACCTTCTAAAGTTCCTTTTGTAAACTGAAGGCAGAGGAGGACCTATCTATTGACACTTCTTTTGATTCTTTGTCTTTGGAGTCTTTGTTCTGGGGGAGAGGTTTGACTTCTTTTATGATTGGCTTGACACAAGGGAGTGTAGCTCCTTGTGAAGATGATGGAATTTGATCAGCAAAGTGCAAAGATTGGTTAAGAGGCCTCTTACCTTTGTCTAGGGTCCTTTGAGTTGTTGCCTCTTTCTGCACAGGTGCTTCCTCTTGAGGTGTATCCTCCTCCTGATCCTGAGTGCAAGTTCTCTTCCTGGAAGATCTGAGGTCATATCTTCTATTGAACTGAGCTTGCATGAAATTGACGAACTGCTTGCAGTAGTCATCAATCTCAAGATCTTCGGTGTCTTCGTTAGCTTTCCCTTTTGTGTGTGCATGCACCTCCACTTCGTCACTTTCATGTAGGGGGCATTCCACTTCATCACTGTTTGAGAAAGCAAGGTATGCCTCCTCTTGCTCATAAGTGGTGTCTTTGGTAGGACCATCTACTTGTCCTTCCAAATACAGAGGATGTGGTACCTGGCCCTGTTGCTCCTTCCTTTCCCTTTGCAGTATCTGCAAGGTTGGCTTCCTGTATTGAGGATTATAACCTCTATTTGGAGCATTTTGGAAATTCTTGGAGGTTGAATTCTTGGCCTCCATTTCAAGCTTAACCAACTTACTTGAGAGATTCTTGATCATCTTTTTCATCTCCTCAATCCTGTCATTAGCTGAATCTCTATCTTGGCTCGAGGTGGATACCTCTTCTTTCCCCCTTCTCCTGGTATCTTGTTCAGGTTTGCCCTTGGATTTACCAGTAGAGGCAAAGTTTGCCTCAAGCTCCGGTGCATCTGTCTGGGCATCATCCAGGGTGGCTGGCTTTCTTTCTCTCAGAGAGAAACCGAATTCTGAGTCAAAAGCTGCCATGAAAAAAACCTTGGCAACGGTCTGATGAGGCTTCATATCTGCGGGAAGGCTCAAGTACAACTTGTTAAATCTCTTAATAAATTCAGCCACCCCTTCATTATGTCTTTTCTTGAGTGTGTTAAACTCAGTAAGACAATGTCCATGATCTTTCTTCTCTCCCCATTTTCTGAGAAAAGTGTCCTCCATCCCTTCCCAAGTGCTGACAGAATGGTCTCCCAGTGTCTTGAACCATTTTCTGGCTTCACCGTCAAGAGATTGCACAAACAGTCTTAGGACTACGTCAAGATGTTCCACATTAAAATTTTCTGCGAAAGAGCAGAAGACCTCAAGGTGTTTTTGAGCTTTGATCTCGTTTTCCCCATTGAAGCAGGGCAGGATCTTTAGATAGTCCTGTGGCATATCATTCAACACTTGAGGTAATGCCAGGGGGGGCATATTTATTCAACAAGAAGCCCGGAAAATTTTCCATTGGAGGAGGAGGTGGGGGTAATAGAAGGGTTTGATGTGTAAGAAGAGGGGGAGGTGGAAGTGAGGTTTGAATGACAATGGGAATGTATTGAACAGCAGCTTGGGGTGATGACAAAAAAGGTGGAATATTAACAGCAGATATTTCAGTGACTTCTTTGACCTCTTCAGCCTCTGGAGTGGGATGGAACGAATAACGAGTGGTATCTATTGATTCAGCCTTGTCCTTAATTTGGATGTTTCCCAGAGGAAGACTATCTGAGTAATAACTGGTTTCTCCCACGGCAGAGTCAGAACCTTGCACTTGGGCTACTTGAGAAGATGAGGACGGGAAGTCTTCTAAAGAAAATTGTGGGATCTCAGTATGGATGAATTGTCTTTCCCTCCAATTTATTCTATGTAGGATTCTCTCTGGGTCAGACACAGAGGGTGTCTTTGGCTGAGACATATCTGACCTCAGGTGTGGCTTCCGAGGAGCCAGGACTGCAAATAGATGTATCTGAAAAATGAATTTGGAGTCGCCAAGGTGAGGGATATATAACTCTCAACTCTCCATGCTCAACTAATTGAAGAGTGAATAAATATTTTGTCGAGGCCCAGGGATTCAAATTTTCTTAACTTCGTCCCCAGCAACGGCGCCAAAAAGATGTTGTCAATCCTAGAGACAGCCTTGAGTTGTGGAAGACCAGTGCCTAGGACATCTTATATAGTAAGGAGCGTAAAGTATAATTCAAGACTTTTAACAGAATTAGGCTCTTTACTACTTCAACTTTTACAAGGGGAGGTAATGTAAATGGAACCAGAATATTCTCAGAGTCAGCAAAATAACAAGATGTTGTAGAGGCAAGGAGCGAGCCCTTAATATAGATGCATCAGACAACTCAAAGACAGCTTTCTTTAAGGGGGGCTGGGTTCTAAAATGCTTTACAAAGATTTAAAATTGAATGAAGTTTGCTGCGTAGAAAGTACAGAAAGGATATTAGCTACTAATGAGAGGGAATTCCATAAACATATCTGAACATGAGATGGGCTTAAAATGATAAGAATCCATACATGTCAATAGCTTTGAAAGAATAACATCTCACAGCATTTAATATAGAGGAATAATGAGTGAAGTGATAAGTGAAACAGCATACCATGCCTGAGCCATATTTAAAGCACTTGACCAGCTTAATATAAGTATCAGTGGTGATAAATTTATATCAAAACTAGTGAGCCACTTGCATTCCAGAACATGATATAAAAGAAGTGGAAGCAGCGAATATGAACAGTAAAACAATATCACATAAGGAAAGGCTACACACTATAAAACGTTAAGACCAGAATCCTCACTTTAAAGTAAAACTCTTTCTTGCTGAGACCCAACGGGCTCTTCGCATTTCTATTAAGATTTCAACAAAAAGCATACAACAATTCTTTCACAACAAAATTCTTTTGAAAATCCGGAACCTGTTTTTCTCTTCCAATCTTGCTTATATAGAGGTCTCAGTAGGAAAAATATCTTCCTCGCGTGCCAGAAATTAGTTTGAGGTCTTTGTCAAAATAACCAAAATTTTATGATGAGGAATAGAGGCATCTCATCATTTGCAGTTAGGCACTCGGCCGTTTTGAAGAAAAATATTAAACAACAGTCTGGTAGAAAAGTAAAATGCTGGAGTGGAACATAAATTCCAATTGAAACTTAAAAGTAATTAACTAAAGTAAAAAGTAAAAAGGCCACTAGGACTGAATCATGAGTTGACAGTATTTCACTGATGAGAAGGGGTTGAGGTAGTCGTTGACACTGAAGGAGAACGAATTCTTGGCGGAGCGATGAAACAATTGTCTCAGCTTTTAACCGAGCGGTTTTATCTGACAAGATGTCCGTCCGGTCTCTTTCTTCCTGGAGACGTGTTTTATATTCTGTTAACGGCCGTATCATGGAAGGAGTGGTCGGGTCCCAACAAGATGGAAGTCCAGCTGTTGTGATCTCGGCCCAAACTTCATCTAACCGATCCACGTTTGCTGCCACCTGTTGCAGGGCTCTCGAAGCTATAACTCGGGCCGCCTCCTTATCGATGATTTTCTGGCATTCAAAGGCCTCACTGAACCGACTTGGTATACCATGCTTCTCCACCTCATCAGATTCCAACTCTTTCAAGAAAGAAATATAGCTTCTAGCGTGCTGGGCTCTACTGGACATGTTGAGGTCTGCCTCCTGAAATTTCCTGTTGAGATAGAGCACAGAAGATTTGGTTTCCCCAATCATTTTCAGGAAACCCCACTGTTCTTTCACTGTTGAGATGATCTCTGACCAAATTATCCTTCTCGCATCACTGAGGGTGATATTACCCTTCAGGCGGCTGTTGAGGTCATTGATGGTTTTCTGCTGGTCGGCCTTTTCCTTCCTTTCCTGTTCGATTTCCTTCTGCAATGTCTCTATCTTTCTGGTATTCTCAGCCAGAGAGGTCTCCAACTCGGTGATTCTCAGCCTCACGGTGGCAGCTTGATTTTCTAGTACAACATTCACGGCCTTTGTTGTAGTTAGTTGCTCGGACAATGAACTAGTCTCCGGTGGAGTGGTAGTTGGCACACAACTGTGCGTGTCCCAAGTCGTTTGCAACTCTGTCAACTTGCCCTGAAGAATAGTTAGTCTCTGCCATTTTTTCTTTTTCCTCTTTCTCCTTCGCCAGTGAATCAACAAAGTCTTCTTTTTCTTTCTCCGCCTGTGCCAATTCAGCCGTCTGAACATGGTGGGATGCCGGTATGCTGACCTTGCGTTTCAATGACGCAACCTCCTTCTGCAATTGATCTATCACATAGCGCTACGGGTTGGAGTCTCCAATTTCCTTTCCTTTGATCGACTCCATGAGGCCGCGTATTTGATTCGCCTGGGCGCAAGAATTTGCCTGTTTATTTTTTAGGTTCGCCCTCACCTGTGCATGCTTAGTCTCCAGCTTCTTCAGTGTGATGGTGAGCCTCATTACCTCATCCTTCAGCATGTCACCAACCACCTGGAACAGGTTGCATTTGTTAAGGGCTGGTACCTTGGCCATGTCAATTGCATACTCAAGCACCCTGTAACTATTGGTACCTGCATTAGGATCCAAGATGGCCTCAGCCATAGACAATACCAAATGTTCTGTGTCCACATTAATGGAAGTTGAAACCCTGGTATGATATTTTTCCACATAACCTTCCAGCGCAGCCTTGTACTTGTCCCTGATCGCTCTGTTTTTCTGACTCCTTTCAATTACAATTGGTGAAGAATTATCGCCAATTGCATGTGAGACCTCAGAGTAGTCGAAGGAGGTGATACTATCTCTCAGCACTTTGAGCCCCGCTTTGCTTCTGTCCAGTTGGCCGTATGGTACAAATGGCTCAAGTAACTGTTCTTCCCCTATGACCTCTGCCTCGCTTGAGACTGTTTTCTGCTTTTTGCGGAGGGGGGAACTTGTTCCTGAGGGTCCCACTTCTTCTTCTTGGCCTCTTTTGGCTTCTCCTTCTTCCCCTGTGGCAGATGAATCTGTCTCCATCTGCGAAATCAAAGGCCAAGTTTCAAGATTAGCCCTCCACTCTATAAACGGTCTCGACTCATGTGTATAAGGAGTAGACTTGTTCCTCCTTCTTCTGTTAGAGATAATCCCCCGGGGATCATAGGCCCAAGTCTTCCCCTGTCTTAAGTCCATGCCTTGCAACAGCTTCTCAACAACAGGAAGGGCATGTCTTGAATTTACAATAAACGGGCCAATAGTGATAGGGAGTTTCAGGATGAAGCCGTTCTTAGCGGGGACAAAGTGGAGTTGGTCAGATTTGAGAGTCTGCCGAATATACTCCAGAGCGTAAACTCGTCGAGCAAGAAACACAGGTAGCTGGTAAGGGGGGGCCTCAGCTCCATAGACCCAAATTTCAGTATAATTGTCAAATAGATACCAATCCCCAGTTCTCTGGGTTTTACTAGCTTGTAGCCAGCTCTTCATTTCAGGAAAAACCCTGGGCGAGGGAGATTCATGGATGATAGTGTAGACAATAGGCATGAACTCATTTAGAAACCTCCAATAACCCACCCTATTTGGTAATTGGCACACTGCAAAGTTCCATTCGAAGACTGGTCGGGGTTGAGAATTTACCTCGTATACCCTATCTAAACCCAAACCCTTGAACTTATCAGCATGCTGATATAAGAAGAGGTAGAAGACCATCGAACAAAAGCGGAAGTGACCAGTTTCCAAAATCTCTTGGAACTGGGTCTGAATGTTAGCAGCCAAGAAGCCAGGGATATCCAGAACTATCCCCTTTTGAGACATTAACCACAAGAAATAAACACACGCCATGGAAACTTCCCCCAAATCGCCTACACCTAGAAGACCTGCAATGAGGGCCAGGATGGGCTGCACTTCTTCTTTGAACAGACTCAACGGGAAAGGTTCTACATAAGGAAGAGACGTAGCCTGGTTGCTGGTTATAAAGGAAATGAAGTCTTCTTTCTGCTCCCATGGAAATTTAGTGAACTGGGAGGTTAAAGCTATTTCATTGAAGCTGGTATGGATGGCGCTGGTGGGAAAGCGGAGGGCTTGCCTGATGATGTCGAGAGAAAGAGAAAAAATCTTATTCCCCTGAGCCGAGGTAAACGTGCCTCGACGCTCATCGTAGGCATCTCTGAGCCAGCAAATAAAATCGACCACCGGGTAGACTGGGGGGGTAATCTGATGATATAAACCTGATACAACCACCCGATATCGATCCTATTCTCGACATGTCGCCTAAAAATCTCGGGTTTTATACTGCTGATGGGAAAAGGGTATTGGGGATCACAGATTTCGGCTTGCAGGTCAATGAAGGGCTCGAACCCAGGAGGGTTTCTGGTTTCACGGACCTGAGGAGTCTCTGGTTCAGTTTTCTTGGGTGTGCCCTTCCCATGACTGACATACAAAACTTTTAAAAACGAAAGGAAAGCAGAGGGAATACGAGGGACGGAATACCTATGCAGTATGAATTTGCTCGGGAAAATGACGCGAGGGTACTGATAGTGACCGGGTAGACCTGACACTAGCTCCCACTTAGTTTATACCATAGCTGGAAGACCTGTAAATTTTACTACAGTAAAATACGGGAGGACCGTTATCTAAGACTGAAAGTTCTAAGGTAAAAGGCGGAGAGGTGAAATAAGCGGGGTGAGTGTCGTAAGGACACTGACAGTGGAGCACACGGCGTATAGGGATTAGGTGTCAGCTGGAAGTAGGTGAACACCGCATGCCGGGTTTAATACTGGTACGGGCCTCGGTACCATCTCACCTAGAAACTTACCTTACCTTTCTGCTGCATAAGCCATCCAGTTCTTGAAAAATATTCTTCGTAAGGCTGGTTAAATACACATCGTACAGGCCTCTAGGGCCCGCACTTCATTATGCCACGTCACGCTTACCCGTACTTCGCTTTGCCACATCACGCTTACCTTGGGTCCACCCCGTGCTACGTCACCATAACTCCGTGGGGGTACGGGTCTCATCCCCCTTCCACCCCTTGACCCCCTCGGAATTTCCCAGACGGGGAGTTCCCTCACGTGCATATTATGAAAGCGGCAAGCCTTTTAATAACTTCGTTTTGCGTCCTTTACCTTTTTTCTTTATACCTTTGCCTTTTTGCTTCATATTTGCACCCTTTCCGAACATATGCTTCGTTTTTAGATACGTGACTTGTTTTATCATCGTTTCCCTTCAACCATTCTTTTAATGTTTCACCACCCGTCATGCATTTGATATATGACTACTCAAGGGTTACCTTAAAAATTGACTGATGTTAACTAAAATACTTAATCACCCCCCCCTTCTCAATATTTTTCCTAACAATTAGTATTAGAGAAGGTCCCTTAGAAGAAACTTAATCGCTTGAATTGACATCTATCAATATGAGCAGTCAAGAGGGAGTATCTTCTACCAAGCCACTTTTGTTTAATGGAACTAACTTTATATTTTGGAAAATCATAATGAGAGCATATTTGCAGGCACTAGGAGTTGATGTATGAGAAATTGTTGAGGGTGGATATAAATACCCATTCTCCATTCCCACATATGATGCAGGGAAGAAACGATATGAGATCAATACAAAGGTTATAAATGCTACCTTGGCAAGTTTGGTTGAATCTGAGTTTGTGAAAGTCATGAAGCTGAGCACCGCAAAGGAAATATGGGATAAGCTTGTCCAAATCTATGAAGGTGACACTAAGGTAAAAAATTTTAAACTCCAAACATATATAATTCAGTGTGAGACTCTTAAAAAGAATTATGATGAAAGCATTGCAATTTTTTTCCTTGAAGTAGACGAGATTATTAAATCAATGAAAAAAATTGGTGACAAAATAAAGGATACTACTATTGTTGAAAATATTTTGAGATCACTAATTCCAAAGTTGATTTCAAAGTCTCTGCCATTGAATAAATGGAGTATTTGAAGAATATGACTATTGAACAACTCCATGGGATCTTGATAGCTTATGAGATGAGATAAGGAGATACATCATGTATTATAGAAGCAACATTCAAAGCCACAAATAAAGGGAAAGAAAAATAATAGCCTAGCGATTCGGAAGAAGAAGAAGCAATTTTTGTGAAGAAGTTATAAGTAGGACCTGACAGGTTCAGAGGTAAGCTTCCTTTAAAATGTATATCCTATGGAAAAGTAGGTCACTATGCCACTAAGTGCCCTTATAAAGAAAATAATGAAAAAGGAAAGAATGTTTCAAAGAAAAAATTTAAAAGAGGTTTTAGTAGCAAGAAAAGTTTTTATACTCGTGAAGATAGTGAATATTCTTCCAATAATGAAAATGATGAATAAGACCAATATTGTCGATTACTTATCTCATTTGAAGAAAAATGTGTAAATGATTCTGAAGATGTATTTATGGATTCTCTAGAATAAATTGATAGACTTGGGGTCATAAACAAAAATCAAGAAAAGGAAATCAATATGTATAAAGAAAACACCCTTGTTGAATAAATAACTCAGCTAAAGATCCCTCTATAAGAAGATAAATTAGTACAAGAATCTTTGAAGAAACAAGTCCAAGAAAGGGAAAAGAATTGTGAAAACTTGTAACTTGAAATTGTTGGTCTAAGAAAGGAACTTGAGAAAACCACCAATCTTGTCATCTCGATCTTCTTTCTTGTTATATAAAGAAAATATTCATTACATCTTGTACTAGCCTAACTTCTACCAGCACGCAGGCACCCACCTGTAAGAGACTACAACCTCCACTCATTCTCCTACACCCACTGAAAGGGAGCTATAACCCCCTAATCTCGTTTACCGGCTCCAACCGAAAGGGAGCTGCTACCCCCTCACTGAAGGCTACAAGCCTCAGCGCCTTTTGGACCACGTTTATGAATGTTTCACATTGTATCCACCCATCAAACAATCATCAAACAACCTATAGGCTACCTTTCATCAAATTTTCACACTGGACCCGCATCAACAATTAGCCCAAACCAATCAATCTGAATATTGAATCACAGAATCTTAATACAATAATTGAATCATCGTTGAATACCAACTGAATCACTAAAACAATTGAAACACTGAATATTGAATCATCATAACCATATCATACCAATGCACAATGAACCATCACCATATCAAGCCATAAGTCAATCCATTGAATAACCAATCATAAATCAAGATCATAATCACATTGTCATCAACACAAAAGTAATCTGCAATCATTAAAACCCTGATCAAATTTACTTCATAAATTATATGTGATTGTTTTGAAGCATAACCGCATATATACGCTCTTCCTCTAAATATAACTTGCATACATATCTCAAATCATTGAATGCTAAAACTAAAATATTGCACCACTTACTGAGTTACTAACATATTGAGTTACAATAGCAACTAAATCACAGAACAAAGTTTTTTAGCATCATTACTAACCCATATTCCAATTCACAATCAAATCAACCTAGTCAACACTGCCAGATACATACCATGCTTATCAATACATCATTGATAGACAACAACAAATAGAACATACATCATCAACTATCATCATTAAGCAACAATTAAAAGCCTAGTACATATATGTGACCTCCATAAAATAGATTTGTGTGTGTACATGATTACCAGGCATAACAACCACGTATATATACCAACATACTGAATAAATGTTACAGAATTTATACACAATTGTGCTAAACTAGATCTGCGTATGTATGTGGCCTTACTGAAGAAAAACAGCGTACAGATCTTAAACTATTGAATCAAATCTTCACTACAAATCACAATCATAATAATAGCTACATTATCATTACAAACCTTGATCAAATTCATTTCATAAATTATACGCGATTGTTCTGAATCATAACCACGTATATACGCACTTCCTCTAAATACAACCTGTGTACAGATCTCAAATCAGTGAATGCTAAAACGAAAATACTACAACACTTACTGAGTTACTGACATACTGATTTGTAGTAGCAACTTGATCACATATCAACATTTTGTAACATCATTACTAACCAATATTCCAATTCACAATCAAATAAACCCATTCAACACTACCAAATACAGACCATGCTTATCAAGAAATCATTGACATATAGCATCAAATAGAACTGACATCATCAACTACCATCATCAAGCGACAATTGAAACCCTAGTACATATACGCGACCTCCATAAAACATGTTTGTGTGTGTGTGATTACCATGTATAACAACTGCATATATATATCGACATACTGAATAAAATATCACATAATTTATAGGCGACTGTGTTGAACTAGATCTGCATATGTACGCGGCCTTACTAAAGAAAACTAGCATGCAAATCTTAAACTAATAAATCGTATCTTCACCGCAAATCGCAATCATACTTTCTGCTCTTTTATTGGTTGCTTCCAAATGCATTCTTAACATGTTTATTTCCTTGATCATACTACTTTCTTTTGTTGAAGAGTTTTCCGGATTATCCACAATGTTATAGAACATTCGTCTTTGTTTGCATTCTTGACTATCATTTTCTTCCAATGCTTTCATTAAACCATCTTCTTCAAAACTATCTAATTCACTGGTTGATTGATATTCAAGAGCCATAAGTATTTTAGAACAAGTGTTAGAATCTGAATTTGAATCTCCATAATCATCAGATGTGGATTGGCTATCTTCATTAGAATAAAAACTTTTCATGGCAAAAAAGTTTTTTTTGGTATTTTTCTTGTCAACATCCTTTCCTTTTTTCTCTTCTAATGATTTTCTTTATATGGACATTTGGATGCATAGTGACCTACACTTTCACAAGAAAAAAATTTAAAAAGAAGCTTACCTTTAAATTTACCGGTTCCAACTTGCAACTTTCTCACGAAATTTGCTTCTTCCTCATCTGAAATGTAGCTTGTATCTTTAAGTTTTTCTTTTTCTTTCCCTTCGTATGTGGCTTTGAACGTTGCTTCTCTAATACCTGATGTACCCCATTTTCTCATATCAAAGATTTTCAATATCCCATGGAGTTATTCAAGGGTAAGGTTCTTCAAATCCTGCATTTCTTCAAAGGCAGAGACTTTGGAATCGAACTTTGGAGTTAGTGATCTCAAGATATTTTCAACAATAACAGTGTCCTTTATTTCATCCAAGACTATTCATTGTGTTAACAATTCCCTCTACTCTAAGAAAAAATAGTGCAATGCTTTCATCATCACGCATTCTAAGAGTCCCATATTGAATTCTATATGTTTGAGGTTTAGCACTTTTTACCTTAGTGTCACCTTCATAACTTTGGACAAGCTTATCCCATATTTCCTTTGTGATTCTTAGTTGCATGACTTTCACAAACATAGATTCAGTCAAACCTCCCAATATAGCATTTACAACCTTTCCATTGTTCTCGTACTGCTTCTTTCCTGCATTATATGTGGGAATGGAAGTTGGGTATTGATATCCACCTTCAAAAATTGCCCATACATAAGCTCATATTTCCTACAAATATGATCTCATTCTAATGTTCCAAAACACAAAGTTAGTTCCATTAAACAAGGGTGGCTCTTAAGAAAATACTCCATCTTGAATGCTCATTTTGATAGCTCTGCCTTTAAGTGATCAAGTTTCTTCTAAGAGACCTGCTTTGATTCCAATTATTAGGAAAAATATTGAGGGAGGGTGAATCAATATTTTTATTTCACTTTTACTTTAAATTTCATATTCAGAAATTTGTACGTTATTGTTATTCATGCAACCCACGTGTGTATGCAACTTCAGTGAAATAAAACCGCATATATCCAATTTAATTATTTTTCATAATGTCCATCAAATGTTTAACTTTACCATTGCATTATTAATTCATCATTCTTTTAGTATGCGGTAAAGAGGAGATAAATCACAACACATAAGCAACACATATGAACACAGGGATTTTAGGTGGAAACCAAATGTGGCATCGTCTTTTGTCTTCTTTCTTATTATATAAAGAAAATATTCATTAAATATTGTACTAGTGCAGACTTTTACCAACATGTAGGCACCCAACTGTAGGAGGATACAACGTCCACTTGTTCTCTATCACCCAATGGAAGGGAGCTACAACCCCCTAATCTGGCTTGTCAGGTCCTACCGAAAGGGAGCTCCTACCCCTCCCTGAAGGCTACAACCCTCGACACCTTGTGGACCATGTTTCATAATGTTTCACATTGGATCCACAAGTCAACAATCATCAAAACATTCAGGTCCCCTTTCATCAAATTTTCACATTGGACCCACATCAACAATAAGCCCAAACCAATCAATCTGAATACTGAATCAAAAAATATTAATACAATAATTAAATCACTACCGAATATTGACTAAAACACTGAAACAACTTAAACACTAAATATTGTATCATAATAACCAAACCATACCAATGCAAAATGAACCATCATTATATAAAACCATAAATAAATCCACTGAATAACCAGTCATAAATCAAGATCATAGCCACACTGTCATCAACACAGAATTAATCTTCAATCATTACAGTCCCTGATCAAATTTGTTAAAAATATGCAACTGTGGTAAAATTCCACTTTGGACAGCTCACTTGATGGAGATAATGATTGCATTCAATTCCTCTTTAAAAGATGACCAAAATCGACCTAAATATCTCTCAAATCCAATAAGAGAAGGTGTATTTATAAATAAAAACCCACATATGCATATTTGATAAGGTTGGACCTAAAGAAAAGTGGACCCTCTTGGAAGGCTGTAAATACAAGTGACATATACCTCATTTGGACACAAACATGAGACACATTTCTATCTTGGTTTTTGGCTCGAATAGGTCTAAGGCTCGTCTGCAGAGGAATAATTTCGCTTTGAGGTGAAATTGCAGGGTTCAAAGCTTGCATTTCAGATCTAGGTTTTTGGGCCATAATCGCAGGCACATCATAATATTTTGACTACATTTGCTCTCACAAAGGCTCATGAGTGCGACTGCAGCCTTCCAGTCGCACATACATCTCACTATTCATGGAACCGAGTGTTAAAGTTTTAGAATCGCATTTGCACACTTGCCTCAGACTAGATATGGCCCTAGTCGCTCGCATATGACTTAAGGGAGCGATTGGGCTGTTGTAGTCGCTCGCATAGTATCTTGAAGGGTGCGACCGAGACTCTGAGATAGATCTGGGCAAATATAACCATAGTTGCTCGCTTACAGTGCTTCAGAGAGCAACCAGGAAGTCGTAGTCGCTAAGATGATTTCTCCTCCATGTGACCGAGACTCAAATGATGGAACCTTAGTTTTTTGAATTTTCCACTCATTGACTGCAGGGATCAGCAGTTGACTATAGACAATGACAGTTCTTTACAAACT
Source organism: Pinus albicaulis (assembly GCA_034641835.2). NCBI lineage: Eukaryota > Viridiplantae > Streptophyta > Pinopsida > Pinales > Pinaceae > Pinus > Pinus albicaulis. Next base: position 143,705,740 of record CM076579.1, on the reverse strand, counting down.
TCATTAGGGGAATTTTGAGGTCTAAAATGGGCCTCCTAAGGAAATAATAAAATAATAGATAAACCAATAAAATAATATTTATGAATTTGCAATTCAGTTTTTGCACCACAATCCATGTAACCATAGTTAAATTCAATTCAAAAGTTTTTACCAAAATAAAATTAACAAAAAAATTATTGATGTGACTATAAATAAGAATGAACTTTTCAATAAAAAGTCATTATCATTGAACAACTAATGCATTTGTCCTTTGTACTTAAATATCTTAAAAATAAAATATAAATATAAATTTATAAATTCTTAATTATGTTATATGCTATTAATTAAAATTTATATTATTTAAATTGTATAATGACATGTAATTAATATACTATATAAAAATAATATAATATAATATAATAAATGTATAGGGATATGCATTGTTTCTTTCAAGAAATATGAAATGATAATAACATATTTTTATTCAAAAAGTGTGAAATGACATTTATTATGTGTACTTTACTTTGACTTTAAAATTACTTAGAGCACTACCATGGTTAACCATGAGTTTTTATCCACCATTGAGAATGTGACAAGTAAGTACCTTTAACTCAAGCAATGCCACCTCAACCATTAGGGATGATTTCATCCCCTAAAATGTGATTGGTTCTCATAAAGTGAATTTTGATTGTACATTTTCCTTAGGAAGCCCATTTTAGACCTCAAAATTCCCCTAATGCATAATCAGATTTTGAGTAAAAACATTGTTGGGTTCATTTCATGGATGTTGTAGTTGTTTTGTTGGTTAGTTGCATAGATGAAGATATGGATCATTATACTCTTTTTTATTGATGTTAATTTTTCATAAAGCAGCATTGTTCTTTACGTTGATAGTTACATTTCATCATTAAAATTTTGCATTCACCCAAAATAATTTTTCCATTGTACAGATTAATATCATTAACCATTAGAAAATGAAACTATGCAGAAAGAACAACATCGTCATCGTCATCATCATCATCATATAAACAATGGAAAGTAAAATATCAAAGGAAGAGAAGCGTGAACACATAGAGACACCGGGATTGGCCTAAGACTAGGGAAAAACCCACTATGGGCAAAACCCTTGGAAATTATTCTTCTTAGATCTTCATTGAATGATTCAGCAACAAGAGTACAATGATCCATGATTACATATCTTTATGATGCAGAAAAAAATAGCATACAAGCACTAAAACCATACCCATACTTCTGCATGAGGGAAACTAAATCTAAGAATTGAAATGCGTTGACACTGGTTGTAACAAAATGATGAACACAGTTGATACTGAATGAGGACTTAAGATACATCTGTAGTGGAAACAAACTTATCTGCTCTACAAATCAACAAATCTATAATACCAAAACACAGATCTGAAAGATCACCAAGTGATATCAACTCTAAAGTCCTAGATCTGAATCTAGGAGACTATCAATGACACTCTGATGCAACTATCACTGAACGACTGAAGTCTGGAAGAATTGTGCAATCAACTGAAAGTGATCCAAATCCAATCTTCCCAGTAACTCTCTAAGCCGTGGCATTAACATGCTCAGCCTGTGGCTATGGGGCTCTGAGTCACTACCACAACACCATGTTCTCGCGGTTGAGCTTCAGAACAACCCAATCTGACCTCAGGTCTTTGGTCGCACCCTTAACATGTTGTGCCAACGACTTTGGAACCTTGGCCACGGGCACAATACATCCTGCCCACTGCTCTGCTTCAGCAGGGCCACTACTAGGGCCTTACCTTTCCACGGCTCTACTTCAATAGACTTAAATCTGAAATGTGCACCAGACTTTGACCCCGATCAATTGTGTGTCACTGCACGAGCTCCTTCCGACGTACTTGTGCGAACCAAGAAGTCAAAAATACGACCAAAAAGGAAAATAACATGGAGAAAATCTCATGAGCGAATGTGTGCAAATGAACTTGAGGTCACTTCTATTTATAACTTTGTGAGTGACTACTTGGGGCTTTGAACGAATCAACATGCGTTTAGGCCGACTCATAAAATATTAAATTAATTCATAACTTAAATTTTGCTTAACTGATTAGGCTAATCTAGTTAAATTATTATCTTAATCATCTGAGATATCCACTGTGAAATTTGATCCTAGTTGCGAAAATTAACACTCCCTCTCAACTAGGAAAAAATTCATTTTACAATCTCTGCTTGCAGTTCTCTGTATCATGGAGTCATCATGGCTCAACACAATCTGTTGAAATATGTTCATCAATCAATATTCCATTCTGATATTCATGCATCAGCATGTGTCGTCACTGAACACCTATGTCATGTAGTTGTCATACTAAGAACCTTTCTCATTACAAATCATCAATGTACTCTTCATGCTTATTTATGTTTATCTCTTAATTGTTTATGCTTGTATGTTGAACATTTAGTCGGATCTAGAAGAAGAATTTGTTACCAGAGGGGAGGTTGGGCTACCACCTTTCATTCATCAGGTTTACATTCGGGAATCTCTTCCGTCGGGCTACTACTCGGAATATCATCAACGGAGAGCATATGAACAGGGAGCACATCTCCTAAAATCTCATGGGGGAGATATACCTCTATAACCCCATATCTAGCAAATAGGATACCCATCCACGCAGGGGAGATCATATCGACCCTGGTGTCACATTGGGGAGCTCACTCTCAATCCAGAATCGCATAGGGTTATTTCACATCGGGGATTTCACTCTCAACCCGGAATCACATAGGGTTATCCCAACCCATCCTATTGCCTACTGATCTTCCCATCAATAACCCTAAATAGTCATGTGGTAGAAAACCTGCATCATAATCCAACTTGGATGAGATATCTAACTTACCAAGAGGTGACGATCATGGAAAATTTTAGGGGCGAATTTTAGCCCAAGGGCGAAATTTAAGGAGTTTTATAGTTTGGAGAGGCGAATTTTTTATATCGCACCCATTTTACCCATTTTATATAGTTAGCCCGAAATTTATTTTAAAAATAAATAATTATTATATTTTAGCCCCAAAAATTAAAGCGGATAAAAATTGCAAAGGTCGGGTTCGCCCTTGATTTTCATTGCAAAGGCTCCATTCGCCCTCGATTTTCATTGCAGAGGGCTCGATTCGCCTGGTTTGGAGGTTGGAATCAATGCATTTGGTTACAATCGTCGGGATTTACATGTTTTGAAGTTGGTTTTTGGTTGCAATCATCGGATTTCCTAGTTTGCAAATCGAGGGCAAGGTTGAAATTTGCCTCTATAAAGGATTTAAAGGTTTTGAAGTTGGTTTTGGTTGCAATCGCTGGATTTCTTGGTTTTCAAATCGAGGGAAAGTTGAAATTTGCGTCTATAAATTACGGTTTCCATTTGCTAGTTTTAATTTTACATGAAAGAGTATAAACAGGTCGAACGTTTTCGAGCAATAACAGAGGTCATTTTCGAGCAAGAGCACCAATCCTTATTTCATTTTCGAGCAAGATACAACGCTGATTCCTTCCGTCATTTTCGAGCAAGAGAAAACGCTGATATTTTTGTCTGTTTTCTTCCCTCTGATCGCCTGATAAGCATGAGTTTTTAGGTAAGAGAGAAGAGGGAAAGAGGACCCTTAATCGTTGGTTAACAATATCACCTCACTAAGAATATTTCTTATAGAAATCGGCCCTCCTATCATGTCCTCCTTGGGTCTTTATTCACTTTACAAAGGAGCATAATAAAGGTCTACTGCACTTAACCTGGTGTCTCCTTACCCTAGGAGGGGTGCATACCCATTCAAAGGTGTTTGATAGAAACTTTCAGCCCTTAATACTTTGGTCTATAGACAGAGCAACACCAAGGAGACCATATCAGAGCAGAGCAGCGCCGAGGAGACCATCAGGATTTTGCACCAGTCAATTTTCAGATTTTTCAGCTTAATTCAGGTCGTGGAAGAGCACAGGTTGAACTGTGGAAGAACACAGATTATTTTAAAGGTGAGGTGAGATAATGTGGACTCTTGGTCTAAATATTCGAGCAAGAGACTTTGGAAGTCATATTTTTTTCTCTGTGTAACCCAGCATTGTTGAGCTGCAAGCGTGTAAGCTGTGGGTGTGTAAATTATACAGCCTGTGTGTGTGAAGTCTACAGTGTGAGTGTGTCCTTTGTTGAATGCACTCCTATTCGAGGCAAGGTGGACTGATTTCTACTACTAGCAAGGTATTTCCCAGCCCTTGTACTCGGTTAATTTTTTTTGTGGAAAATCCCTCTTATTGTTGCTCTGCATTTTTATTATTCCATAAACAGCCTGTCTTGCATCTGCTTATTTCTCCAGTATATAAAAAATACGCTATATTTTTCAATGCCTCCCAGCCAACCAGAATCTGAACCAACCAGAATCTGAACCACCTGATAAGAATTGTTAGACAAGTCAAAAACTATTTAATTTTCATCTAAATAATAGTAGAGCTAGGGCCTGTTATTTTTCATATTGTGGTCACTCTCGGTCTGCACAACATAAAGAGTCCTTCACTGACCCAACAATCCCTGAGTACTTCCATTTTTTAACACTTTTTCTGCATATATACAACAAAATTTCTCAGTATTATCATCTAGCCTTCTAGCTCAGGCTAATGGATTTAGCACTAAATTCCCTCACCAATCAAGTAGTCTACAATGCCACACAGGTTTTCGGTGACATAGAGGGTCTATCACCCTGAGCAAAGCCACACATTCAACCATACATGTGATTTAATTTTTTGCTCATAGATTCCACTAGTTCAATGGCATACCCTTTTCTATATCTCTAACACATTCCCATTCCACTACTCACTGCCATCCTTTGCTCTTACTCTCTATTCACTTTGTTCACACACACCACACATGATCTCAACATGAGAATTTCTTTGGGTCCCTCCACAGGTTGTGTGGTAAATCAGAGGTCTCCAGAATGGGTCCATGGACATACTCCTAGAGGAGCTCAATACTACTCCCATTCTTTCCCATTACTGTTGGTAGGTGGGTGGTTCAATATCAAATCAGAAAATTAATACATTTAATTCAGGTAAGGCAAGAAACTTCCCGAATCCACATTATAGCTTTTCCCCTCAAGAAAGCTTCTATCACAGAAATTAAGATCCGTGTTAGCTTCTCTCTTCTTTAGTCTTTGGAAATATATTTCAAAAAATGCATATTACAGTTGTTCTAGGACCTTTTGATCCATTTACATTTACTTGACCCTACGGTAATCGTTAACATATTTAATGACAGTTATGGTATCTATGGGGAATTAAAGACTAGGGGTGTTATATTTACAAAGCCTCATGACCCTACGGTAATCGTTAACATATTTAATGACAGTTATGGTATCTATGGGGAATTAAAGACTAGGGGTGTTATATTTACAAAGCCTCGTGAACTTTCTTTCATACCACCCTCTACCTTTTCTATCCCTATGTGACCAATATTGGACAAACTAAACCCTTTGGAGGCATACCAGTAGCACATCTAGAGTACCAGATTCAAGCACATTGACATTAGGTTGCAACCATTTACTTTAATTATTTTTAAATTTTAATGTTTCTATACTTCAAAATTCAAATCCAAAAAATTTCACTATTATTTCTCTAAATTAATTATTCCTGCACCTGTATCTATTTTCTATAAAAGCTCCACTCTACACTACTGAAAACCATCAAAAGGGAAAACTTGGTATGGCCATGTTTATAGGCTAAAGTACCACTAAAGCAACAACACAAGACAGTTAACTATTTCCTATGCCGAGAAGAAAAGACTAGGGGATAATTTCCCACCAGAGGAGAATACAGGCGGCAAGGGTAGCATTAATATCTGGAAATCACCTAATGATAGCAGAACCTCTACAATTTCCAGTTGTTTTAGCATCCTATAGACCTTGGCATAACAGTTTAGCCAACATGAAATTTAGGAGGATTTAATACATTTCAAGAGATGACTAGAGAGCAAAAAGAGATATTTGTGAAAGAGGAAAGACATACAAGAAGGGTATTAAAATATCAGTCAATGTTCCTAGGAGATCATTAGCAGCAGATTTTTAGGTTGAACCTAAACTTCTCATATCCCTATAGAAAAATTATAAAAGGATTATGATGAATTCATTATGATAGTGAAACTACTTGTTACTGTTAGAGTAGGCCTTGGATAGTTATGCAAAGTGCCACAAGATATTGTTTCCCTCAACTTCTTCAGTTTGCAAAACATTTTTTGTAGGATAGGAAAACAATAAATAAATAAAATAATCATAGATGAGAAGATGATAGTGGTAACAACAAAGGTCTGAAAAGAAAGAAAAAAATGGGATTAAAGAAATGGACAAATGATTTGGATGAGTTATGTTGTGAAATCGTTGGCAGAAACATTTCTAGAAAGGGTTAATTCCGAAACAGAAGTAGTTATAAACATCTAAAGTACTGACTGACTGGAAGGAGGTAGCTAGGGTGACATCAACATTGATTCTGAGTAAGAAGCACCTCTCCTCAATTTTTATCCCATCTCTTAGACTTCTTACAATGTGGAAGAAGAGTCTGGTAGTAAATTTGGTAAAGTTTCTAAAAAATTCCATATGTCAAGATATGAAGGATTGGAATCCTCTTATTTAATTCAGATGTTGATAGATTATTCTTTGAATTCCTTTGACCCAGCAGTTTCTAACCATTTCACATCTACAAGTGGTGAAAATTATATATGAAATTTGATGAGAAACCCAACACAAATAGAAAGGAAATAATATTAATTTCGTAATTAGGCAAGGAATATCTGGACTGTGAAGAACAAGATATAGATACAGGAGATGATCAAGTGGTGGATGGGAATACTGAAGAAAATATAGATAGTCCCCTTAACACTTTCACTATTTCTGCAAAAAATTACAGTTCGATGTACTCCAGGATGAAGGTACAACCATGGTGCACACTCCAAGTCTCTGGTATTGCAGAAAAAAATCTAGAAGCAACTCATCTTATTAGAGAAGTAGCTGTACAAAATGAGGAAACCCCACCTCAGTCTGGAGAATGTTGAAAATCACTCTAGACATAATTACCAGATTTTCCACACTAGGGTGTCAAACCAGTTTTTGGTTAGGATCAAAATTTCAGATTTTCGAATCCACACCAATTCGCTAGGATGCTAGAGTTTTCTACCAAATTCGTTCCAGGAAACCTAAGAAATTCTATGCTTGTAGATGTTCTATGCTTGATGCAACTTTACTTTTTACAACAGCAATCACATAAACAATCGAATAAAATGTTGATAGAACATACCAGTAGATCAATAGAAGACAAGTCAGAAACAGATAAAGGTGTTGCCGCGTTACGGCAGTCAACAGGATGCTTCAACCAGCAAAGACTCCTTGATCAGCCAACCCAGCGTGTGTCACAATAGCCCTCAAAACAGCGACACTGCCAACTCAAAGTCAACCCCAGAAAAGTCAATGTCATCCAGAAAATTCAACGCAGGACAGCAGCAAGAAAGTCAATGCAAATCAGTCTTCGGTCAACCTTTTGACCTCGATTCTTGTGCCAATATGTACGGCCTTCCAAAATTGAAGTCTCCACCAAAATTCAGCCTCTTGGACCATGCGTTGACCAAAGTCAACATTGGTCAAACTTGCGTGGAAACCCTTGTTGTAGTAAATTCGTCCAAACCCTAGCTGCAATAAATTCGTCCTTCTTTCCCATGTGTGAACCGAAACTGCTTCCAAGGAACTCGTACTAAATCAGAAGAGGAGATGTTGTGTGAGGATGAGACGAGTTAAATGTCCTCCAACGTTGACTCTATTTATACCAATCACTGAGGGCGTGTGACACATTTGTTGGGGGTGTAAAACCTTAAGGCCGACCTGCACATATTTGAAAGTATTAAAATAAATTCAAAATAAATGTTCTTCTCATCGGATTAAGATCAATTTTAGATCGATCTTACACCTCTGTGAAAGAGGAACCCAATAGAAATATTGATATCTTCATCCCATCGTAACTTGCTTTGCTGGCCTCTTTATTTCAGAACAGAAGTGGGTCAGTCACAAAGACATCATTCCTGGCTCATAGATTCAGCCCAGAGGTCCGAAACCTCTATAGGACTCCCAAAGAGTCTCATACCAACCTGAAGTTAGTTTATCTGACCCGAAGTGAGTAGGAGGTCTGAAACCTCGCTTGGACTCAAGAGAGTCATATGTACTAACCCGAAGTTAGTCTCACTGACCTGAAGTCAGTTGGAGGTCCGAAACCTCACATGGACTCAAAAGAGTCACATACCAACTCGAAGTTGGTTTATCTGACGTGAAGTCAGTAGGAGGTCCAAAACCTCACTAGACTTGATCCCAGATCAAGTGGTTGGACACGTGTCATCCTAGATAAAGAGTATGGAAATCTCTGATGTGTCCATCAATCTTTGCTACTAGTCTCTAGCTTTTCCCACCTCATTGGCCAAATGAGAGGTACTTCCCATGAGTCCGGAACTCAAATGGGTAGGATGCATACGGGACAGAGATCATGAGAGGTGAACCAACTCAATCATCATAACAGTGGGGCACAAGCACACCAACAAGGTTCGGCAAGCCTAGCCCTGTGGTTTCTTATAGGTCCGAGAAGCTATCCCCAAAGCCCCCCAGAGCTCCCAGAGCTCATCGTCCAACAAGACCCTCAGAATAGGGTTGTTCCACGATACCAAAATTCTCATAGAAGGTTATGAACATGACCTTCCCCAAGGGCATTGTGAGAATATCCGCGACCTGCTCATCTGTTCCTATATGATCGAGCCTTACGGCGCCTCGTTGTACCATATCCCGGATAAAGTTGTACCAACCATCAACATGCTTGGATCGTTCATGGAACATGGGATTCTATGACAAACGAATCCCCCTCTAGTTATCACAAAGGATAACGGTGGCATCTAACACATGCTCGGACAACTCACTGAAGAGATTTCGCAACCAAGTGACTTCACAATAGGCCATACATGTTACAATGTATTCGGCCTCAGCGGTGCTCCTATCGACTTTAATTTCTTGCCCGAAGCAGATCTACGTGTGAAGTAGCATCCAAATGTGCTCTTGTGATCCACCACACTGCCAGCCCAATCGGCATCAGTATATCCATGGAGTGTCATACTCCCGGCAGTGTATCTCAGCCCATGGTCTATCGTGCCTCAGAGATATCTCAAGAGTTTCTTGGCACCAACCCAGTGAATGTTATGATCAACCACGTGTTGACTCAAAGTGTTCACTGCACAACATACGTTTGGACAGGTGTTCACTAAGAACATTAGGGCTCCTACGAGTTGACGATACTCAGTAGGATTTGCTAACACGGGGCCAGCAGCGCTGCCACTCAACTTCTTAAAGTTGAGTTCCATCGATGTCAACACAGACTTACAATCCACCATATCGAAAGATTCATAATGTATTTTCCTTGAGAGAGGAAAATCTCGCCAGGTCTCTGCCAGACCTCCAGGCCTAGGCATCAGTCCTAGGTCCTTCATCTCGAACTCAGCAGCGAGCTCCTTCTTACACTAATGAATGAGAGGGTCAACACCTGTCAGGAAGAGATCTTCCACATACATCACCATAATGAGAGGCTTCTCTCTATCAACCTTGAAGTAAAGGTTTGGATCAGCATTGCTACGAGTGAAGCCTAGCTTCATCAGGTAGCTATCTATCCTCTCGTACCAAGCTCTGGGTGCTTGCTTCAGCCCATAGATGGCTTTCTTCAACCTGCAGACATGGGTGTCTCGATCCTGGACTTTGAACCCCAGAGGTTCCTCTACATACACCTCTTCCTTTATCGCACCATGCAGAAATGCGGTCTTTACATCCATCTAATGAAGACTCCATCCTTGCATAGCAGCAAGGGCTATGATTGATCGAATGGTGGTATAACGTGCCACAGGTGCAAATATGTCATCATAGTCTATTCCTTCCTTTTGAGAGAAGCCACGGGCAACGAATCTTTCCTTGAACTTTTCAGCACTTCCATCAAATCCATGCTTGATCTTGTAGAGCCATTTCGCTGTGACAACTGCTTTGTCCTCCGGTCTTGGGACCACATCCTATACATCATTCTTCATTATGGACTCATACTCTTTGTGCATAGCATCCTTCCAGACTTGATGCTTTACGGCTTTCTCAAAGGATCCAGGCTCAAATTGTACAGTAGTACTCATGGCAGCTAGATACCCTTGGTATCTACTCAGCTTCTTGCTTTCACGGAATGTCCCCCTTGGGGCCATATGTTCCTCAGCATCCTCGAGAGTGTCCCTGAGCCATGATGGTCTCTTCCTCGGTGAATGAGGTGGATCAATCGGGTCCATTGGTCCTTCACTATTGGGCATCGTCTCATCCTTCGGTTCTTCTTGATTTCCAGGCCTTGATTCATGATCTTCCTTAGATCTCGAAAGATTGATTACTTTCTTCAAGGAAGCATCTTCGTCAAAAGTGACATCGTGGCATATCTCCACTTCCCTTTGACCAGGCACATAGACTCTACAGGCCTTCGAAATTTCACTGTAGCCCACAAACATTGTGGTCTCCCTCTTGATGCTAGCTCCTTTGCAAACGTTCTTAAACTCATTTGTCTCATATAATAAGAACATCCTCCCAAGGATGTCACGGGCAACATACTAGACATATCAGAATGTATCAGTGCAAGACATCAGATGTCTTTGTGACGCTTGAGGGGAAAGGTCGCCTTGTGTGTTTTCCTTCGGCACAACCCTGCCATACACCTTCATGATAGTGAAGGTGTCCAAACCTCCGGTGTCATAGTATCACATATCATCGTTCCCAATGGACTTCCTCCAACCTAGTAGAGTGCATCAACTCTAAACCCAATCGTGATAGCTTCCTTGAAGCTCTTCTTCCACATGTGCACCTTTTCATCAATGAATGTCATATTGAAACCTTTGTCTTCCATGGCCGATATAGTCACAAGGTTCTTTTTCAAATTTGGTACATAGAGTACATCTTGCAAATGGAGGACTTGTCCTTGAGACAAGTGGAGGGTCACAGTCCCTGTCCCTTTCACGGGATATGTGGCATTATCTCCAAGGATAATTTCCAGATTCGTATCCTTCTCAACTATATCAGAGAGTGCTTCCTTAAACCCAATGATGTGCCTTGAGGCACCACTATCCATCAACCAGACATCCATAGTGTCAGGTGGAGATGCAGCAGAGAGGGCAGATACAAGAATGAATTCATTTCTTTTATCAACAACATTTGATTCATCATACCTGGAATTTCTTGGCCTTTTGAAAGGTTAATCATTTCGGCCCGAGGGATCCTTCTTCTTTCCCTGGAACCTGTTGTTCCTTTGATTGCCATCCCTCCGGTTGTTGTTGTTGTCATCATCATCAAGAGAATCCTTCTTGAAAGAGCATTCTCTAGCATAGTGACCTGACCTATGATAGGTGAAACACTTGCCCTTCTTCCCTTGGGCCCCTGCTCTTCCTTTGTTCCTTGGACCACCAATGTTCTTCCTTCTAGAATGAGCAGCGTAGGCAACATTTCCTTCGTTTTCATACTCCTTCATTCTTTTCTCTTCTTGAACGCATCTCGACAGTACCTCGTCAAAGTCAGGTATGACATTATTATTGAGAATGGTAGTGTTGAATACTTGCCATTCAGATGAGAGCCCTCCAAGTGTGGTGAGTACCATCTCTCGATCAGCTATTGTCTCCCCAATAGCCAGCAGATTGTTCCTGATCTCAGTCAGGTTCAGAAAGTATGATTGGACAGACTCATCCCTACCTTTCTTCAGATTCTTCAATTGATTCTTGAAGAATAGCACCTGGTTTGCATTGTTGGCCTTGAACATTTGGATCAACTTATCATACATCTCTTTGGATGTGCCTAGCTCAAAGATGTAGGCCACCAGATTCTTATGAATTGATTCCCTGATCATCAGCTTTGCTTTGATCTCCCCCTTCTTATATTTTGTTTTGGCAACAATATTAGCAGTGGATGGAGGTTCTTGGATTTTACCCTGCACATAGTCCATGACATCTTGGTCTTCTAATTTAAGATCCAATATCATCTTCCAAGCATGGAAGTCATCCTTCCCAGTAAACTTGTCATCCTCCTTGAAGCCATAGTTTGTGGAACCCATTTTTTCTTCGGTGATTGCTACAAAATAGGGCTTGTCTTCACCTTAGCTCTGATACCATGAAAATTTTTGTAGATGTTCTATGCTTGATGCAACTTTACTTTTTACAACAGCAATCACATAAACAATCAAGTAAAATGCTGATAAAACATACCAGTAGATCAATAGAAGACAAGTCAGAAACAGATAAAGGTGTTGGCGCGTTACGGTCGTCAACAGGATGCTTCAACCAGCAAAGACTCCTTGATCAGCCAACCCAGCATGTGTCACAATAGCCCTCAAAACAGCGACACGGTTAACTCAAATTCAACCCCAGAAAAGTCAACGTTGTCCAGAAAAGTCAACGCAGGACAACAGCAAGAAAGTCAACGCAACTCGGTCTTCGGTCAACCTTTTGACCTCAGTTTTTGTGCCAATATGTACGACCTTCCAAAATCGAAGTCTCCACCAAAATTCAGCCTCTTTGGACCATGTGTTGACCAAAGTCAACGCAGGTCAAACTTGCGTGGAAACCTTAGCTATAGTAAATTCGTCCAAACCCTCGCTGCAATAAATGCGTCCTTCTTTCCCACGTGTGAACCAAAACTTCTTCCAAGGAGCTCGTACTAAATCAGAAGAGGAGATGTTGTGTGAGGATGAGATGAGTTAAATGTCCTCCAACGTTGACTCTATTTATACCAATCACTGAGGGCGTGTGACACATTTGCTAGGGGTGTAAAACCTTAAGGCCGAACTGCACATATTTTGAAAGTATTAAAATAAATTCAAAATAAATGTTCTTCTCATCGGATTAAGATCAATTTTAGATCGATCTTACACCTCTGTGAAAGAGGAACCCAATAAAAATATTGGTATCTTCATCTGAGCATCACAACATGGAGTTTGGACCTAGTTGTCCAATTTTAACATAGAGTTTTCTACCAAATTCATTCTAGGAAACCTTAGAAATATTTCCCACAGCAGAAAAAGGTTCCCGGCAAGGATAAATAGCAGGAAAAATCTCAAGCACGGGTATTTGAAGGGAAAGATGATGGGGGAAGACCAATGTTATCAAAATCGGTGGAACCAGCTGGTCTGATCGATTTGACTCTCAAGCCATTCTATTTTGAGGTCTGGAACTCGAAATGGGAGGGAAAACAAACAAAATTGTACTACTGATTCTTCTTTCTAGAAATATCTCACAAATATAGGGAACAAGGATGAAATATCGGGTGGAATATGCTTATGGAATTGAAGCAAGTGGAAAAAAATGTTAACAGAGTCATATACAAGGGTTTTTGGATTCTTAATGATTCATTTTCTTTTTGTATGCGTATGAGCCAAAAGGAGGAGGCATAATGTCAAAAGCAACGTGGTGAAGCACAATTATCCAAGGAAAAAAGGAGGAGAAACAAGTCTGAACTGAGAAATACTCTAACCTAGTCAAGAATGGTACAACAAGTTTCCCTAGTTGTTGAAGATGCCAGGAAGAGATTCAACATTAGAAGTTTGGAAAAAAATGTTTGACATGTGTGAGAGGGAAGAGACAAATTTTAGAGTTTCCCAAGCCATATATGCATATGGGATTTCATTCCATGCAGTTCAGGCTCCATCTTGGCAAGAAACAGTTAGAGCAGTGATTGAAGCACTTAGGGTTGCAAGGGACTGAACTTGAAAAGGTATGAATTGTTCTTCTATGGAAAGGACATAGGGGAAGACCCCTAGATTGGGTGTAAAGACAATTTAAAACTGTGTAAGGAGCTAATAAAAAATCTCTATCTCTTAGGGATTTATTCCATGGAAAATGCATGAACAAATGATGGCAGGAATATTTGATCTCATGGCTTGAAGTTAGCATGGGATTTGAAATTTCAAGGAGTGAAAACCGAGGAAATGAACCATAGCTTAAATTCTAGTGCAATTAAACTTTTTGAACAAGATAAGCTAGTTTAAATGGTAAAAAATGAGGGGTCTGACGAATATATTTCCATAGTAAAATACATGCTAAAGATGGAAGAAGAAATGACGAGGGAAAGATCCTTATGGTGGCACTTAGTCTGAAAGTTAGAAATTCCTCTTAAAGCTAAATCTTTCTCTGGTTAACTTTCGACAACAAAATTTTAATTTGGGATAATTTCCAGAAGATAAACATGCAGGAATATGTATTTTGTGTAAGACAAGTGAGGAATCCGTGGATGAATTGTTTGTTTCCTGTTTTTGGAGCTTGCCTATGGATAGCCTGTAATATATTGATTTATTGAGAAGCACGAATAGAGTATAGTTCCAGTACAGATGGGAACAGAGATGTTGGCAGTGATGAGAAATCTTAGAGGTGACTAATTGATCCCAGATCAAATCATCTTGGCAGCCCAATGCGAATATATAAATGTGGTTGGGTATTTTTCACCTTCATTTAGTGAAAAATGATCTAAATCACCAAAATATGCACCAATGTGGGGTTAGATCTAAATCAAGAGGCAGAATCACATGATAGACAGAGTCTATTGTTACCTGGATATCAAATGGAACTTGTAACTTCAGTGGCCAGTGCTTCCAAAGGACCAGTTATAATGGTCATCATGTCTGGAGGTGGAGTGTCCATTCAAAGGAGGATTTTTATATAAAAATTTCTTGAACATGTCCCATGATCCATTTTCACATCGGTTTCAAACCTCTTCTCGTGTTAGTGACCCATTTTTTCAACCAGCATCACCATATAGAAATTTGGATCAACAGGATTGGGTAAAACATGTCCTTTTAGGCCAAGGTTCGGTTTAGGTCTAATTCAAAAAACCACATCACTTGTACCCAAATTGATTGCAAGGCCTCTAGGATGATTCAAAGCTAAACCTGCCAATCTATTTGGATTGTCTCCAAACCACTGGATAACCAAACAATTTTCGTCAAACATGAATTTGTCTACAAAATATGACCTTAAATTACCAACAATAGCATATGATGGAGCCAATGGTCCAAGTTTCTTTTCCAAGTTTGGAGCAGTGGCCTCTAAGGCTTCCTTAGACCAATTTCTTTCTCTTAGATCCATAAAATTCATCCCTGCTCCATCGGTTTCATCAATATTGGCATAGCCACCAATAAAAAGGGATGTCATGAAAGAAATTACAAGAGAAATTATTTCAGTGTTATCATAGATATCCTTGTTTTTTTTATATAATTTTCGTATCTGAGGTCCTGTGTATCTTTCATGTGCACACGACCCTTTTGTTTGTCTTGGCCCATGGTTCCTGGATCCTACTTTCCTCCTCCTCCTCCTGTCGGATGGGGGCCTAGACCATGGGTTTCATCCTAGAGGTCTTTGAATGAATTGCTCACAAATGAAAATGAACAAACTGAGGACTCATTGGAGATACGATGCTGAAGATCCGCACAAGGCTGAGGATAAACTAACTCTAAAAAGCCTTTCACATTTGAACAGCTCCATGCAGCTTCTGAGGTGACATTGAAGGAAATGTTTGACATACAAATATTACTAAAGGGAGCTTTCTGGATCCCATTAAAGTAACCTGCAATAGTGATATTCTCACCCACAATGTCCTTAAAGATGATCCTATCTATGACAGGGAGAGCATCAGGATTATAGCGATCATCGAGATGGTCACCATAGAACCCAGTAAAACCAATGGCATGCTTCACATTTTTCATGGTCACATTGGATATAAAGATGCCCTTCACATAACCTCCACTGCCTGCAGACGTCTTTACACTGATAGTTGTTTCTATGTTGATTACAAGAATATCTTCTACATGAACATCTATGATCCCTCCATACATTTCACTACCCAATGCAAGTCCTGCACTTGTATGGCTTTGACTGACTATGTGGTGGATAATAATGTTGAAACTGGGATGCCCAAAAGCAATACCATACTCATCCCAGCCACTCTCTATAGCAATTGAATCATCACCAGTGTTGATGTAACAATCTTCTATGCAGACATCATTGCAGGAATCTGTCAAATAATAATACATCACAATGAGAAATCAACTTTAGAGCCACTATGGCATTGTAGTGTACAAGGCAGTAACAAATAATCAGCAAGTTTCTTCTGTGTTGTTCAGAGGTATAATTTTAATTTGAGAGCCCCAAAATCAGTTTATAATGGATTGTAAAGATTAAAGTTATTGCACTTAGGTCGATGATCACTGCTAACAAGAAAAATCACATTCAGACATTTTGGTTGAATAGTGGTAGCTATTAGAACGAACATGTAAAAACGAGAATTAAACACATTGACATGTAGCAAGAAAGTAAAAAGCCACTAATTTCAGAGATAGAACTGGGGGCCTGGACCATTGGTTTCAAGACCCTGGGCCTTGCTTGATCTTTGAGGCCTAGCCAATTTTGAGCTAGTGGCTAGGAATTTATTGTTTATTGGGGGTGTGTTTGAATCTATTGCTTGATCTTTGCAAAAGCTAGTCATTCAGTTTGACAATGGCTCGGAGTTATATGGCTGCGTTCTTAGCAATTATTGTTGTACTCGGATGGGCTGAATATGCCACAACAGCGTCTGTCGAATATGTGTGTGATCCTTTGAGATTTCGCTTTGGGATTGAATATGAAGGATCTGGCATATTGTGATAAATCATTGCCATTTGCAGAGCGTGCAAAAGACTTGGCGAGTAGGTTGAAATTGGCTGAGAAAGCTAACCAGATGGGAAACACTGCTACTGGAATACAGAGGCTCGGAGTTCCCAAATATGAATGGTGGTCTGAGGCATTGCATGGAGTGTCTAACGTTGGTTTTGGTGTCAAATTCGAAGGCCCTGTGTCTGCTGCAACGAGCTTTCCTCTTGTCATTTTAACAGCTGCTTATTTTAATGAAAATCTATGGAGAACCATTGGAGAGGTAAGTACTAATTGTTTATTAATTAGTATACATTTCAGCACCCAGTTCCCAATCCAAAATTTCAATTCTAGACTATTTTTGAAAGGATCTATGGGATGACAATTAAGACTTTTAATTGAATAGAATAACATTGAATGCAGGTGATGTCCACTGAAGCATGAGCCATGCACAATGTTGGCTTGGTAGGCTTGACATATTGGAGTCCTAACATTAACGTTTTAAGAGATCCAAGACGGGGTCGTTCCCTAGAAACTCCGGGAGAGGACCCTTTTTTCAACTAGCATCACCATATAGAAATTTGGATCAACAGGATTGGGTAAAACATGTACTTTTAGGCCAAGGTTTGGTTTAGGTCTAATTCAAAAAACCACATCACTTGTACCCAAATTTATTGCAAGGTCTCTAGGATGATTCAAAGCTAAACCTGCCAATCTATTTGGATTGTCTCCAAACCACTGGATAACCAAACAATTTTTGTCAAACATGAATTTGTCTACAAAATATGACCTTAAATTACCAGCAATAGCATATGATGGAGCCAATGGTCCAAGTTTCTTTTCCAAGTTTGGAGCAGTGGCCTCTAAGGCTTCCTTAGACCAATTTCTTTCTCTTAGATCCATCGGCTTCATCAATATTGGCATAGCCACCAATAAAAAGGGATGTCATGAAAGAAATTACAAGAGAAATTATTTCAGTGTTATCATAGATATCCTTGTTTTTCTGATATAATTTATGTATCTAAGGTCCTGTGTATCTTTCATGTGCACAAGACCCAGTAAGAAAATCCAATTCAAGTATTGCGCCAAAAACCTTCTCAATTTCTCTGCACTGTGATGTTGTACTATTGTCCATACAAATAGATGATTCATTTGTGGAGAAATCATCTTGAAGCAAGAAACCAAAGGATCTTTTGGATTCACTCCTTTTAGAATGGATTCCAGGGAACCATTTCTCCAATAAACACTCCCGAAACACTGCCCACTTCCAGATTTAGCCCAGATTTTATCAAACTTTAAATTCTCCTTCTTCAATTTGTTCAGTATGAGGTAAAGAGCTTCTACCCATATCAAAGGTGATGACACAACACACCCATTTCCCGATGGATCTCTGTATACTCCATGCTTTGTCTTTTAATGTGGTAAATTTGAATCAAAATAAATTGTTTCAGAGAGGACAATACACATATTATAGTACAAAATAGTTGTTTTAAGAGACCTTCATAAACTAAAATGTGTTTTTCTATTTTAGATATCCCATTTTCTTATAATCTTATTTAATGCATTGAACGCTATATTGGACCTTATGGGCTCCTCCCTTGACTGGTTGATGTAAACGATTGCTTTTATTGTCAACAAAATCATGTGAAGTATATAGAGGAGTCGTCCTAAAGCACCATGTACTTTCTCCAAAAAAAATCTTACAGTTATTCAAATTGGATTCAAAACTTTTTACACCAAAGTTTGGAACATTGGAATTTTGACATGCATAAGGAGAACTAAAGATATTCACAGTGCTCATCCCTCCATCACCATTTGTCTGCCTCATAAATGTGGTTGTAGAAAAGCAACTTGCAGGGGTCACAGATGCTATATAATGTGGTTGGTGCCTATCTTCATCTGAAATTGGGTATTGAAGTTGTTGTTCTAGGTATTGAACTTTCCTATTCATTTGTAACTGTTCTAGACAAATCTTTTCATATTGTTGAGGGATTATTTCAGCAACATTATCAAGTAACTCATTTGCTATTAAGATAAGTCCATATTTCATCTCCCGTAAATGTATTGTTGCTTCTGCACAAATAGTTACCTGCACACCATGACTACAAAAATAATTTTTATCATATTGTATTGGATTGCTTGAACCATGCACACTAGTTTCCCTAAAATATGACTTTTTCTAAGTATCAGCAGGAGTAACACTAGGTTCTATGCTTGGAAATTTAAAAACTAGAGTCTTTTGTGTTAAGTTTTTCACCAACAACATTATCCTCACTGGCCTCTCCAATGCTCTCGCAGTCCAAAAGATGCACCAATGTGGGATTTCTTTTGACATCATATATCTCTGAACCAAAACGGTATTTGAGCATGCTCACTTATTTCCATCTTTAATATTTAAGAATAATTATTAAAATCCATTTAATTTCCATGGCATTTGTTTCATAAAATCGTGGGAAACGTTGCAAATTAGTTGTGCAAAAGTTACCCAGAAGATGCTTCCCTCTGTGGGGTTTCCAACAAATATCTACAAGTTTCAATAAAAATTTACAAACTTATTCTTGTGTTGAAAAGGTTGAATTGGTGTGCATATGCAATGACATTTTATTGCAGTTTTTTTTTTCCATTTGTTAGGTTTCGACAGGTAACATTGTCACTGTATATTATGATATTTGCAGGCAGAAGCATGGTAAGAGTGGAGGTGATGTAACAACTTTTGAATACAGAAGCATGGTAACCTGAGGTGATGTGACCTGATTTTTAGGTGCTTTCTACTTTTCCAGCTTGCTAAGCGGAAAAACCTTTTGGGATTGCAAAACAAGGAAATAAATTGTCGAGTAACATGAACCTGTTATCCCAGTCTATTCCATTATCAAAAGTCCAGATCGCATCAGAACTCTTCTCAGTAACCTTCCTTGGTTTTGTATATTGCTCACTATAAGCATCTTGGAATTCAATGATATGATATGGGACTTAAAGTCTTTACAGAGATCTGTTACTTTTGTTTAGTTCCATTTGGGTATTTGCTTTATTAATATTTTGTCAGTAGTGAATTTAATTGGTAATTTTTGTTTATTAACTTCCTTGTTGATACAATGTTACCAAATGGATCATAAACCAAGCAAAGCTAAAATAGTGTTTGAGGGCCTTTTTTACATCCATACTCGTTTAGAAGCTTAGCAGCAGGTATTTCAGGGATTGTTCCACTTGTTGAAACTTGAAATACTTGTTTGAGATACCTAATGGACTGGACAATTTTATAGTTTTAGTGAAATCAAAGATTTTTTTAAAAGCCAATGTTGATAAGACATGGACCTTTTGTCATTACAAGATATCTGAGTACTCGAGTAGCCTGCCATGCATCAAGGGCTTTGTCCACAACTTAGTTTCATGCTGTGAAGTTTAATTCAGAACAGTTGGATATGATCTGTGGCTTATCTTGATATCTCATCCAAGTTTCCTAAAATTGAAGTAATGTCAAGAAACCACAAGAAAGGGAAAAGTAATATTGATCACTTAGTTTGCTTGAAGTATCTTATCAATACCAATTCTAACGCAACAAAACATCTATTGTCGTTTTTTTTGGGTAAATAGAAAGATATTATGTTAATATACAAGCAATATTACAAGGATTTCAGATAGATATCCACTAGGATTTTTAACTTCATCCTAAGATGCAATTCTGCCTAGAATCTGGACATCAAAACATGGTTTTGAGGATAAATCAACCTTTCCATTTTAACAAAAAGTACTGAGATTTTGAAAGTTTCTGAAAGTAAACCCAAGTGGATCAGTTCTAGCAAGATCTATGCTTCCGATTCTATCTTTTTCATCTAAACAACCTAAAATGCATTACAGGTTTGATAAGGACAACCGCTTGTTTTTTGTTAAACTATAAATCGGTAAACCAGAATACTACTGTATTATCCCATGTTATTACTTTTGCTGCTAGCTGAAAATGAAATCTCAAAAAGAGAATATATTTCCATGGGACATAGTTACTCTTGAGCTGCAGGCTCTCCTTGTGTTTGGTTCTCCATTGCTGTAGGATGGATCACAGACTTCCTATTGACAGTCAACGTATTGACTCCAACTTTTGCCAAATATAATGGGTCAAGATCTGGAAGTATGCAGAAATTGCTACTATCGAATGCAGAAGGGATATGTTTTATACCTATCGTCCATGTTGGGATCCCTCTCTCGCTTGGCGTGATGGACCTGAGCTATGATGCATGAAGGATCTGAGGCCAGTCATCATTTTGAGAACCAAGTGCCAGCGTCCATTATTCTTGTTGAGCTTCTATGGCAGAATACGTGCTAAACATGCATATCTTTACTATCTTCTTGATCCTTTCCAAATTATCTTTCACCTGAGCAACTATCATATCCTCGACTGGCCACTTTAAATTTACTGCTGCTTTGAAAACATATCTCTAACTTCTGGTATTCTTCAGGTTAATGAGAAGATTAAGGGCGTCCAAAATCCTCTACACCAAATATCTCTCTTTCCTCTATCGCTCCTATGTCATTTTATTTTCACTCTTAGAGGAGAAGGGTCAACAACTTCATAAATTGTTTGATGGGCTTTGTTACACACCCAAGTGGGTAACCCCTAGGAGAAAAATTTTGTCATATGGATGGATCACTGATTGAACAAAATTATAGATCATTTTTGGTTGTATTATTGTTCCCATGCTTCACCTTGGTGGTTTTTACTTACCCCTAGTCTAGTGTGATCTTCCCTGAGGCCTTTCGTCCCTGATCTATTTTGTTAAACAAAATAATGTACATAAAAAATTGCTCAAGTTTGCAGATTCTGTCAGTTTCTGCATTCAAATTTAGCTCTTTTGCCTCAGTTTTGTTTCCAATATACTTCCAAATTTGATGAGTTTTAGTTTTGGATATAAATTTTATGGGTGTTGGATTTGAGATTGAGTTCATCCTCAAGATATATGCAATTGGGATTTTTCTTTGTTTTTGAATTCTCACATTCAAGTTGTCTGTTGTTCACGCAGGAGCAACAATTCTGTGGGACCTCATTGTTGGTGGGTCGGATGTTTCCTATCGATCAGAGTTTTTGTTGAGTGCACAGGGAAGCTATTCAACTCTAATTGACAAGAACAAAAAGTTGTCTTCATCTAATGAGTCAATTTGCAATTCCTTCAAGGCATCAGAGGCAGGGAAGGTAGTTCTGATAATAGACAACTCCTCTTCAAACAAGAAGAAGGCTATAGCCTATAGATACATGGTAAAAAAGAACATAGTCTAGGAGTTCAAGCCTTGCAGTAGATTAGATGTACTTAGAAAGCTTTCTTACATTCAACAATCAGAAATGTTAGTAGTTAAGAATGTGCCATCATGTTGGAGAAACAAGTTTGTCTCTTTGGAAGCTGGAAATTTTATCTACGTATGTGCTACTATATAAAAGTTAATATTGGTAATAATAAAGGTTGGTTGTGTTTCCAGCGCAGATCATCACTGTGAATTCCACAGCTTTTCATGTTTGTGATTGATAGGTATATGATATACATGGTAAAGCAAGTATAAATAAAATTTATAAATATTGACCACCCCAAGGATTGTTAAATTTTTTATTTATTGTTTACCCCATACACAAATCTATAGAAATAATATTTTTAGTTCGAAAATTGAATATTGTATTAAATTCCTCATCAATAAAAATGCTCTTCAAGTAATGGTCTACATTCAGAGGGTTACCTATATCTAAATGAAATCAGTCTATGTTCCATTATTTTATAGATCATTACACATTAAACCGACTTTACTCCTTGACTAGCATTGCATTCAACATTGTGCACAAGTATGTTTTAAATGGATCAATCAAAAGTATGATTTTATCTATATTTGATAATGCAAGTTGAATACATCATACAATACATAGGAGCGCTATGGCTATGAAGTTCAATATGAAATAATATATTGATTGCTACTATTACTATTATATAAGGGGTGCTCTTCCAATGGCCATTTATTAACTATGTGAAGAAGGCTTTGTGGAATTTTTATTTACTATAAGATTATGTATAGCTGAGTTGCGGACAACTAAGTAGAATTTGGTAGGAAGTTTGGAGTATGTGTAATTCATAATAATCTTGTCTTCTCTTCATTGATGACTTTTCAATGTGTGAGTTTTGACCTAAGCCATTGCATTATCAATGTGTCAAGGCTCAAAACTCGACCTATATGCCAACTACTTCTTATGATCATTCCTAGGAACATGAATCGTAATTTTTGTAGGTTTAAAATTTATCACAAGTTTTCTCTATTGTGGTCGAATTTGTGGAGGTTATCTCAAAATTTATTTAAGGTACCATGGATCTAAATTTCTTATGAACTTTCAACACTATAACAAACTTTGGTGCAAATTGTTGATTAATTCTCACTTGGTTAGGGTTATAGATGTTAATGAAAATTTTGTGTGCATGCATGAGAGTTGGGTGCAAATGCACAATGTTGTGTAGCATTAGTGTGACAAATATGGGATAGTGCAAAGCATAGTTTTGAAGATTAGTCTAAGTTGACTCATACCTAATCAACTTAGTCAAGTTGATTGTTGGTTGAACGGTTAATTGTTGGTTCAATGGACAGAAGATCTTGCAGGCACAAATACCAAAGGAAAAAATGGAGCCCATCATCGGGTAATCTTTGTAATTCTCCACCACTGCTACCTTCCATGCTTCTTCAAACTCCTCTCCAACCTCAATATCAGTGCTAGTAGTAGCATGAGCAACAACACTACGCCTAGCAGAACTAGAAGAACATGTTTTCCAAACTGCACGAGAACTAATTCCCTCACGAGTCACCATGTGCCATGCTTGGTCTCGGTGGTTCTCTTCCTTCTACTCCTGGTTCAACTACCATATCTTCATTGGAACCAACACCCCGAACTCCACTAGACAATGATTCACCATTTTGTAGTAGTGATTCGCCATTTGTACTGGTGATTCGCCATGATTTTACAAGATAATATAATCTCGTGAGAGATTCGCAAAAAAATTATATATACATATTATATTATTAATAAAATCGCCTTCCATTTTTCCTATGTATCATGGGGATTCGCCCATTTATTATATATATAAATTTAGGGGGGTTCTTAAAATTTTCCCTAGTGAGGATCACACACCTCCAAGCCTCCTCAACCCATTGGCTAAATGGGGAGGGTCAATCCCAACAAGCTCCTCTCGTGGTTATGATTCCAACTGGGGTATACTCTGCATAGACCAACCTGTGGAGGAGATACTCGACTTGTCAAAACAGTCAAGGATCACACACATCCCATGGGTGACAAATAGGGGAGAAACTTATTCAACCCTATTGTCCATAGTTCCCTCAACCCCAGGAGCCCTCTATCTCAATTCCTCATTTTGGGAGCTCGACAGAGAGGAAGAGTTGGCTCAATGTCCTCGATCAGCACTACTCTCATCTGGTATCTACAAATTCTTGTACCTATAGGACATCAAATCAAGTGTTATGTTAGAACATACATCATCATGTAAATCGCATCAAGATACCAATAAAAACAAGATACCAAAACCATCCTCCCTATCATGGAGGTGTCAAATGCGCATGGATACTATAATCATCCTCCCTCTCACAGAGGTGTCAATCACAAGCCTCAGTGTGTCTCGAACAACTGCGTTGTCTCAAATGAATGGAGAACACATAGTCCCAACTATACGTATTTGAAATTCTTTATCATCATCGTGTATCCATGTCTTATCCAGATCATGCTCGGTCAGCTCTCTAAGGAGCTTCTACATCATGCCTCACAGCTAGCCTTGCTAGCGGCATTGTACCCAACCTCGATTGTGCTATGGACCTCTCGTCCACGATATCATGGAAAATCTCATATTAAGGCAGCATCCAAATGTGCTCATCAATACTAATCCAAAATATCAATAGTTCATTCACGCCGCTACATATCATGGGAGAAATATCTCAACCAAATAAAAGATGTTTGGTGGCAATTTTGAGTGAAGCAGCTCAAACATGAATTCAATCATGTTCTATACATATCATATATGGATGAATGTTGAAAACAAAACATCAATGCTTCAACTAATTAACAAATGCCATATCACATTCAATCAACATTTGAACTTTAAATCAGCATATCCAAGAATTTACATTACACAAAGACATCTCAACAATCTTGCAATATGTAATTTATTTCCCAAATTCCATAGATCAATTTATCATGACATGATACATCATTACGATATTCAAAAGCCATCTCCCTCTTACTTAGATTTTCATAAGCTCGTCACCTGTCAAGGATAGACTATCAGTGTGTATAATTAAAGTCATAATCAAAAATCAAGGTCATCCCTTAGAATTCATTATCCTAACTTCACCAAATAACAGTCACATAAACAAATATGAATCAAGGAGTTTGCATCACGCAACACTCTCTATGAGCCCAAGGCCTTATCATGCCAACATATCCTGCCTTACTCAAATCAAAGTTAAGTCAACAAAATCAGCTCATCCAAGTTTAGAAGCTAGTCACAACTATTATCAAAGACATTAATTTCATAGTTATCAACTCTTTCAAGGGGCAGCCCAAAAGGGTAACACAGGGGCAGCCTGTGTTGCACAGTGGCTACGCTGGGCAGGAGAAGTTGACGCAGAGGCTGGAGGAGCAGCGTTGGGGTTCCAGTGGGCCAGAAAGGGCTTGTATTCAGCGTATTTCAGAGGAGTGCTTCCTCGATTGAATCAGCCAAATTTTTTGTCTCCGAGTGATAAGTACATCTGTCGTGAAATTCTTTATTTGGAAAACCATTACTGGTGCCCTTGATTGTATTCAGATATTCTGCTTAATAAACAAACCCTCTAAGAGTTGTTGCACTATTTTTCCCACATTGGGTTTTTCCGAGGACATTGTCCAAAAAATATTGTGTCCTTTGCCATGTGTCCTTTGATATGTGTAGGTTGCAATTGTATTTGCTTTGATATTTTACTGAATATTCAAAATATAACTTGTTAATTAAATAAAACAAGTAGGAGAAGTAAATCAAGATATTGCATTAGGGTTTCTATATTAAGAAATTTTCACAACCTCTAGTCCTCTGTTCTCCATGGCCAAAAGCAATAGGAGATTCTTGTCCAATCCCGGTACAAACTACACTTCACTCACCTCCATGATACCTCCTAATTCCATCTAAAACTCAATGCTACCAATGCCTTCTACTACATACTTGCATTATCACCAAGCTCTACATGTATATCTCTAGGCTCCTTGGTCATGTTGGTGAAAATGTCTCAAAATCACGTTATGTGATGAGATGCTCCATTGTCCACAAACCAAACACCTTTCGTGATGGTTTCAGAAAGGAATGACACAAAGGCAAAGTTCTTCTCGAACTTTTCAATCAAATCTTCCATCTGTTTAATGGTTGTTGTGGTTGTCTTTCCCTTGCCCTTATTTCTATTTGGACACTAACTAGAAAAATGTTTGAAGTTGTGGCATGCAAAGCACTTGACTTTGCTCATGTCCTTATCCTTTTTACCCTATGAAGGTCCACCTCCACTTTGGTTCTACTTAGCCTTCCCTTTGCTCTTTTTCGCTTGTGCAGCAAGATTAAGCTCCTCTTTATCCTCACCACTCCTTCATTGTCCTATGGTTAATGAATTCTCCCTGATCTCCTTTTGGATGAAAACATCCCACAACCATCCATAATCAAGAAGTCGTTGCCTAGCAAGGATTCCATCCACAAATGTGGTTCAATGCTTGGCGCATCCTTTCTGAGCCACTTTCACAAACTTTGAAGCATTCATTGCCTCCCCAACAACTGACAGCTCATCGCGAGCCTATTGGACCCTTATAAGGTAAGATGCTACGGACTTTGATTTTTTTATCGTGATGCTGTTTAATTTTTCCTGCAACAGCATCTTCCTGTTTTTGTTTGAGCTCTGATAAAGATTGGTTAGGGCTACCTACATCTAACGTGTCGCATCCTTCCAAATTATGTGACGAATTATATGATCCCTCACACCATCCAAAATTATATGCCTCACTTTCACGTCCTTAAGGTTATGCTCGACTACTTAGTTTGGATCTGAAGGAACGTGGATTTGTGTGTTCACAAAATCTCACAAACGACTCATTTTTAAAACTATTGGTGATTCGCGCTCCTTCCACGGATTGAAGTAAGCGGCCCCATCCAACCTGTCTTCATATCTCAAACAACTCAGTGATCCCATCTCCCAAACTGACCTAGTAAATTGGCCACAAAACCCTAGTTGCAAATTTAAACTAATTTTGATACATAAAAAGAAGAAATTCGCTATTAGAAACCCTAGTGATCTCAGATCTCTCTCTCAAAGTTTTCTAGAGCTTTGATACCATGTTAAATCTCCTAAATCCAACCCAGATTTATTTTCTCGCAACAATTGTTTAATCCTAGAAATTTATTTTATTATCCAAATAAATTTTGAATTGTTCAAAAATGAAATCATTGGTATTTTAACCTCTACAAATTTATATGCAACAGAAATAAAATTAGAGAGATCAATCATACATTACAACAGATAAATACCCACAACAATTCTCTATTAATTGATCTCAGGAAAATCAGGGTTTCGACCCACAGATTAATTACAAGGAAATATGCATTGATTAGAACATGTTGATGTAACTCAACCCCACAAAAATAATTTGGCCTGCTAGATATTAGCCTTTGAAGAAATTCAACCCACAGAATTTCAGCCCACCTCTCACCAGCAACTCGGACATAAACCTTCCCCTCGAACAGCATTTCCGCCTCAAGAAATTCAGCCCTGGAAAATCAGCCTCTCCAACAATTTGCCCTCCTCACTTCAACAATTCAGCTCTGCAATCTCCAAAAATTCAACCTCTTGGAAATGCTCTTGAATCAACCTGCAATCTTCCTCTTTCTTCTTAGTCTACATGGACCTCTTGATCTAAAGAAATCGCTTTCCCTCTTTGAGAAAATCGTTTTCCCAAAATGAAGTAGCTGCCTTTCTTACTGTTGTGTCTTCACCTCTCTTAGTCTTCCATTTATAATCTTCATCAAGCCCAAATCTCTAACCCTAATCTCCCTTCTAGAAGATCTAGGAGATCATGGGTTGAGACTATTGCAAAGTTAAATAATTTTATTATTTATCCACAGAAATTGACTTCATAGTCCATAATAATTGACTTTAATTATTGTAATTTTCCTAACTTAGAATTAGGAAAGAATTCATAAATCGCTTACTCCTCCAAGCAAGCACCTAAAGAGGCAATTAACTATCTCCTACAAACTAAGACACCAGACTCATGTAGAAGATTTTCCGAAGCAACCACAAAGCCTAGCCTAAGGGCCTTCCCCATAACTTTTGATAGTGAGATTTTACCAGAACTTGATTGAAGCTTAGAAATTTTACAGCCCCATATTGAAACTTTTTGATGTCAACTTTTGACTTCATACTAATTATTGAGAATGTGAATGGCCTTATTTATAAAGCATTTCATTATCCAATAGAACATAAACATTGGTATGAGTTTGCAGAACAGTATCAATCCATCTATACCCATTTACACGGACCTGCAAAGGTTGCCTACATGTATACAAATCAAATGAAGTGAATTTTCAATTTTAATCTGTAGAAGGAAATGACATCTGGTAAAACAAAAATTAGGATGATGGAGAAGACAATTCTGAGAGTCACCTCATGCAAGAAGATACAATCAGTAAAATCTAAACCTCGTTAACCAAGCTAGACTATTTATCAGTTCATGCTTATAATTCTGTGAAAAACAGTCATTTATTTTCTGAAATGATCATTCGCTATCTTTGGATAAGCATTTCTTTGGTATGATGTAACATAGTTTTGTCATAAAACATCTTTCTTAGGAAAAGATAGAACTACATCATCTTCAACATAATATGAAAGTGCATTGGAGAATTACCACCTTTTTTTAATTCAATATGAAGAGTTAAGAGTCGCTAACTTGGCTCTTATTAAAACCCTTATAAGTACTTATCACAAGTATTTTCTGCTCGCTAACTTGGGTCTTATTAAAACCCTTATAAGTACTTATCACAAGTATTTTCTGCTCCATTTTATTCAAAGAATGAAACATTAAACATGGAATAAACCATCAGACAAAATGCATAAATTATAACACACAATAACCTGAAGGAGTAGAAGTATTAACACTGCCCTTTCTCATCCTCTATTGCCACCTACCTGCATGCTAGGTGGCATGGACACCAGAAAGCCTCTTCTGGCCATCTTTGGAATAACCCAGACTGTTCAGTTTTTGAATAAGTATTCTTTCTGCAAGTGCCTGAAAGAAAAGTGTTTCAACTTGAAATGACAATAGTCAAAATATGAACGATGCAAATAGAATACCTGTTCAGATTTTAAAATAGTGTGTAATACAATTACATGATCAACTACAGTATTACATAAAGCACATAGCTTAAAATACTTCTAATAGGATTGAGAAAAGATGGAATTCTGTATTTGCCGTCTCATTTTCAAAAGTACCTCAAGCATTGGACTGTTTTTTGGAATATTGCATGCCAGTATTATATTTAGTCCTGTTCTCAGTACTGCACATAAACACAAGCATGCATATCTATCAGGAAGTTTATATTTAAGCTTTGGTAATCCCATTGAGAGTAAATATGGTGTGCCATTGCTAGACAATAAGAAACGTAATGATAGGTATTAGACATGTAAGATGAAAAAATACCAAGCCTACGAGCAATGCCTGCTCCTGTACTATCAGCACCTCCTCCAAGTAAAGATGTTACACTTGCTCTGTTGTTCTGCACATAGTCAAAGTAAATATATTTCATTTATTGCAGTAACCACACAAGTTTCTGGAGTCCATAGTCATAGGGACAAGCCTTCACCATTGACAATTGTATAGTTTTGTTAGTGATATAATTACTGAAATCAGAGTAGTTCACCCCAAGCTACTATTTCATTTTACTATTGTAAAGGTAAGCCTGCAAGTAAAATCCACTCAAGCTAACCTTTCTGGGATCTGGATGATTGTTGAAGAGCGGAAAGACTACAGAAGAGAAGCATAGAAGAAACAGAATGAGCAACTTAGAAAAACCAAAATTTAGACAAAATAGTAACCACCCCTGCCCTGATACTTCAATGAAATTTCAAAATTATGAAGCTTCGTCAATTTAAACAAATGAATTCATCTAATTGGACCATTTGAACTGCCCCACTCTCCAAAATTTCTTCAATCCAATAGGATCCTTACTCCTAAGTTCTAACTAATGATTTTTCAGATTGCACAGTTGTGCTTGAAGCCTTGAAATTTGTTATCAGATAATGATTAAGGCAATTTTGAGATCTAAAATGGACCTCCTAAGAAAAATGATAAAAGAATAGCGTGCTTGAGCCAGAGGCGTTCTGGGATGGGTGACCTCCCGGGAAGTCCTGGTTACCGGGTGCAAGACCCGGAAGTGATGATTGACGCGATGTGATTCATTTCACTAGTTTCAATCCCACTTCTTCACCCCTATGAGCATCACCCGATGCAATGAGCGCTAAGTGGACTATTCAAAAATCATGATAAATTAGTCAGTTACAACTACCTCTCATGGAAATGGTCATAGAGAATGACTTACTTAACGCAGTTGAATCCCAAAAATGATATCTAATATAATGCACTGCGGAAACCCCTCATACTTAAAAATAAGAGTTATAATTTTTTAAAGAAAAAGAAAGAAAACTATTTTTTTACAGTATTTTTGACTTATCTCCTTATAGGTTTACTCAAATGCTAAGTCACCTGATACGGGGATTCGGGATTCGATGGATACAGGGATTCGAGGATCGAATTCAAGATATGGTGACCCCCAGAATAGGACACGTCCGGGATACGATACGTTATATATTATTTTATTAAATATATATATATATATATATATATATTAAAAATTAGATATATATAATAATATATTAAAAAATAGTTATTTTTTACACAAATTCATTGATTCAAACATAGATTTAAGATCTTAGATACTCATACATGATACATTGATACATCATACAATTGTCAAAATCGCACTTTTATAAGTCAAAATCGCACTTTTCGACTGCTCGAATCCGGCTATACGGGATTCGATTGTATCCGTACAGGATACAATCAGGATTCGACGTATCCTATACGGATACGATCGAATCTGGTGATTTTGGTACGAATCCGTATGTATCGTATCGGATACGACGGATTCGGGATTCGTGGGCCCCACCCAACGAATCTGATTTCTCAGCTCAAATGTCAAGTGTAGGCACCTGTTGGATCCGGAATTTTAATTATGTATCCAATGAGTACCCACTCACTCTACATACTTTTGAGTAAAATGACACCAAAAAAAATTGAAAACACATGATTTTCAATTTCTTCAATGTGGATCTACTCAAAAGTATGTAGTGTAAACTCACCCAACGGGTGCCCACTGCCAACACTTGACATCTGAGAAAATCTATAAGGAGATAAACCAAAAATACAATTTTAAAAATAGTTTTTTTTTTCCCTCCAAAAATATTTAACCCTAGGGATGACACCATCGTCTTTAAACTTATTGGTTCTTTTAAAGTTGATTTTGTTAGTACATTTGTGGCGTTGAGATCAATTTTTTACTTCAAAATTCCCCCATTGGAAACTAGATCATCAAATAATTTTGATGACACCTTTCTTGAACTGACTCCCAAATTCCAATATTTCATTGACAATTATCAGAAATTTGAAACCAATGTACTCAAATGCGATAACCATCAGCCATGTACTAAATGGAAGGGTGTGCCAGAAAGTACAAATTATTTGCCAATCATTTTTCCCTATAATTCAGATTTCATCAAGGCCATGTTTAAGATCTTATTTGTATTATCATCCTAACCATTAACAATGGGAACTAAGGAAAGTAATTCCTATTCACTACCACAAATCCAATGTCAAATGTGAAATAACCCAACCCAATTAACAAATCCATTTCCCTGATCTCTAATAGGGTCAAAAAGAACCGAATCTTGAAAGGAATGTTGATTTGTTGATTTTTAATGTACCTTGGACAAGTGGTTTCCCATGGATTAGTCTCTCCCTAGGGAAAAGTATCCAAAATAATTATTTTTCTAAGTATGACTTTATAAAGTGAAAGTGATTTTATAAGTGGTAAAGTCAATGTTAAATTATAAAGTGAAAGTGACTTTATAAGTGGTAAAGTAAATATTAAGTTATAAAGTGAAAAGTGACTTTAGACATAAAGTACAATGTGGATACTTTATTTAATGGGTGAGTTAAAAAATAGAAAGTGAAAATTAAATGCACATTTATTCTCATCCCTTGATCTAAATCAATCTGAGCCATTAGATCTTAGGGTTTCCCAAAAGTCATTTAGGGAACAAAAGGGGGAAAAGAAAAGAGAGATTACATTCATTCATTCTTCATGAGTGGATTGGAGAAAAGAGGCTGAGGGTTGGAGAAAAGTTCTGAAAGAGAAATTTGTTGCAGCACGCTGAAGGAGTGTTTTCTGGGCAAAGTTGGGCACGAAAATCAAGTCATAGAAGAAATCAGAAGGTACAGTACGAACAACATCTAATGATGTGAGATGCACACAGTTCGAAAGAAGTTTTTGGGAAAAAAAAATTGAAAAAAAATACGTACAATCCATACAGTACAAGCCGCGTCTGTACAATACATTTTCAGATTCAAGTGGGCACGTAAATCAAGGCAAAGTGGGCACGGTTTTCAAGGAGTTTTGGGCTGAAAAGATAAGTTGTGTTTTGTTGTTTTTTTTGTCTGCAAATGTATTTTTCCTGAACTTGAAAGATAAATAAATTTGAAGAGCTCTCTAACAAGTTTTCCCCAAAGAAGATTGAAGGGGTTTTCCCTAGGTCTAAGTTGACCAAAATCTGTGTATTTTTTTTTATGTGTTGTTGGTCTGTTTATGTCCATATTTATTTTCAGCATGTGTTGACAGTTAGTCCCATGTGTTTTAATCTGAAAATTTTATTTCCAGAATTCTATATGTTGAATGTAAGTTTATGGGAAAGGGCATTTAACTGAATGGGAATGATAAGGTGAAATTAAAATCAGGTTGAGATTGTAGGAAATTTTTTTAGTTATCAAATTTCAACATGGTATCAGAGCTACAAGCTGAAAATTGCAGTTTAAACAGCAAACAGTAGTTTGGGATAGCAAACAGTGATTTGGACAGCAAACTGAATTTTTGGACAGCAAACTGATATTTTGGGACAGCAAGGTGAAATTTCACACAGACTGAACTTTTGGGATAGCAAGGTGTGCTAGAAAGTTCATTTCTCCATTTTCTTGGTTTTGATATTTTGGACAGCAGTCATGGCCATGTTCTTAAGGATAGAGGACAGACTAGATGGGATATCTAACTATGCCATTTGGAAGGACAGAATTCAAACAATGTTTGAGGAGGCAGTAGTTTGGGACATGGTGCGGCAAGAGATTGTACCTCCTACTACTGCAGATGAACTTGTTGAATTCACAAAAAATGATTCAAAGGAAAAAAGGATTTTGATGGACAGTCTGAAGGATCATGTGGTTCCTCAGGGGAGAGGAAACACATATGCATATCAGATGTGGAAAGCTCTAACCACTCTCTATCAGAGTACCAATGAGAGCAGTAAGATGGTACTCAAAGAACAATTGAAGAACATCAAGATGACAAAGGCTGAAAGTGTAGTTCATTATCTTGGCAGGGTCAAACAAGTACGTGATGATTTGACTGCTATTGGTGAGACAGTTGCACCCACAGAGTTAGTCAGGATAGCCGTAGCGGGACTTCCTAAGTCTTGGGAGGTCTTTGGAGATATTGTTACCTCTAGGGAGAATCTTCCCAATTGGGACAGATTCTGGGATGATTGTGTGCAGCATGAGATACAAAAGACTGGCAATGGTGGGGTGAAGATAGCAGATGAGGAGGATGTAGCCTTGACAGCTAGGGGGAAGAACAAAGGGAAGGCAAAGAAAAGGGCCTCATCAGATGGCGCTAAGGGAAAGGAGAAGAAGAAAAAGAAATATACGGATATGTCCAAAGTCAAAGAGTTGGGCATGTCAAAAGATGGGACACTATGTGTGAAAATTTCTTAATCTAAGACCCTACTGCAGTATCTTGATTTACTTCACCAACTTGAATTAAGTTACAAATTAATTTCTGAAATATTCAGTAAATCGGCGAAGTAAATACAACTAGCAGCCTACACATACAGATCAATTACTGAATAGCAAGCTCATATGACAAAGTGACAGATTTTTCGGACAAATGTCCCCGGAAAAACCCAACGCGGGAAAACCGATACAACTAGCTCTGGAGGGTTTAATTTAATTCACTTTAATCTTTTAATTTTCTTAAGTTAGACTTAGGGTCCTTAATTAAAAAGATTAATTATTTGAATATCTCTTAAACTTGATGGAATTCTTCTAAACGCTTTTTGGGTCTTGGAGATCTCATGTACTCCAACTCCTCCACAAAATTTGGGAGCTAGAGCACATCCGATGCTACCCCAAAATCTCAACACTATGTTGCTACCTATCTTGAGAGGAAAAACAAGGGGAAGAAGGGCACTACAGCTTCAGCGGAGGTGGAGCAGTTTGCTTCACAGTTTGACAGGGACTTTGCATTTATTACTTCTACATCTTGTAGGAGTACATCATCCAATGTGTGGTACATAGACAGCGGGGCTTCTCGCCATATGACAAGTCCACGGGAGTTCTTTTCAGAGCTTGCAGAGAGGGCACTTGATATTGAGATTGTACTAGGAGATGACCGCACTGTGAGAGCTGTTGGTGTGGGGACTGTGACCTTTGAGAGGGAGTCTTTTCCTCCTTTGAAGGTCATGGATGTTTTGTGCGTTCCGAGGATGAAGAAGAACTTGATTTCAATATCTGCTATGGAGGAGAAGGGGTTTGACGTCACTTTCTCAAGAGGGCAAGTATTGATGCATCCCAGGGGAGCTTCAATCACTTTGGCCAAAGTGATTGCAGTACACTTTGGGAAACTATACAGGTTCAGTTTTTAGTCGGCAGGAGCATTGGTGAGTAGCACATCTAGTAGCACTCACACTAGTACCACCAGCAGTAGAGACTTGTGTGAGTTATAGCACTGGAGGATGGCGCATATGCATCATGGAGCTTTGAGAGTTTTGAGGGAGATCACTACTGGACTTCCTGATTTCAGAGTCGAGCATTATGAGGTCTGCAGAGGGTGTGCTTTGGGCAAGTACACCAAGTTACCAATCCCAGTGAGCGACAGCAGATCTACAGGTATACTAGACTTGATTCATACTAATGTTAGTGGTTGTATGTCTCATGTATCTTTGGGTGGTTATGAGTATTATGTTATATTCATTGATGACTACTCTAGGAGCACTTGGATATATTTCCTGATGACCAAGGGTGAGGTCTTCAATCGCTTTAAAGAGTTCAAATCTCTTGTCGAAAAGCAGACAGGTAGGAAGATTCAAGTCTTGAGGTTAGACAATGGTGGTGAGTACACCAATGGTGGGTTTTCTGACTTCTGTGCAAAGGAGGGCATTAGGAGAGAGTTCACGGTTCCTTACAACCCCCAGCAGAACGAGGTGTCTAAAAGGAAGAACAGAGCTATTGTTGGGACTGCTAAAGCGATGATTCATGATCAGGGGTTGTCTTTGTTTTTGTGGGTTGAGGCCTGCAATGTTGTTGTTTATCTTCAGAACAGAAGCCCTCACAGAGTATTGGGGAATATGACTCTGGAGGAGGCCTTCACAGGAGAGAAGCCTCATGTGGGACATTTTCGTATCTTTGGATGTCTCACATATTCTTATATCCCCAAGCAGCAGAGGATGAAGCTAGAACCCATGGCAGAGAAGAATATATTTATGGGTTACAGCGAGACTTCGAAGGCCTATCGGATCTTCATTCCTTCTAAACAGAGAGTGGTTATTAGGAGGGATGTGAAGTTCGAGGAGGAGAGGGCCTATCGGAGATCACGGGAGTATGATGAGAGAGAGTCACAAACTTCTCCTCAGTAGGGAGGTCAAGTACAGGGAGCAGGACCTCAGGGTTCTGAATTCACTGGTACAAGAGCTACTTCAGTGTCAATGACATTTGGGGCACCAGTGGCGACTTCACCGAGCACTTCATTAGGGAGTCCACTGGTACAGAGTTCACATGGCACTTCAGTTGACACAGGAACAGGTTCTTCGAGGACAGGTGCTGGTACAGGCACACCACAGTTAGTTGACAAACCCTCAGGGTCACTAAACTGGTGGGCAGAGGACGAGGTTCCCTATGGGGAAGCTTCTTTAGGGAAGAGGAGGCCCAAGTGGCTTCAAGACACCTTGAAGGAAGCGGAGTCTGTTGGTCCTTCAAAGAGAGTGAACAGGGAGAGTGTGCCACCTGAGCAGTTTTGTAGTTATGTAGCCAAGGCTACCAACATTGTTGACTCTGAGCCTACTAGCTATGAGGAGGCTGCCAGCCAGTGGGTATGGAGAGAGGCTATGGTGGAGGAGTATGCCTCATCATTAAGAACAATGTATGGGAGTTGGTGCTAGGCCTGAGGGCAAGTCACTTGTGACTTCCAGGTGGCTCTACAAGATCAAGCATGATACAGATGGCAACATTGAGAATTTCAAGGCGAGGTTTGTGGCTAGAGGGTTCTCACAGATAAAGGGAGTTGACTATGATCAGACCTTCGCTCTCGTAGCTCGATACACTTCTATCTGGTCTCTTATTTCTATTTCTGCAGAAATGGGTTGGCAGATCCATCAGATGAACATGAAGACTGCATTTCTGAATGGAGTTATAGAGGAGGAGGTGTATGTTGAGCAGTCACAGGGCTTTGAGGTGCTTGGGCGGGAGACCCATGTATGTCGGTTGAGGCGAGCACTCTACGGACTTAAGCAAGCTCCAAGAGCTTGGTATTTGAGGATTGATACTTACTTGCAGCAGATGGGTTTCACGAAGAGTGATGCAAATCTGGACCTATACTACATTGTTGTAGGGCATGATCTGCTCATTCTTGTTCTATATGTTGATGACCTGTTCATTACTGGGGCAGAGAGACTGATTAGTGGTTGCAAGGAGGATCTTGCTATGGAGTTCGAGATGAAGGACATTGAGGTTGATGCATTACTTTTGGGGCTTGAGGTGTGGCATGAGGAGGGGTATATCTTTCTGGGGCAGGGGCAGTATTCTGTGGATGTGTTGAGCAGATTTCACCATAGTATTAAAAACCGGAACCGATGATCGGACCGGTGGACCTAATGAACCGGGTTTCTAACCAGAACCGGTCTAACTAGTACTGGTCGGGTCTAAACAAACCGGTTTTAAAAAAAATATACATTAAATAATTTTTTTAATAAAAAAAACTATTTTTAAGATTTGCAACCATGATTCCAAGTCAATAGAGACAAAATATGCAAAGTTTGCTCATTTATATACCATGTAAAGGTGAATATATCAAAATAGCACCGAGCACAATACATATCATCGAAAAATACATAAGCAAAGAGGCTCCAAATGGCCCATAAAGTCCAAAAACAATGCTACAAGCTATGAGGCCATTGGCCTAATACAAGACTACAAGTCTAGAGTCTAGACTCTACAGTGTACACATGAATCATGATCAATCATCAAATTCATCACCACTACTAGACACAGGATGAACATAGGCAGTTGCATAGACATCATCTGGATTAGAGTCTGAGGATGCCTCAACCTCATCTGCAACCTCAATACCACTGCCACCAATAACAATAGAAGTGGAGCTAATGGAAGCACAAGTTACTCAAGCTGCATGACTAGTGCCTTCCATTGGTTGTTTGCCTTTCCTTGATGCAGCTACCAATCCTGGGTCTCTGTCTGATGGCGCCACCAAATCTGCTTCAAGTTCATCCCCTGCTAATGCTGCATCAAAATCAAAATCTGCGTCAAACACTGGATCTTCAGTCTCCTCCACCCATTCTGATGTTGGATCAATATTGTCCAACACAATGGGATCTAAATAAGTGTTTTGTTCATCAGTTGGTTCCGCCTCAAGCGAAGGTTGTATTGCACAAACACAAGATCATTTAACTGTTTATGTTCCAAACAGTTTCTCTTCTTTGTGTGTATGCACTCAAAAACAGACCAATTGTGATCACAACCTAAAGCACTGCAAGTTTGGCTGAGGATTCTAATTGCAAACTTTTGCAATTGAGGACATTGACCGCCAAATGACTCCCTCCAATGTGCTGCAAATAAAAAGACATTAATTAGTAACATAGTTCATTTCATTACTTATTTACAAACAATTTAACTTGAAAAGAAAAACAAATTGGAATTGCTTACTTGGTTGATCCACACCTCTTGCCATTTTCGCCAAGTTCTTTCCAAAGGTACCAGCTGCCATACTGAAAAGAGTAAGTTGTTTATGTGTTTCCAACAGGTCTGCACAGATAGGGACCATGCGCTCCAAGCAATCAAACAATCCAGATATGACCTCCCCATCTTGCCGATCTCCTAGTCGAGCTTTATAATGATACTTTGGGTTCAAAAATACCCAGTTGCATGTATAGGACGATGGAGTTGATTGTTCCATCTCTTATCAATGATCTCCCATATATGGCCATATTTAGCTAACTTGTCCCTGTAAACTGCCCGTATCTACTCCTTTGCCTGATCCATAGCCGCATAAATGTATCCCATTGCCATCTTTCCCCATCCACCATCCTTAGCACCTTAACAAGGGGCTCAGTAATTTTTACAAGCTCTGAAGACCTTCTCCAAAAATAATTGTCAAAGACTTTCTTTTTGGTGTCTTTTCCATCTTGTCTACGAGCCCACCGAGATTCAGTCCAATCATCAGAAGAAAACATTTTCTGCAGGTTTTTCTGTTGAGAATTGAGACATTGCAACGTGAGGAAGTGAGTTGCAAATCTCGTAATTGCAGGCCTAACAAGCTCTTTGCCCCCAATGTTTTTCCTCATTAGGCTCAATACCCATGAGTGGTTGTAAATGTATTTTGTAATGCACTTGCCATGCTCTACAGTGTTTTTTACCCGCTCCACTTTGCCTATGTCCTCAAGCATGAGGTCTATGCAATGTGCAACACATGGAGTCCAAAATATGGTCCTATATTTGGACTCAAGCATCTTTCCAGCAAGAACATAGTTTGAGGCATTATCTGTGATGACCTGCACAACATTTTGCTCCCCCACTTCTTGAATAATCACATCCAAAAGCTCAAATAGAAGGGTTGCATCCTTCACCTTATCAGATGCATCAACTGATCTCCAAAACATTGTTCCTTGAGGGCAAGAAACAAGGAACTTAATGATAGTGCGGTTCTTTCCATCAGTCCATCCATCTGACATGATGGAACAACCTGTTTTGAGCCATGACTCTCTATAGTCAGCCAAATATTCATCAATGGAACAAATCTCTTTTTGCAAAAGAGATCCCCTCAAGTCATGCACAGTAGGGCCTTTGAAGCCCTTTCCTGTAGCTAAAACAGAGTCCCACATAGCTTGGTAATAAGGTGAGCGAACAGCATTAAATGGGATATTTGCATCATACCACCATCTAGCAATGTACTGATAAGAAGTTTCTTTGCATTGTTTTTTCCAATGTTGATCCAAAGTGGGTTGACGACTTGGCTAGGAGGAAGTGGCTGTGGGATTAGTAGTGGATGAGAAATAACTCAGGATGTTGGGTCTCTTTGTTGGTTTTGATTTTTGGCCAACAGGAGGAACATAATCATTGGTGGAAGGAATAGAAGTGCAGTCTTGAATGTCATAATCATCATACCCACTTTGTCTCAGGGATTCTATTAGTTCCCTCTTCCTTGCAATTTCATCTTGGATGGCCTTCTCCCTAGCCTGAGTCTCCTCAAACTTTTCAAACTTGGCAAGGTATTCTGCCCTAACAGGACCTATCACTTCATTAGGTGCATCACACCGCTTTACTTGGCCTCTTATCCCAGCCAAGTGTTGTTTCAATCTAAGAATACCCCCACCTCCAATAGATTTTTCACTAAATTTGCATATCATCTTTCCATCAACCACATCACAATGGACCCATGCACTGTCCTTGACTTTTGGAGCCATCTTGACTTGAAATAATTGAAATTTGGAAATAAATCTACTATTTAAAAAAAAATGGCAGCTAAGATAAATGGACAACCAAGGCTAAATTTATGAAACAAAATGCACATTCGAACATACAAAATTTGATAGCATAGGACTAGAGATTTGATAGCAATAGCATAGCTAAACACATAAGAAAATAAATACATGAGCAGCAACGAAAAAATGGATTTTTCGAGTGAAAATCCTTACCTGGAAATGCAAACTAGCTTCCTTAGCCTCCTCTTGAAGATGCCAACTCTACTAACAACTCCAAACTATCTCCAAAATAGCTCCAACTCCAACTCCAAGCCTCCAAGATCATTGCTCCAACAAACACTCAACACTCTCCAAGCTCTCAATGAAACACACAAAAGCTGCAAATGAGATGGTTTGAGACAAATGAGAGGTTGCCCCTGCTTATATAGGATTGGGGAGGGTGTTTTTGGAGGGAAACAACCCTCCCTTTCCCCCCAAATCAACCCTAAACCGGCATTATGTCTGTGCGTGGGTCCCAACAGCCGTTTAGCAGACTGGTTGATTAAGGACGGAACCAGCCGGTTTATCCATAAATCGTCCGGTTTCGTCCTTAACTGGCCGGTCAGCGCCGGTTTGACCAGAATTTCATGCGAAGGAGGGGGTTCAACAGGGTTTTTTGACCGGTTTTGACTGGCTACGGGTCTGACCGGTCGATTTGACCGATTTCCAGTTTGACCTGACCAATTTTTAATACTATGGATTTCACATGGCAAACTGTAGAGCCATGTCTACACCTATGATCACCAACTGGAAGAAGCTTCATACTTCGGATTCTAGTTTGGTGGATCCCACATTGTATAGGCATCTTATTGGGTCCTTGATGTATTTGGTCAACACTAGGCCAGATAGATGCTTTGCAGTGAACACACTTAGCTAGTTCATGGTTGAGCCTAGGAGAGTGCACTGTGTAGCTGCAAAGCACATTCTTCGCTACGTACAGGGGACTGTTGATTATGGTCTGGACTATAAGTGGGGAGATGGAGTGAGGTTGGCAGGTTACACAGATTCAGATTGGGCAAGGAGTGCTTCTAACAAAAAAAGCACTTCAAGGTGTTGCTTCGGATTGAGTTCGGCAGTTGTGCTGTGGTTTAGTCGAAAGCAAAAGGCAGTTGCTTTGAGCTCTTCTGAGGCTGAGTATATGGCCGTTAGCCAGGCTAGTTGTGAGACCATTTGGCTTCGCAAGTTATTGTATGGCCTATTTGATCAGGAGTTGAGACCAACAGTTATTCACTGTGATAATCAGAGTTGCATTAAACTCACGGAGAATCCAGTGTTTCATGACAGGTCAAAACACATTGACATCAGATATCATTTCATCAGGGACTATGTTCAAAAGAGGGCTATGAAGCTAGAGTATATATCGACAGATGAGCAGGTGGCCGATGTTCTCACGAAGTCCTTGCCAAAAGGCAAGCATGTCCATTTCAGGGGCAAGATGGGTGTGGTGAGAAACTCTTTCCTCAGTAAGAGGGAGTGTTGATTTTTAATGTACCTTGGGCAAGTGGTTTCCCATGGGTTAGTCTCTCCCTATGGAAAAGTGTTCAAAATAATTATTTTCGTAAGTGTGACTCTATAAAGTGAAAGTGACTTTATAAGTGGTAAAGTCAATGTTAAATTATAAAGTGAAAGTGACTTTATAAGTGGTAAAGTCAATATTAAAGTATAAAGTGAAAAGTGACTTTAGACAAAGTACAATGTTGGTACTTTATTTAATGAGTGAGTTAAAAAAATAGAAAGTGAGAATTAAATGCACATTTATTCTCATCCCTTGATCTAAATGAATCTGAGCCATTAGATCTTAGGGTTGCCCAAAAGTCATTTAGGGAAACAAAATGGGGAAAAGAAAAGAGAGACTGCATTCATTCATTCTTCATGAGCAGATTGGAGAAAAGAGGTCGAGGGCTAGAGAAAAGTTTTGAAAGAGAAATTTGTTGCAGCACTTTGAAGGAGTGATTTCTGAACAAAGTTGGGCACGGAAATCAAGGCATAGAAAATAGCAAAAGGTACAGTACAAACAGCATTTAATGTTGTGAGCTGCACGCAGTTCAAGAGAAGTTTTTGGGCAAAAAAAAAATTGAAAAAAAAATCCATACAATCTGTACAGCGATACGAAAATCTGCACAATATAGTCTATGTCCATACAATACATTTTCAGCTTCAAGTGTGCACGGTTTTCAAGGAGTTTTGCGCTAAAGAGATAAGTTGTATTTTTCTGATTTGTTTTGTCTGCAAATGTATTTTCCTTAACTTGAAAGATAAATAAGTTTGAAGAGCTCTCTAACAGGTTTTCCTCAAAGAAGATTGAAGGGGTTTTGCCTGGTCTAAGTTGACAAAAAATCTATGTGTATTTTTTTTGATGTCGTTGGTCTATTTATGTCCATATTTATTTTCAGCATGTGTCGACAGTCCCATGTGTTTTAATCATAAAATTTCATTTCCAAAATTCTATATGTTGAATGTAAGTTTATGGGAAAGGGCATTTAACTGAATGGGAGTGATAAGTTGAAATTAAAACCGGGTTGGGATTGTAGGAAACTTTATTAGTCATCAAATTTCAACAAGGAACAGTTCATCTAGGACTTTATCATTGTTGGCAAGTCACACTGCCACGTTCTCTATGCCTCCACCCAATTGGCTATGATGTTAGTTCTGAGAATCATAGATATGACAGTTCTTCTCCTTAAATTCTACATGGCACGAGGATTGTTATCAAAGAATTAAGGACAAATTGTTGGATGTGATAAATCATCATATCAAGTGGGAGGACACAACTATGTTAACTTTTAATAGTAGGCGTGATTTATTTTTCCTCGACAATTAGTTTATACCCAGAAAACTTTTTTGCTCAATAAATTCTGAAAACTGCTGGAAAATAAATATACTGATATTTTTAATTTCAAAAATAAAACTACAGCAGAAATAAAATAGGGCAATCAACCACAGGATCAGCAAAAAATTATGCCCAAGCAAATTCTCCTTCACTTTATTAAATATGGAAAATTGGGGCCTTGACCCACAGAGAATACATAGAAAAAAAAAACACAATTGGAACTTGGATTTCAGCCCACTGGAATTTCAGCATCTAGAGAAATTCGGCCCCTCTAGAAATTTGGCCTCACTGGTAAAAGCAGCCCTGGAAATCTCATCTCTTCCACTTGCAAAAATCGGCCTCCTCCTTCTCCACCTATATGGCCCCTTGCGCACTGGGGAACTCAGAATCCCTCCTTTGTGCAAACTTGGATGTAAAAACTCAGAATCTCTTCACTATTTTCGACCTACTCCAAAAACTCAGCCTCTCTCTCCAAAAACCTGGCCTCCTCCACAAGCTCAGCCTACCTGAATTTCACTCCCGAAAATTCCTTACTGCACAATTTTCCCTTCTCTTCAATCCTTGAGTCTCTCACTACTTCAGAAAATCACTCTCATGATCATAATGTCTCTTTCACCTCTCCCCTAGACTAATTTTATAAATTCATTAGGTCAAATCCCTAACCCTAATCTCCTAAGTGATCAATGGCTAGAATCAGATCCTAAGTCTCACCTCAAACCAACATTATAGATTTAGATCTGTCACCTAAATAATTTAATTTTTTATCCTTAGAATAATTGTAATATTCCAACTAGGAAAATAGCAGTGAATATCAAAAACATGAACTAAGAACAGCAATTAAAACTTTAAACCCACACATAAATCAGTACTCCAAAGATATAGGGCGAAAGAACTGAGCTATTTTATTAATATTGGAAGTTGAGTACATCAAAAGACAGGAAAGATAGAACCTGGGTTTGCTACTGCAATCTATGCAAAACTTAGGTGGAGATATGATGACCTGAGCCCTGGTAATGACTCCCACAAAATCTGTGCACTACCCGGAAAATTTTGCAAACTGCTGCTGGAATAGAACTAGAGTTTCTACCCTCAAAACTGCTCAGAATATTCTGCAAAAATAGCTCTTACCTCCTCTCACCAAACCCACAAAAACTCTGAAAGGGTTTGGGTTGGTTCTTGTTGCACTCAAATTGTCAATGTTCTAGGGAAACGAAAGTCCTAATTTTTTTCAACAAGGATCAGATCACATATCAGCAATCCATGTGTCATGGTCATCCCATTCTGCAAGTTATATATTGTAAATGATCTTAGTAAAACCATGAGTCTATGTAATGTGAAAATTTCTGAATCTACACTATAGAAATCCCACTGAAGAAATCTGATTTGCATTGCCTAGCCTTATTAAATTACAAGTTATTTTTCTGAATATTCAGTAAAATACTGATGCAAATACTCTGCAGACTACACAATTATATAGATCAAGTACTAAAGAATAAGTAAAGCACACAGACAAAGGACACATTTTTCGGAAAACCAGTGCAGCAATAATGAGGATTTATATCATTAAGCAGCAGTATAATGAGTACATCTAGGGTGCCAAAAACTGGCTCAACCAACAAAGAAAACCTCGGTGGACAGAGATCAATTGTGAGTTTTACCTCACTCTGCAAGTCTCGGTTGATTTGTATCAAACACTCGTGAAACCCCAGCTACCTCTGCACAGTCTCTACACTGCCACTGCATAAGCTTTTGTGGGCTTG
This sequence comes from Pinus albicaulis, assembly GCA_034641835.2. Taxonomy (NCBI): domain Eukaryota; kingdom Viridiplantae; phylum Streptophyta; class Pinopsida; order Pinales; family Pinaceae; genus Pinus; species Pinus albicaulis. The sequence continues at coordinate 143,661,320 of CM076579.1, read as the reverse complement.
GCTGATGGACTACGTCACCCTTCCTCTGTGTTGATTAGCCTCTCCAGAAATCGATTTTCAACCCTGCCAGCTTAGAAACCCTGATCTCTTGCTGATTCTGGATTGTCCCTCGATGGCTCTGTGCTGCCCCCTCTGCGTCTCTGTTGCCCTTGCTTTGCTATGTACTCTTGGTCCTCTGACCAATTACTGCATCTACCCCTCACTACTTCTCTGAATCACTCAGATCTGATCTTCGTCCGAGCACTACTTTGTCAGAAGAATTTGATCTCTTAGATCCATTGTGTGTATCCTCCAACTAACCCCAAGCCTTCTTTTAATACTTTCCTATGTAGAAATTTCTATTTTCCCACTCCGGTTTTCAGTTTCACCTTATTTCTCCAAATTGTTAAATGCTCTTTCCCATAGCCTTACATTCAACAAGCTGGAAAATAAATATTTTCTGAAAACACAAATTTTGGAATTTCCCCCTGCCTATAAACCAGACCATACTCCACTTTCCCCTGCAAGTATCGCAAGATGTGTTTTGCAGCAATCCAGTGAACCTTCCTAGGCTCACACATAAACTGACTCATCGTGTTGACTGCAAAACATATATCTGGTCTGGTGTTGACCAAATACATCAAGGAACCAATCAGTTGTTTGTACAATGTGGGATCCACCAACCTTCGAATCAAGCATGAAGCTTCTTCGGGGCCATGATCACTTTCGTGTCGACATGGGTCTACAATCCTCCATGTGGAATCTGCCAAGGATGTCCACAATATACCTCCCCTGCCCCAGGAAGAAATGCCCCTCCTCCTGCCACACCTCCAAACCCAAAAAGTAGTGCATCAAGCCGATGTCCTTCATCTCAAACTCCGACGCAAGATCTCTCTTGCAGTGCTCTATGAGTCCATCTGCACCCGTAATGACCACAGCACCAGAATGAGAGGCTCCTCACCTATCACAATGAAGTATAAGTTCGGATCTGCCTCACTCTTTGTGAAACCCATCTCCTGCAAGTATATATCTATCTTGGAGTACCAAGCTCTGGGAGCTTGCTTTAGGCCATAAAGGGCCTTCTTCAGTTTGCACACATGGGACTCCTTCCCATGCACCTCAAAGCCCTGTGGCTGCTCAATGTACACCTCTCCTGTATGAAGCCATTGAGAAATGCGGTCTTCACATCCATCTGGTGGATCTTCCAACCCATCTCTATTGCTATCGATATAATGGAGCGAATCAAAGTATATCGAGCCACAGGAGCGAAGGTCTCCTCATAATCTACTCCCTCTACCTGGGAGAACCCTCTAGCCACAAACCTCGCTTTGAATTTCTCAATGTTGCCATCTGCAGCATGCTTTACCTTGTAAAGCCATCTGGAAGTCACCACGGATTTGCCCTCAGGACTCGGCACCACCTCCCAAACATCATTCTTCATGATAGAAGAATACTCCTCCTGCATGGCCTCTCTCCAAACCGGCTGGCTAGCTGCCTCCTCATAGCTAGAAGGCTCAGAGTCAATGATGTTGGCAACCATTGCCATATAGCTACAAAACCTCTCAGGTGGTCTGCTCTCTCTGACCGGCCTCTTAGGCGCAGCAACAGCTGTGGCCTCTCTCAAGGTATCCTGAACCCATTTGGGCTTCCTCTTCCCTGAGCACACCTCTCCCACTAGAGAATGAAACTCCTCCTCCTCATCAGAAGTCTGAACTCCTGACTGTCTGTCTGTTGTCCTCCTGCCTGAACCTGAACCTGTAGACGTTGAAGTACCGTGTGAACTGTCCATTAGTGGACTCCCAAGTGAACTGCTCTGTGGACTCCTCTGCATGCTGCCCGAAGCACCACCCCTCTGACTCTGCGAGCCACTACTCACTGAAGGACCAGACATCGTCATAGATGTACCTCCAGATCCTCTTGATCCCTGCCCATTGGATCTTTGTGACTGACTCAACTGCTGCTAAGGGTCTGGCTGATCCAGATGCTCTAACTCCCGTGACCTCCTGAAAGCCCGATCCTCCTTGAATCTCACATCTCGCCTAATAACAACTTTCCTCGAAGCAGGAATATAGACCCGAAAGGCTTTTGAGGTCTCACTATAGCCCACAAAGATACCCTTCTCTGCGGTGGGCTCTAGCTTGGTCCTCTTCTCCTTAGGTACGTAGGAGTATGCAATACACCCAAAGATACGGAAGTGACCAACATCAGGCTTCTTCCCAGAAAAAGCCTCCACTGGAGTCACATGCCCCAAGGCATGATGCGGACTCCTGTTTTGCAAGTATACAGCAGTATTGCAGGCCTCTGCCCACAAAAACAAAGGTAACCCCTGATCATGTAACATGGCTTTGGCAGCCCCAATGATGGATTTGTTCTTCCTCTCCACAACCCCGTTCTGCTGGGGGTTGTAAGGAACTGTGAACTCCCTCCTAATGCCTGCCTCCGCACAATACTCAACAAACTCTCCAAGGGTGTACTCATCTCCATTGTCCGACCTTAGGGACTTGATCTTCCGACCTGTCTGTGTCTCCACAAGAGCTCTAAACTCCTGAAACCGCTTGAAGACCTCACTCTTGGTCTTCAAGAAATAAATCTAGGTCCTCCTGGAGTGATCATCAATGAATAACACATAATACTCATATCCACTCAAGGAAACATGAGACATCCGACCACTCACATTGGAATGAATCAAATCAAGTATCTGAGTCGCTCTGTTGTCACTGCTGGGACAAGGGGATTTGGAAAACTTGCCCATCGCACATCCTCTACATGTATCAATGTGATCAGTACTGAATTCTGGCACACCTGTAGTGATCTCCCACAATGCCCTCAAGGCTCCATGATACATGTGCCCCATCCTGCGGTGCCAAATCTCACACAGCTCAGAACTGTTAGCTCTACTGTCGGTGCTACTGCTAGCTGACTCAGCTGGAGTACCCCTGGGATATATCAGCACCTGTACTCTCCTGAACAATATCTCATACCCTTTATCCTCCAATGTTGAGACGGATATGAGGTTCTTCCTCATCGCTGTCACATATAAAACATCTGACACCTTCAAGGGAGGTTTGGGTTCCCTATCAACTGTCAGTTTCCCCACACCGACTGCTCTAACAACACTGTCATCACCGAGTACTACCTCTATATCAATGCCACTCTCTGAAAGCTCTGAGAAGTACTCACGGATTCCTGTCATATGACGTGAAGCCCCACTATCCACATACCAGATACCCGAAGATGCTCCGCTAGTCGAGGGAAATGCATGCTCCCTCTGAACCTCCGTGGCAGGTGATCCTGCACTAGTAGACTCACAAGCACTGAACCCAAACTCTCAATCAAATCTATCTGAAAAGTCCTCAATCTCTACTGATGCTGCCATGGTTTGGTTCTTCCCCTTCTTCTCCGGACACACAACTGCATAGTGTCCCAACTTCTGACAACTCCAACACTTCACTTTGGAGTAGCCTTCAGCATGTTCTCTTGTTTACCTTTACCTTTGCCTTTGCCCCCACCACCACTTGTGGAAGCATGCTTCTTGCCTTTGCCTCTCTTGCCTCCAGCCAACAATGCTACATCCTCATCCTGCTCAACTAGCTTGGCTGCCCCAAGCTGACTCTTCTTGATCTCTGTTTGAATGCAATCATCCGAAAACCTCTCCCATGTGGGAAGGGTCTCACGTGCACAAACCCTATCAGCAAAATTCAGCCATGAAGTAAAAAAGGCCATTCACTGCAATCTGCACCAACTCAGTGTTTGGAATGACCTCTCCAACTGCTGTCAATTCATCTCTCACATTAGTTATCTTTATGAGATAACCAGTTGCACTATCATTCTTCCCCATCTTAATGGTCTTCAGCTTCTCCCTTAGGACCATCTTTCTGTTCTCATTGGTACTCTGGTAGAGATTGGTCAAGGCAAACCACATCTCATGAGCATGTCTCTTTCCCCTCACATGAGGAATCACATGGTCTTTAATACCATCCAGAATCAGCCTTTTTCCCTTGTTATTCTTTTTATTAAATGTTGCCAACTGAACAGCATCAGTAGGCACATTAACAGGCCGTTGTTGGTATGAACCATAATATCTCAGACTTCTCCCTCCTCAAAGATGCTCTGCATTCTTTCTCTCCAAACATTGTAACTATTATGCCCATCCAACCTATCTTCCACCCTCAATCCCAATGACATCCTTGCTATCCTAAAAACTGAAAATAGCACTGCTGTAGTAAAGATAAAATTTCTGTGTGAGAAAAATCAGCTTGCTGGAATTTTCTGAGTGAAAAATCAGCAACCTGTAATTTTTCTCTTTGTTGTCCAAAACTGCACTTTCAGCACCCAAGCTCTGATACCACGTAGAAATTTCTATTTTCCCACCCCGGTTTTCAATTTCACCTTATTTCTCCAAATAGTTAAATGCCCTTTCCCATAGCCTTACATTCAACAAGCTAGAAAATAAATATTTTTTGAAAACACAAATTCTGGAAAATTTTCACAGTGCTGGAAATCGCAGAAATAAAAATCAGCAGTCTAAAACAGTGACACCAAACATTTTAACACAGTGATTTTTGGTCAACATGGCCCTGGAAAAACCCCTACAACTCTTGGGGAAAACCAGTTCGAAAGCTTCTCTTTATTTTCTGAATATAGTTTTTACAGTGATGCAGAAATTTACACAGCAAAAAAAAATTACAGCAACTTCAAAACAGAACTTGACTCGAAAACCGTGCCAAACTCCACCTCAGTTTCTGTGCCCACAAAACAGAAAAATTATAGTAGAAATTACAACCTTCAAAACTGTACGAACAACCTCGAAAACAGTGTCGGAATGGCTGTACGGCCTCCCTCGAAATCTGCTTTTTCTCTCCTCGAAATTCGTGCCTACTTGCCTCAAACTTCATGCTCTGCCCTGCTATACGGATTTGCTGAAAGTTAGTGCTGCTGCCCTCCTCCTTCTCACTGCTCAGAAAATTCTCTTCAGCTTTCTCCTTCTCCTTCTCTCAATCTGTTCATGAAAGAATTAATGAATGAATGACCTTTTCTCTCCTTTTCTTCCTTTAATATAACTCTAAGTGACTTTTGGGTTATCCCCAAATCTAATGGCTGAAATAGCTTTAGATCTAGGGCTGAGATTAAATGCTCTTTTAAATCTCACTTTCTATTTTTTAATTCACCCCACTTTAATAAAGACCCACTTAGTCATTTATTTCCAAAGTCACTTTTCCTTTCTAATTTTACATTAGCTTTATTAAAGTCACTTTAAAATTAGACTTTAGTAACTTTTTCACTTAAAGTCACTTTTAAATTAGATTTTACTTTATAACTTTATAAAGCCACTTTAGGAGAAAAATTAAATTCTTTTGGACATTTTTCCCTAGGCCAAAGATCAAAGCCTTAGGGAACCACCTGTCCTCCGGTAACCAAATTTCAACATCCTATCGATAAATCAACGGTCGTGATCTAATCTCTAATCGACAGCTAAGATTAGAAAAGACTTGATCCTCGTCAATTAAAACATTCTCACCCACATGTTTAAATTAATTCACTTTATTTAATTTCCCTAAGTTTAGGCTTAGGGTCCCCATTAAAATAATTAATTATTTGAATAACTTAAGCTCCGGGAGGAATTTCTCCAAACGGTTTCTGGGTCTTGGAGATCTCATGTGTCCTAGCCCCTCCACAAAGTTTCAGAGCTAGAGCACATCCAATGCTACCCAAAAATCAACACTCCCTCTTAGCAAGGAATGTGCTCTAGCAATACTTCTACACCAGACGCATCACCCTGATCCACGGCATCAGTTCTCTGCGCTATTGATGCTCAGCTGCTACCCCTCATCCTCATCATTGCTTCCTTTTGTACTGCTACCCATGACTCTGCCACAGTCACTTCCTCATCTGTACTGCAGCTCCCTCTCAAATGTTGCATCATGTTGCCCACATCACTGCCACTGCTAACTATTGTACTACAACTCAATTGTTGAGAAGTAAGCAATTGAAACATCCCAAAACACTTGACATACAAGTCAGTCTGAGTGCACCTCGATACTGAAGCACCCTCTATTGCTAATCTGCGCTGACCCTCTAGAGCTCTGCGTTGTTACTGCTTAGCACTGCGTGAGTACTACCTCTGCACTGTTGAAATCCCATCAACCTCTGCACTGCTGCCACGTTGTTGTTGTCTTTCCTCAAGACTTCAGCGTCCCAGCTCTGCCAATGCTGCTCCATCATCCTCCGCATCAACTGACTCCAATCATCCTGCTACTGTCATTAAGGGCTCCCGTTGCTCGTATGTGATCCAAGAGTTTGGGACACCTCAAGGGTTCTACCCCTTTCTCACTGTAGTTCGAAAGAACTACAGATCAATGTCGCCCCACCTTTTTGTTGAGATTTTGGGGTAGCATCATGTGTGCTCTAGCTCTGAAACTTTGTGGAGGGGCTGGAACACATGAGATCTCCAAGACCTAGAAAGCATTTGGAGAAATTACATTGGTTTAAAATTTATTCAAATAATTAAATTTTTTAATGGGGACCCTAAGTCTAACTTAGGGAAATTAAAAAATTAAAGTGAACTGATTTACACATGTGATGAGAATGTTCTAAGTGACATGGATCAAGCATTCTTTTAATCTCAATCGTCGATTAGAGATTAGATCACAGTCGTTGGTTTGCCAACAAGAAAATTATAAAGGAAAGGCTTGGGGTCAGTTGGAGAACACACACACAGTGGATGCACTAAAGCTAGGTCGAATTTTTGGGGCGGGGTTTGCTGAGGAATTCAAAGTGCATTTGCAGTGCAGTGAGAGGCAGAGATTGGCAAGGGATGATTTGATCCAAGGCCGAGATTACTGCAGCAGAGAGGCAACATCATACCATGGCAGCACAGATGCCAGCAAGAGGGACGCACCCTAGCCAAGCTGACGCAGAGGCCACGCAGAGGGTGACGCAGAGGCAGCGCAGAGGCCTTCAGAGTGACGCAGGGGCAGCTTGTGTTGCACAGAGGTTGCGTTGGGTGCGAGAGGTGACACAGAGCCAGCATGCTTACACAGAAGCTGACACAACACCAAAAGATGGACGTTGAGCCAGTCTGCTCACGTAGAGGCTGACGCAACACCAGGAGGGTGACGCAGTCCGAGTTGGTAAGTTGTGTAGTTTGCCGAGGCCGGAAGGGTAGTTTCTGATCTTCAGAAGTTGCTGGTGTGGCACAGGTTCTGTCAGTGCAGAACAATCCCTAGCAAAGGTGACAAAAAGTGGGAGGAGAACAGTCACTCATCAGATTTGTGCCAAACAAATCTGAGATTCGATCAAGAGGGTGATCGTAGAGAACTGATTCAAGTGATTTGGCAAAGGATTTCTGGGAGGGAAATCAGTTGTCAAAGGAAGCAGCTACTCTAGAGGGTTTCTATCGCCAAGAAACCTAGATCTAGTCTCCTGTTGAGTGTTGCAGCAGGAAGAGGGAGAGGAGTACCCGCTTCGACAAATTTGAGCTAGATGGCCCCGTACGGACGGCCTGATCAGGATAGTTTGGACAGTGTGTCCAACTTTGCGATCTGGAAGGCCAGAATCCTATCAGTCCTGGAGGAGTACGACATCAGAGACGAAGCAGAAAATGTCTTAGCTGTGTCAACCGATGCGAATGCTCTGAATAAGTTAAACAAGAATCAGGCGCGGACAAAGCACTTGATCATGGATGGGGTGAAGGATCACGTGGTCTCACACATTGCCAAGAGGGAATTCAGCAGCAAAAGTAGCAAAGTGAAGAAGGAGGAGGAAGAGGACATAGCCCTTGCATCAAAGGAACGACAACGGCAAGCGAAGAAGAAGGACCTATCAACGGTCCGGTGCTTTAAATCTGGCGAACATGGACACTTTGCCAGTACTTGTCCTAAGAGGAAGGACAAGGAATCTTCTGATTCGAAGGCAGCAACAGCTAGAGGGGACAGTGGTAGTGAGGATGATGTGGCTATGAGTGCTCATGTGCCGCGAGAGAAGAGGTGGGGTGATATTTGTGAAAATTTCTTAATCTAAGCAACCCTAATGCTAACTATTGATTCACTTCTCCTACTTGATTATTTTTACAAGTTATTAATCTGAATATTCAGAAAAATAGCGAAGTAAACACAAATAGCAGCCTACACATACAGATCATTTACTGAATATAACGCACATATGACAAAGTGACAAATTTTTCGGACAAATGTCCCTGGAAAAACCCAATGTGGGAAAATCGATGTAGCTAGCTCTGGAAGGTTTTATTATATTGAGAATTTGAATACAACAATTTCTAGGCACCAGATATGGTTGGCCCTACAGAGAAAATCATGGTAGTAATACCTCTTTCCCTCGAAGACAGAAAATATGGCTGATTCACACCCTCAAACGGGATTTACAGAACTTGAGCCCTTTCTGGTCCACCAGAAACCCCAGTGCTGCTCCTCAGCCCTCTGGCGTCAGCCTTTCTGGCCTGCATCAGCCTATGCACTGCTCTAGAAGGGCCTGTGACACCCTGTCTGGGCTTACGCTACCCCTACGCTGCCTTGACTGGGCCTGTGTCACCCATGAAGGGCTCCTGCTGCCTCTGCGCTGCCCCTAACTAAGCTCTAGCTGAACTATGTAACTCTGGTTGGCCTTTGCACTGTTGGATATGCTACCTCTGTCGTTGTTATATTCTTGGTCTTGGATCATAATCCCTTGCCAATATTGCCCCTCGCTACACTACAAACTCTCTCTGAAATTCTTAGAAAACCACGCCCTAGAATTTCAGCTTAGTTTCAGTGCTCTTCCAATGTGTGTGTCCTCCAACTGACCCCAAGCCCTTCTCTTATACTTTTCTCGTTGGAAAACCAACAATCGTGATCTAATCTCTAATCAAATGCTAAGATTAGAAGTTGTTTGATCCACGTCACTTGGAACATTCTCATCACATGTTTAATTTAATTCACTTTAATCTTTTAATTTTCCTAAGTTAGAGTTAGGGTCCTTAATTAAAAAGATTAATTATTTGAACATCTATCAAGCCAGATGAAATTTCCCCAAACGCTTTCTGGGTCTTGGAGATCTCATGTACTCCAGCTCCTCCCCAAAATTTCGTAGCTAGAGCACATCCGATGCTACCCCAAAATCTCAACACTCCCTCTTAGCAAGGAATGTGCTCTAACAATACTTCCACACCGAAGCATTGCCCTGATCTCTGGCATCGGTCCCCACGTTGATGCTTGGCCTACTGCCCTCCATCACTGTGTTGTTGCTACTCTCTGTACTGCTGCCCATCACTCTGCCACAGTCACTGCCACATTTGTATCGCAGCTCCCTCTCAAATTGCTACATCGTACTACCAATTGTTGCACTGCAACTTAGTTGTTGAGAAGTAAGCAACTGAAGGACCCCTGCCCAAATCATGACAGACAAGTCAGTCGAGCTGCATCTCATCACTAAATCTCCTTGGTTGCTTCTCTATGCTATCCTCCTGAAGCCACTGCGCTGCTACAGCTTTGCACTGCGTAAGCATTGCATCCTCTACATTGTTGAAGTCTAATCAGCCCCTCTGCGTTGTTGCTTCTACGTTGTTGTTGCCTCTGCACTGTGTTGCTCCCTCTACAACATCCAGCTCTGCCCTCTGCTTCATTGTGATCCTCTGCACCCAAAGCTCGAGACATCCCCGCTACTTTCTTAAGGATCCCGTAGCACGTATGTGATCCAAGACTTGGGCTACTCAAGGATCCTTCCTTCCATCTATAGTTTCTCTACAGATCAATATCGCCCCACCTCTTCTCTCGAGGTACATGAACGCTCATGGCCACATCATCATCGGAGCCATCATCTTCTTTAGCTACCGCAACCTTGGATTCGTCTTCCTTGTCCTTCATCCTTAGAGGACAAGTGGTGGTGAAGTGTCCAAGTTCACCACACCTGAAGCATCGGATCTTTGATAGATCCCTCTTCTTCTTCCCTTGATGCATCTTGGATGCAAGGGCTACATCTTCCTCTTCCTCCTTCTTCACTTTGCTGGATTCGGTGTTGGCTTGCCTCTTGGTCATCCGGCAGATTTCCTCTTATCGAAGGAATAGCCCACATGTCGTCCCAGCTTGGGAGGTCTTGTCTGTCCAAGATGCCTTGGACAAAAGTTTCCCACTCATCTGTGACTGCATTTAGAGCAGTTCTCACCATGACATCATCCTCCACCTTGACCCCCATGGTAATCAGTTGATCTCGAATCGACTGCAACTTGAAGAGGAAAGGATCGATTTCCTCTCCCTTATTCATCACAAATAACCTCATCTGATTCTCCAAAAGCATCTTCTTCTGGACGGATTTCCCTTGATACATTGTGGTTAACGCTGTCCACATAGCATTAGCCATCTTTTTATCAATTATGTGTGGGACCACATGATCCTTGACCCTGTCCATGACGAAGCACTTAGCATGCGCCTCAGCTTCATTATGCTTCGCAAGAAAAGAAGCATCGGTTGGTGTAGCAAAGACGCTCTCTACATGCTGTCGTAATGCGTATGCCTCCAGGACCGTCAGGATCTGGCCTTCCAGATAGCAAAGTTGGACAAGTCGTCCAACCTATCCTGATCACGCAGTCCGTATGGCGCCATCTAGCTCAGAAACAATTTGTCGAAGCAGATACTCCTCTCCTTGCTGGTTTTGCTACCTCAACAATGGCCCGGATCTAGGGTCCTTAGCAAAAAGGCACCCTCTATAGTGACTTCTCCCTCTGAAAACTGATTTCTCTCCTCAGAAATCTGCCAAATCCTCTGAATCAGCCCTCTTCGATCACCCTCCTGATCGATCCTCAGATTTCTTTAGTAAAAATCTATTGAGCGGCTGTTCTCCTCCCACTCTTTGTCAACTTAGCTAGGTACAATTCTGCACCAACAGAACCTCCACCACACCAGCAACTTCAGAAGATCTGAAGCTTTGCTTCTGGACTACGGCAACTCTGCACAACAACTCGAAATTGGACTATGTCCCTCTGGCTCAGCGCAGGTTGCTCCTGTGTCACTCTAGAAGGCTCTGCGCTGCATATGCATCACTCAGCTAGGACTACGTCAACCCCTGTGTGGCCTCTGCTGGGACTGCGTCCTCCTGGTGCTGTGCTGCCCTCTCCGAATCTCTGCTGCATCAGCTGCCACTCTGCAGTAAAAAATTCTTCAGTCATTTTTCTAGAGATTCAGCTTGATCTGCAATGCTCTGATACCATGTGAAAATTTCTTAATCTAAGAAACCCTACTGCTAACTATTGACTTACTTCTCCTACTTGATTATTTATACAAGTTATTAATCTGAATATTCAGAAAAACAACGAAGTAAACACAAATAGCAGCCTACACATACATATCATTTACTGAATATAACGCACATATGACAAAGTGACACACATATTTTTTGGACAAATGTCCCCAAAAAAACCTAATCCAGGAAAATCGGTGCAGCTAACTCTAGAGGGTTTTATTATTATGCAGAATCTGAATACAACAATTTATGGGCACTAGACATGGTTGGCCATACAGAGAAAATCACGCCAGTAATACGTCTTTCACTCGGAGACAGAAAATATGGCTGATTCACACCCTCAAACGGGATTTACAGAACTCAAGCCCTTTCTGGCCCACCAGAAACCCCAGTGCTGCTCCTCAGCCCTCTGCATCAGCCTTTCTGGCCAGCGTCAGCCTCTACGCTGCTCTGGAAGGACCTGCGTCACCCTCTCTAGGCTTACGCTGCCCCTACGCTACCCTGACTGGGCTTGCGTCACCCCTGAAGGGCTCTCGCTGCCTCTGCGCTGCCCCTGACTGGGCTCTAGCTAAACTATGTAACTTTGGCTGGCCTATGCACTGCTGGATATTTTGCCTCTCTGTCGTTGTTGTATTCTTGGCCTTGGATCAGAATCCCTTGCCAATACTGTCAATCGCTGCACTGCAAACTCTCTCTGAAATTCTTAGCAAACCACGTCCTAGAATTTCAGCTTAGTTTCAGTGCTCTTCCAATGTGTGTGTCCTCCAACTAACCCTAAGCCCTTCTCTTATACTTTTCTCGTTGGCACACCAACAGTCGTGATCTAATCTCTAAACAATGGCTAAGATTAGAAGTTGCTTGATCCACGTCACTTGGAACCTTCTCATCACATGTTTAATTTAATTCACTTTAATCTTTTAATTTTCCTAAGTTAGACTTAGGGTCCTTAATTAAAAAGATTAATTATTTGAATATCTATCAAACCAGACGAAATTTCCCCAAACGCTTTCTGGGTCTTGGAGATCTCATGTACTCCAGCTCCTCCACAAAATTTCGGAGCTAGAGCGCGTCCAATGCTACCCCAAAATCTCAACAATATTGATCTGTAGAGTAGCTACAGATTGGAGGCAGGATCCTTGAGGTGCCCAGTGTCTTGGATCACATACGAGCTACGAGAGCCTTAAGACAATAGTAGGATGACTGGAGCATTGGGTGCGGAAGATCACAGTGAAGCAGAGGCAGAGCTGGGACTTTGTAGATGGGAGCAGCGCAGTGCGATGGCAACAGCAGCGTAGAAGTAGCAATGTAGAAGCAGCAGTGCAGAGGATGATAGGACTTCAGCAATGCAGAGGCTGATAGGACTTCAGCAGCGCAGAAGGGGCAGTGCAGAGCACCAACAGCGCAGTGGCTTCAGAGAGATAGCGCAGCACAACAGTGGAGGGAGCTTTAGTGATGAGATGCAGCCCGACTGACTTGTCTATCAGTGACTGGGTAGTCATCCTTCAGTTGCTTACTTCTCAGCAACTGAGTTGCAATGCAGCAGTTGGCAACGCGATGCAGTAATTTGAGAGGGAGTTGCAGTCCAAATGTTGCATTGTTAGTGATAGAGACATGGGCAGCAGTGCAGAGTGCAGTAGCGCAATGGATGAAGGGCAACAAGCCAAGCATCAGCGCAGAGACTGATGCCAGAGATCAGGGCAATGTTTCAGTGTGGAAGTATTTGCTAAAGCACACTCCTCACTAAGAGGGAGTGTTGAGATTTTGGGGGAGCATCGGGTGTGATCTAGCTCTGAAACTTTGCGGATGGGATGGAACACATGAGATCTCCAAGACCTAGAAAGCATTTAAAGAAATTCCATCTGGTGTAAAAGTTATTCATATCAATAATTTTTTTAATGGGGACCCTAAGTCTAACTTATAGAAATTAAAAAATTAAAGTGACTTAATTTACACATGTGACGAGAATGTTCTAAGTGACGTGGATCAAACATTCTTTTAATCTCAGTCGTCAATTAGAGATTAGATCATGGCTGTTGGCTTGCCAATGAGAAAAGTATAAAGGAAAGGCTTGGGGTCAGTTGGAGAACACGCACACAGTGAATGCACTAAAGCTCAGTCGAATTTCTGGGGCGAGGTTTGCTGAGGAATTCGAAGCGAGTTTGCATTCAGTGAGTGGCAGAGATCGGCAAGGATGATCTGATCCAAGGCCGAGAATACAGCAGCAGAGAGGCAACATCGTACCAGGGTAGCGCAGAGGCCAGCAGGAGGGACGCAACCCAGCCAAGCTGACACAGAGACCACGAAGAGGGTGACGCAAACCCTTCCAGGTGACGCAGAGGCCTTCAAAGTGACCCAGGGGCAGCCTGTGTTGCGCTGAGGCCGTGATGGGCAAGAGGGGTTGATGCAGTTGCAAGAAGAGCTACACTGGGGTTCCAGTGGGCCAGAAAGGGCTCGTTATCTATAATTCTCGATTGAGGGTGTGATTCAGCCATATTTCTGTGTCCGAGTGAAATGTACAGCTGTCGTGTAATTTCTTTGTAGGGAAAACCGTTTCGGGTACCCAGAATGTTGTATTCAGATTCTGCATAATAATAAAACCCTCTAGAGCTGTTGCACTAGTTTTCCCACATCGGGTTTTTCCGAGGACATTTGACCGAAAATCTGTGTCATTTTGTCATATGTGTGTGATGTTCAGTAAATGATTTGTAGTTGTGTACGCTTCTATTTTTGTTTACTTCGCTATTTTCTGAATATTCAGTTAAATAAATTGTATAATAAATCAAGTAGGAGAAGTAAATCAATAGTTAGCAGTAGGGTTTCTGTATTAAGGATTCAGAAATTTTCACTCTTCTCCCGAGGCACATGAGCACTCATAGCCACATCGTCATCATCCCCATCATCGTCCTTACCTGCGGCAGCCTTCGAATCAAAATCTTCCTTGCCCTTCTTTTTCATGGGGCAAGTTGTGGAAAAATGTCCTAGTTCACCACACCTGAAGCATCTGACCTATGAAAGGTCTTTCTTCTTCTTCCTTTGTTGCCCATGTTGTCCCTTAGATGCGAGAGCCGCATCTTCCTCCCCCTTGTTCTTGATCCCTCCACTATAGCTTCCCACCTTGGTCATCCTCCTTATCTCTTCTTGTCAAAGAGTTGCCCACATGTCTTCCCAATTTGGGAGTGTTGCTCTGCCCAAAATGCCTTGGACAAAGTTCTCCCACTCTTCAAATGCTACATTCAAAGCAGTTCTTATACCTTCATCAAGTGTGGCCCCTACGACAACCAGTTGATCACGGATCGCCTTCAATCTAATGAGGAAGGGGTCGATCTCTTCTCCCTTCTGCATCTCAAATAATCGAAGTTGATTCTCCAGAAGCATTCTCCTCTGAACAGAAGTCCCCTAATACAATGTGGTCAAGGAAGTCCACATCTCATGTGATGTGTTTTTCTCAGCAATGTGTGGGACCACGTGATCCTTGACTTCATCCATGATCAAGCGCTTAGCCTTCGCTTGAGCTTCCTCATACTTCTTCAACGGATCAGCGTCAACAGGAACAGCAACCGCGCTCTTGGCGAGATGCTTGATACGATGCCCGTCTAGAATTTATAGGATTCTGGCCTTAGAGATGACAAAGTTGGATGCTCCATCCAACTTGTCCTGATCCCTCAGTCCATGTGTGGCCATCTCTGCTCAACTGAATATGTTGAACTGGTTCTCTTCTCCCTCTTCTGTTGCTGCCCCAACAAAACTCAAATTTGGGTTTCTTGGCACTAGAAAGCCTCTAAGGAACCATGCTCCCTCTGAAAAATGATTTCCCTCCAGGAAATCCTTTGCCAACTGATGTCGAATCAACCCTCTTTGATCACTCTTTGTTGCTGATCAACACTGGATCTAGACTTCTTGGCAAGAAGTCTTCTAAGGAACTGGTTCCCTCTTATTTGTCACAGCCCCACAAGGCACTATTCTGTATCGACAAAAACAATGCCCCACCAGCAACTCCTGAAGAAAAACAAAGTAATCTTCCAGCCACACAATCGAAAAGATGGAGGCTGAAACCTCTACGCTGAACTGCAAACACTGTGTTGCCTCTACAGCAGCTACAACGTCACCCCAGCTAGCTGACGCAGGCTCTGCATGAGCCCCCTTGGTGACTACATCACCCTTCCTTGCCTCTTCACGGACTTGCGTTGTCAATCGGGACAGCTGCCTTCCTGCAGCAAAATTTTCTCTTCGTCTCTTCGTTGATGGCTTTAGCTCTACCTGATCTACAACAGCTCTCATACCATGTGAAAAAATTTTAATCTACACTACAAAAATCCTACTGCAGAAACCTGATTTGCATTGCCTACTTGCCTTATTAAATTACAAGTTATTTTTCTGAATATTCAGTAAAATACTAATGCAAATACTCTGCAGCCTACACAATTATACAGATCAAGTACTGAAGAATAAGTAAAGCACACAGACAAAGGACACAGATTTATCGTACAAATGTCCCCGGAAAAACCCAAAGTGGGAAAACCGGTGCAGCAATTCTGAGGGTTTATATTATTAAGCAATAGTATTCTGAGTACATCTAGTTGCCAAAAACCGGCTCACCCAACACAGAAAACCTCGGCGGACAAAGATCAATTGTGAGTTTTACCTCACTTTGCAAGTCCCGGTTGATCCGAATCAGACACTAGTGAAACCCCAGCTGCCTCTGCGCAATCTCTACACTTCCACTGGTGGGCCTGGCTGATGGACTGCGTCAACCTTCCTCTGCGCTGATCAACCTCTCCAGAAATTGAGTTTCAGCCCTGTCAACTTAGAAACCACGATCTCTTTTTTATTCTGGATTGTCCCTCAGTGGCCCTGCGTGGGCCTACATCACCCTCTCTGGGGTCTGCGTCACCTCTCCTGGTGGCTGCACCGCCTCCTCTGCGTCTCTGTTGCCCTTGCTCCGTATGTACTGTTGGTCCTCCGACCAATTACTGCATCTGCCCCTCAATGCTTCTCTAAATCACTCAGATTTGATCTCCATCCGAGTACTGCTCCGTCAAAAGAATTCGATCTCTTAGATCCACTGTGTGTATCCTCCAACTAACCCCAAGTCTTCCTTTAATACTTTTCCTATTGATAAATCAACAGTCGTGATCTAATCTCTAATCGACGACTAAGATTAAAAAAGACTTGATCCTCGTCACATAGAACATTCTCACCCACATGTTTAAATTAATTCACTTTAGGGTCCCCATTAAAATAATTAATTAAGCTCCAGATGGAATTTCTCCAAACTATTTTTGGGTCTTGGAGATCTCATGTGTCCTAACCCCTCCACAAAGTTTTGGAGCTAGAGCACATCCGATGCTACCCAAAAATCAACATGTAACAACCTAGGTAAGCCTATAATTTGATGACAAATTCCACCCTAGGAGGTTTTTTAACCTCACTGATTACCTGTGTTTTTCGACACGAGTAATCAGAAGAGTTTTTTCCCTCTAGCTTAAACCCCCAAAGCTAGTGTGAAATTTATTGTCGAATTATTTAAATTAATTGGCTAAATTATTTTATTACAAATCACTTGGTTTACTAGTTCATATTGAGTCGCAAATGGATTATGTGTCTTGAGGGTCTAAGACTAATGTGTATTCTCTCTTTGAGTCTTTAAATGAAAAAATTATATAAATTAGGGGGTTGGAAAAATAATTAATCCCCTCGTGTAAATTAATTAATTTTTTTGGCAAAATGAAATTAAATCCTCAGCCAGAAAATTAATTAATTAGAGTCAAAATTAAATTGTCAAGGAAAATAAATTCTCCAAATGGAAAAAATCGTGGGTCTTGAAAGAATCAATTTTTAAAAGTCCTCCACCTAGGGAATAATGTCTTTTTCAAGAAAATTTGGACCCTTGGACTTGGTGGTTAAGTCAAAGTCCAATTTTTGAGGAAATTAGCTCTAAATAATTAATTTTGAGCTAATTAAAATGGAATTAAATGAGAAATTCGAAAATTCCTCAAAAATAAGAAATCAAGGGCCAAGATTAAAAGATCTTGAAATATTTATCAACGGCCAAAATTATTTTGACAAGGATCAAAGAAACTAGTCATTATTTTTCCATTTGGAGGATTTATCTATAAATTAGAGAGTAATTTGAGTCTCTAGTCGTCTTGATCTCTAGCTAGAATTGTTGTTGAAGCATTGTGCAAACTTTTTTCCCGTTGGAAACTATTTTTTCTACCATAATAAAAGAATTTGGAGTGCAACTCAAGGTGTTCTTGTTTCGTTGATTTGTGGTGTGTATTGACTACGGGCTTCCTATGTGGTGCTTTATGATTATTATTTTGAGATAATACATAGTGTTTGCGGGTACTAGATCCTTGGTATCCAAGTTCACAGAATGTGGGGCAAGAGTTACTTTTCTTGGATCTCTAGTTTTTATATGGTGGATTTAATCTTCGCTTGGGCTATAGTGATCATCAATTTTTTTGAAGCGTTTTAGCCATTCTTTCAAGTAAAAAATATTATAAAATTTATTTTCTCAAAATCCATTTGAAAACCCGTGTATATTTTGTAAATAAAATTGTAAATTGTAATTGTAATTTATTTTTCTAACTTGGGTTGGGGTTTTAGATTTATTTTTGTATATATTTGGGGTTTGAGTGTCTCTATTTTCATTTTTGCAGGTTAGATCAAGGAGTTAAGTAGAATAAAAGCTAGATCTAAGACCTTGAGTATAAGATCTAGTCTCTTGGCATTTTCTGCAAGGTTCCCACGAAAGAATTTTCATAAAATCAAAGAGTTGAAGCATAAAAATTTTTGGAGCAATATGAAGTTTGAAGGCTAAATATTTCGCAGTTTTGCAGGATTAAGGTCTCAAAATTCATATCTAGCAAGCGACAAGGTAATCCCAAAGTTTTAACGATTTTCAGCAATGGAATCTTCAAGGCTTTGGGCCTAGGGTTTGACCTCCAAACTTTTATTTTGCTTTAGTTTCATTACAGTAGTTAAATTATTAACTTCTAGGCCCTAACATCATACTCTAATTGGTCAAAATCGATTAAAATTGCAAAATCTAAATTTTCACATGTTTTGGCCACTTGGGCACTCCAATTTGACCTAGATCCAAATATGCTAAGATTGCTAGACCTATACAATGTCTCTAAAAGAAAGATGCAAAATTTCTTTGGAAGGAAGAGGGTGAAAGGGGATTTCAGGATATTAAGGAAGCCATTGCTAAAGCTCCTGTCTTGGTTAGTCCAGATAATTCAAAAGATTTTATGATCTTTTCATTCGCTTCTGAAGATACCATTGCAAGTGTCCTGTTATAGAAGAACAATGATGGGCATGAGCAACCAATTGCCTTCATGAGTAAGTCATTACAGAATTCAGAATTAAAGTATAACATCATGGAAAAGCAGACTTATGCATTGGTCAAATCTCTTAAGCATTCTAGGACATATGTGGGCATTGCTTGAGAACGCGTGCCAGATGGATAACTAAGATTCAAGAATATGATCTTTAAATTAGACCAACTAAGCTCGTCAAAGGTCAGGGATTAGCTCAAATGTTGACGAAAAGTAATAAGAAAGCCTTAGAGATGGTTTGCCAAAATGATGTTGTAGAGCCTTCTATATCTCCCGAACTTCAAAAACTGGAAAGAATCGAATGGTGTAAGGACATCATCTATTATTTGACAAACTTAACTTGTCCTGATCATTTGGTAGCCCATAAAAGGAGGGCTCTCAGATTAAAGGCATCCAAATATTGTATCTTAAAAGATGGCCTTAGATGGAGAAACCCGAATGGGATAATAATCAGATGCATTGATGAAGATGAGGCTAAGAAGCTCATCGCCGAGTTCCATGCAGGATTTTGTGGGGGGCATTTTGCAGCAAAAACCACGACCCACAAAATTTTGCGTGCAGGATATTATTGCCCCGCCATTTTTTAGATGTGCATAAATTTGTCAGGAGATGTCAGGAATGCCAGCTTTTTACAGGGAAACAGAAATTAGCAGCCTTGCCTCTCCAACCGGTTATAGCAGAAGCCCCTTTTCAGCAATGGGGGTTGGATTTTAATGGTAAATTCAGTCAGAACTCTAGTAATGGTTATTCATGGATACTAACTGCGACAAATTATTTTACAAAGAGGGTTGATTCCATTCTGATGAAGCATGCTACTGAGAAAGTTGTTATGGATTTCGTTGAAAACCATATCATTACCTGATTTGGTGTTCCATCCAAGATCACGACTGACAACGCCAAATCTTTCAGCTCTTCTGAATTCTCCTCTTTTTGTTTCAAGTATGGCATTATTCTATCTCATTCTTCAAATTATTTCCTACAAGGAAATGGTATGGCCGAGTCAAGCAATAAAAATTTGATCACCATCATTAAAAAAATTGTTGGGGATAACAAACGAGCTTGGGAAAGTAAAATCAAATATGCATTATGGGCCAACAGAATCACAAAGAAGAGGGCCACTAGAAAATTTCCTTTTGAGCCTGTTTATGGTTTTCGGAAGTAACTTTGCCAATTCATCTGAAGCTTCCCACTTATCAGCTCCTTCAACAATTTACAGAAGATAAAGATGTAGTTCAGAAAAGAATAAATCAAATAATGGACCTTGATGAAGCTCGCAAGAAAAATTTTGATGACATATGCCAAAGCCAAGCCAAAACAAAGGAAGGATTCGACAAGTCTTCACAAAACAGGTCTTTACATATTATGGGATCACAGAAATGAGAAGCCCAACAATCATGGAAAGTTTGACAGTCTGTGGTTGGGTCCATACACTATTAGAGGGATCACTGGAGCCAATTCTTTCCATCTCAGCACTTTAGAAGGCGACCCTGTGGACCTCCCAGCAAATGGGAAGATGTTGAAGTTGTACTACAGCGATGATATTTCATGCCATGGGCATCATTTTGTATAGTATCTCTAACCCTAATCCCTTTCATTTATGTCATTAGCTAGTTTATTTCACGTGTTTATATGATGCTTTTTATATTTCAGTTTGTTAGGATAGATTTTTTATTCCAGTGGTATTTTCTATATATGCATGATGATTTCGATGTTGAATGGATATCTATTTAATGGACTTTAGTTTCCTTGGATGCAGGATTTTGGGATTCTCACGTTACTTCTTTGAAGCAACGTGTCCCCATATGGAGCCAGATGTTGCACTCAAATTGTTAAAGTTTCAAGGAAACAGAAATGCCACTTTTTTTCAACAAGGATCAGATCACATATTAGCAGTCCGTCTGTCATGGTCATCTCATTCTGCAAGTTAAATATTGTAAATGATCTTAGTAAAACCATGAGTCTATGTAACAACTTAGGTAAGCTTATAATTTTATGACGAATTCCATCTTAGGAGGTTTTTAAACCTCACTGATTACCTGTGTTTTTTGACACGGCAAATCAGAAGAGTTTTTCCCTCCATCTTAAACCCCCAAAGCTAAGGTGAAATTTATTGTCGAATTATTAGGTGAGTCCTAGTGTTTTAGTTGAGTCTGATGTAAGTGATTTGGGAATAATTTAAGTTAATTGGCTAATTATTTTATTACAAATCACTTGGTTTACTAGATCATATTGAGTCGCAAATGGGTTATGTGTCCAAAGGGTCTAAGACTAATGTGTATTCCCTCTTTGATTCTTTAAATGAAAAAATCATATGTATTAGAGAGTTGGAAAATAATTAATCCCCTCATGTGTAAATTAATTAATTTTTATCACAAAATAAAATTAAATCCTAAGCTAGAAAATTAATTAATTAGAGTCAAAATTAAATTGTCTAGGAAAATAAATTCTCCAAATGAAAATTTTCGTGGGTCTTGAAAGAATCAATTTTTAAAGGTCCTCCACCAATGGAATATTGTATTTTTCAAGAAAATTTGGACCCTTGAACCTTAGTGGTTAAGTCAAAGTCAATTTTTTGAGGAAATTAGCTCTAAATAATTAATTTTCAGCTAATTAAAATGGAATTAAATGATAAATTCAAAAATTCCTCAAAAATAAGAAATCAAGGGCCAAGAATAAAAGATCTTGAAATAGTTATTTGTCAAAATTTCTTAATCTAAGAAACCCTACTGCAACATCTTGATTTACTTCTCCTACTTGAATTAAGTTACAAGTTAATTTCTGAATATTCAGTAAATTATCGAAGTAAATACTACTAGCAGCCTACACATACAGATCAAATATTGAATAACATGCTCATAGGCTAAGTGACACAGATTTTCTGGACAAATGTCCCTGGAAAAACCCAATACGAGAAAACTTGTGCTACTAGCTCTGGAGAGTTTATATTATTATGAAGAATCTAAGTACAACAAACATGGGCACCAAAACTGGTTAACCCGACAGAGAAATAAAAATGGTAGCAATACCTCTATCCTCGAAGACAGAAAATATGACTGATTTACACCCTCAAACGGGATTTACATAACTCAACCCTTTCTGGCCTTTGTGGAAACCCCAGCGCTACTCTGAAGCCCTCTGCATCAGCCTGACTGATTTGTGTCATCCTCTGCGCTACTCGGGAAGGGCCTGCGTCACCCTAGAAGGGCTTACGTTGCCCCTGCGCTGCTCTAACTGGGCTTGCGCCAGCCCTGCGTGGCTCCTGTTGCCTCTGCACTGCCCCTGCTGGGCTCTTGACTGGACTGCGTAGCTCTGGTTGCCTCTGCGCTGGTCCGGAATGCTCCTTCTCTGCCCTTGTTGTACTCTTGGCCTGGGATCAAACCATCCCCTTGCCGATACTGCCCCTCACTGCAGCTGAAACACTTCTAAAATTCTTAGCAAACCACGCGCTAGAATCTCAGCTTAACTTTAGTGCCCTGCCAATGTGTGTGTTCTCCAACTGACCCCAAGCCCTTCTCTTATACTTCCCTCTCTTGGGCCTATTAAAGAGAGAAAAAATATCCAGTATGGTTTACCCATTGGTTGTTGCCAAAGCCAAGAAACTTAAGTAAGAGTTAAATCCATTTTTTTAATAACAGGGAATTTAAGAAAGCATCTGAGATGACTGGGACTAGTATAATTGACACAAGCCCTCAAGGAAGTGGTTGAGTTGGTGGACAAATCCCCCAAACTTGTCATGACAAAGTTGCTGCAATACATTGGACTTATTATATTTAAACAATAATAAGTTGCAGGCTTTGTCAAAGAGGGCAAATGACACAAACTTGTTCAGGGTTTCTGAGGAGATCCAATTCTCACCTAAACTTAGTCCCATACCATACCACATAACAATGTGGGCCCAAGGTATAAGTGTCAATACACAAATCAATGTCATGGCTTCCTCATTAACATGATATCAAACTCTTATCAACACTAACTGAGCTACTGGTTTAAACAGTGGCAAGGACCTTGATCTAAGCACCTAATTTCGTTAGAAAAAACATAAGTGAACCAATGTAGAAAAGCTTAAGATTACAATTCTGAAAAGTGCAAATCCAAGACTGCAAAGAAATCAACCAAAAATAAAATCCAGAGAGCCATAATAAAGATAGTGCCACGACACCAAGACTTGTCCAAGAAAATACCTCAGAAAAAATGCAATAACCAAGTTAACAAAATTTGTAAAAAATACATATATGTAAAATTAAACCTAATGGAGAAAGGATATAAATTTGGAAGCACCGTACTCTACAATTACCTTCTTTTATCATATGCATGACATAAAAGTCAGACGAGAAAGTCAGCAAGAACTTCCTAAACAGCTGAAGTAAAAATCAGCAAAGAGAGTACTTACAGGTCGAGTAGCTGCACCTGCATATAAATGGCCAAGCTTTGCTGAATTACACCCAATCCAAATATATATCTGTATAGGACAACGAAGTGATTCGTGCAAGAATATTATATTTGAACAATGTCAATGTCTCCAATCAATAACCAAAAGACCTGCAAATACTACGGCTTAAGTACTGAATCCAATGCAAGATAATCATAAGATTAGCATAACTATGGAGATTCTATCGTTTCATTTAGGAATGATGACAGGAATGGCTATTAGGAATCATATTTTTAACACTGGTCTAGGGAAGGTGCGGGGGATAACATTTTTCTAAATTCTGTATTAAAGAATGCTTGTTTTTTAATATAATGCACTGACCAATTATCTCCAGTATAAAGATATCAGCAAATAGTTGCAGTGGTTGTCATACTAGACATAATCAAATGGTACCTGCTTTCCCCACAGCAGCAGTGCCAGTGTAGTGGACTATGTTATGGGTTACCAAGCTCTCCATGTGCATGGTGATTACTCACTGGCAGGCCTTACAGAATTTATCAAGACCCTGTCCCACCAGGTTGAGCACTGCATTCTTCCAACCTATCTAGGCAATTAGAGGAGTTAAGTACAGTACAGACTCTCTAGCTGTGGATGCAGGTGATACCAGATTGGCAAGACAGGACACCTCGTCCCATTCTGTGGTCAGACAACCCACTTTCACAAGGACACAACGATGTGCCCACTTTCAGCACAGAGCTGCCTTTCAGCCCAGGTCGAGCAAAAACACACCCATCACTAGACTTTCCTCTTCAGCTTTGAAAGTTAGGAGAGCTTCAAGTGACAACCACAGGGCCCCTCCCAGGATCACCCAGTGACGCCCTCTCAGCCTTGGGCACTCGCCAAAGAACACCATCAACCATTGCATTGGTACCTCCTGAAGATGTATTTGTTTTCTCCTCTACATCTACCTCTATATCTAATGTGGCGAAGTGGTTCCTTGTCTTTTTTAGGGTTTACCATCTTGGCTCAACCTTTCTTACTCTCTTTTCCGTTATTTTCAGCTGTATCTCTTTATTATTTAGCTTCAAGGAGTAGCTTTGGAAATCCAGCATTATATTTATAAATGTTGTATTTTCTAGTCCCATTGACCTATTATTGTGGTCACCTCTGGGAATTAATCAAATTATCTTATCTTAAAAATGCCACATCATTCTCAGATCCAGAGTTGGTGGATCTCATGTTGTACAGGCAGTTGATATTAGATAGGTTCCTTAATGTATTTGGTGAACACCTTGAGCCAATTCATTGTCAAGCCAAGGCAAGAGCATTGGATAGAAGCAAGATGTGCTCGAGTACTTGAGAGGCACAATAGAGTATGGTCTGAGATATCTTGGAGATGGTGAAGTGAAGTTATAGAAGTATGCAAACTCATATTGAGCAGGCGATGTGGCAGATAGGAAGAACACCTCAAGGTGTTGCTTTAGCTTGGGTTCAGCGATGATATCTTGGTTCAGCAAGAAGCAGACTCCCATGGTACATAACTCAATAGAGGCAGAATACATGGCAGCCAGTACTACTATTTGTGAGGCCATCTGGCTTTGCAAGTTACCTGCAGGACCATTTGATTAGGAGGCAGATTTCACAATCATTTACTTTGATAATCAAATTTGTATCAAGCTCTTTGAGAATCCAGTGTTTCATGATAGGTTCAAGCACATAAAAAATGGATATCACTTCATGCAAGACAACATACAAAAGGGAGCAGTGAAGACCTAATATATTGCCACAAATCAGGTAACTAATATTCTGACCAAGCCCTTAGCAAAATGGAAGTTTGAAGCATTTAGAGACAACCTTGGATTGGTGAAGAATTCCTTCATCACTAAGAAGAGTGTTGAGAAATTTAACTCAAACAAGAAATTCCTGCATAGGCTTCATTATGAACAAGTAAAAAGTGGTTTAAGAGATTTTAAGGAATGATGCAAAGGACAAGATGACAGAACGGGACCCACAACTGAGAGTGGGTGAATCTACATGGCACTTGGGAGACTACTTCAGGATAAGGACCTCATGGACAAAGTAAAGTTGTTTCTTAGGTCTAGATTTCCCATTATTTCATTTCCTCTCATTATTTGTAAAGTGACCTCTTAGGAAAAGTGGGAAATAATTCCATCTTGTAATTTCACATGAAAAAAAAAGATAGGTTGATGATAGCATTCCTTGTAAATCCATACTAGTGTGGACCAGAGGGACCATTCCCCCTCGCTAAAGACCTAAGAAACATTGCCAAACCATATCCCTTACTAACAGGCAGATTGAATCACCTAGACATCAACAGCGAGTTATAGTGGCAAACCAGCAATGTAGCAGAGGATCAAAATCTTCCCCTAGCGCTTCTTCAAGGCATCATTCTATCCTGAGTTTTCTTCATTCGACCTCGGATGCTAGGAGAGGTAGATCAACTAGACCATGACCCAATTCCTAAATCCTTTCCATCTGCATATCTCTCTCCCATTGTGGCTGCCAACACTTATATCTGATGGTTTTCCCGTGTTTTCACATACAGACTTCATTGTATTGACATCATTATACTTAGCAGTCCCATTGACCTACTTTTGTGGTTATTTGTTGGACATTAATATAATTATCTTATTTTATGTTATCTTATTTATTGTTTTAAGTAAACATAGTCTTCGAGATAGTTGCCTCAAAATCTAGTAGGCCTTCTGAGAGGCTTCACAGGGAAAAGGCCAAAACCTTGTTGCAACAATGAGGGAGATTTCCATTGTCACCTCAACAATCTTCCTCCTACACTTTACTGGAAATGCACCACAAGAGAGGCTTCCAAGTGATCACCTAAAAGGGGTATCATAGGTTATATGGCTTAAGGTGATGTAAATGTAGACTCGGTAAAGATACTCTTCAATGGAAAAGGACACAATTATTTTTGTATGGCAGCAATGTATCATATACCAAGCCCCAAATCAGGCACGTGTTACCTAGAGTTTCAAGATATAAATCAACCTTATGGCCTTATGGGGTTCCCTTATGGCCTGAGGGCTGGGGTATGCCTACACCAAAGTAATATCTAGAGCAATGTTGCACGACTCGTACTCGTATAAGACTCGGGAACAACCCGTATAAAACTAGTATAAGACTCGTCAAAATGAAAAAAAACCTTAATGCAAATTCTCTTTTCCTCCACCTCATTTCCAAAAAAAAAAAAATATAAAAAAAAATTGCCTTCTGAGGTTCGACGGATCTTATAGGGGTCTGACGCAGGTCTTATACAAAACCCGTGGGTCTTATACGAGTAGGCAGGTCTTCTACAAGTTTGCCTGAGTAAGGGTCTTAAGCGTGGGTTCTATGTGAGTGACCTGGCTCGCTATAGAACCCGCAAAGACCCGCGCAACTCGCGGGTCTTATGCAGGTGGTGCTTCACTAATCTAGAGTTACAAGCACCAAAGAAAGGGTTTTCAAATGATATAATCAATAGACAAATAGGAAAATAGCCTCAAATTAAGCCCTAGCTAGGGTTAAGGTTTTTCTAGGGCACAAATTACTTATGGAAGATGACGTCAACCTTTCTAAGGAAAATTTAACCATGTGAAATGCTAGATTTTGAGTGAGATAGCTCAACAAAGTTAAATTCAAGCCTCTTTAGCCCCAACGTTCACCTAGAGATTCCCTAATTCAATTCGGCCCTACAAAAATAGCCCTAATGGCTTGCCTTGAAGGACTTAGAAGAATAAAGGAAGAAACATATTGAAGTTTTTTGTAAGTTTTGACCAATACAAGGACTCCCAGTGCCTATAACTACCTGGGTGATGGAGTCTTTAGGGCTAAATTTAAGAGAAAGTGAATTAATACTTAGAGTAAGGGGGAAAAACCCTACTTTTTACTTGACAACCCTTAGTTATCTTCTTTGTGAGGGGAGAAACTAAATAGGGGAAGCTCTCTAGGAGGTCCTATATGGATTTCAAGGAAGAAGAATTTAACATGCAACAATCAACCAAGATATTCCATAAATAATATGCATTTAGACATGGAACAAGAAAAACCCTAGCATTAATTAATCACATAAACAATAAAAATATGCAATTAAATCACATAATGTAGTGCTCCCTACATTGATGCCACTGGCATCAATCAACACTTCTCTGAATGAATGAGGTCCAAGATCCCCTTGGACCTACTCTCATTGCTTGGAAAAGCAGCCTTGGCATTATTGCCAAGTGCACACCCTCTATACATGTGTTGAGAAATCAAAGCAAGTAGATTAGGGTTTGATTTCTCTTTCTTGACAACTACTTGTGAATTGTGTTGCCTTCTTTTATTTCTTTATTAGATTATCTTTCATCAAGCAATTACCAAAGTGTGTATGCACAAAGATCACAAGAACACAAGAGACAACATGTCGGCACTGTGCCAGGGTAAAACCCTTCTCTTAGGGGAAAACCCGGTCAAAATTCTCTTCCTTCAATAGTATTCTTTGAGACTCCACCCTAGGCATAGACCAAACCTTCCCTCCACACCAAGTCAGACTTCCAAATCTTCGATCCAGCAACTTCGACTAGGCAGCAGTTTTGGTAGCAGCAAACACTAAAAGACTTCGATCTCCCAAGAGAGGGCACGAAATGGAGAGAGACCACCACAAAAACTTCGTTTTTTCCTTCCTCTATCTTCTTGACCCAACTCGCACTCCTTTCAGCTTCCTTCTTCTACTTCGCACTTTTTCCTATGAATTTGATCTTCTTCCTTTTATAGGCTCCAGGTGAGGTCGAATAGGTCCCTTTGAGGCCGACATGATCTCCTTAAGGCCGACTTGATGTGGAGGTACTCTAAACCATTTTTGACACAAAATTAAACCTAATTATATGATTCAAAAGCCCAAGATGGGTCAATATAAATCTGTAATGACTATAATAAAACTTAAAAGTCCACAATGGGGACTTTGACCTAAAATAATATTACCCAAGCATGAAACCCATGCTTTAATCAGTCATTTAGTAATAACATAAATTATTTTTCTTTAATTCTTTTAATAAGTATAATAAATATAATTTATGAAGACCGAACCTAGTTACAATCTTTAACACTCCCTCTTAACTAGGAAGGTATTCATAATATACAAATGGAAGATCTCAAACTATGTGAACTATAAAGAGCTTTAGGCACCGCAATGCCATGGACTAGATTCCTGACCAAGGCAATCTATCCAAGTGGGACTAAGGTGGACTAAAGCTTTCAACCTCTATAGGTACCATCATGCTTACTAACCACCAACCCTAGGAACTAGGTGCACATCCACCTGATGTCACCCTCCCTAACAGACATCAATATAAAGAGTCGGCCCAATGTCTTTCCAGGCAATGCTTCACTCGCAAAGCCTCAACATATCTCTTCCAATCTATCATCATCAATACAATCGACAATATTTACCAAACCAAGCTTGTCTCCTAAATATTCAAACTTCTTTTTAGGAAGAGCCTTCGTCAGTGTGTTTGCTACCTGTTCATCTGTCGAGACATACTCCAATTTCACAATCCCATCCTGTACCAAGTTCCTAATGAAGTGGAACTTATTGTTGATGTGCCTCATCCTAGTATGAAACACGGGATCTCCAGACATCTTGATACAACTTTGATTGTCACATTTTATTATACTAGGACTTAGATAATTCTCGAACAAGTTTGTCAGAAGCTTCCTTAATCATATAGCCTCCTTTCCTACTTCACATGCAGCCACATATTCAGCTTCAGCACTACTTACGGAATTGGGACCTTACTTTCTACTCATCCATGAAACCATAGCAGACCCTAAGCTGAAGCATCCACCGGTAGTACTCCTATCGAACTCACTTCCACCCCAGTCAGAATCTGAGAAGCCAATTAGGTTGACTTCCTTACTATTGTATTTTAGGCAGTGGTGTATAGTACCTCGAAGATATCTTAATATGTGTTTGGCAGTTATCCAGTGATCATGACAAGGTTCCAACTGAAACTGACTAAGAATGTTTACTGCATAGCATATATCTGGCCTAGTGTTTACCAGATACATTAGGGAGCCCACCATCTGTCAATAGGAGGTAGGATCCACGAAACTTGAGTCAAAACCTTGCAACTTCTTGAGATTGGTGATCATAGGAGTAGTCATAAGCTTGGAATCCATCATTCTGAATTTCTGCAACATTTTGATGATGTACTTTCCTTGCCCCAAATATATCTCCCCAGGTTTCTACCATACTTCAAGACCCAGGTAGTAATGCATGAGTCGTAGATCCTTCATCTCAAATTCGGCTGCCAAAATCTTCTTGCACTCTTGAATTTTATGCTCCACACCAGTGATGAATAAATCATCCACATAAAGTAGAATAATAACAAGCTCATTATTCACATCCTTGATGTAGAGATTTGGATCAGCAGTACCCTTCACGAACCCATTTCTTAGGAGATATGCATCCATACTTGCGTACCATGCCCTTGGAGCTTGATTCAAGCCATATAGGGCTTTATTGAGTTTGCAGACGTGAGAGTCCCTGTTATTTAATTCGAAACCTTCGAGTTGTTCGAAGTATACTTCCTCATCAATGGTCCCATTTAGAAATGCGGTCTTCACATCCATTTGATGGATATTCCAACCCATTGTAGCAGCCAATGAAACCAAAGATCTAATGGTAGTATACCTTGTTGTAGGTGCAAAGGTTTCTTCATAATCTATTCCTTCCTTTTGAGAGAAGCCCCTTGCAACGACCCTTACTTTGTACTTGTATATGCTTCCATCAACAGCATGCTTGATTTTGTAGATCCATTTGGATGTGACAACTAATTTGTCACTAGGTCTAGGAACAATTTCCCAAACCTCATTCTTCATAATGGATTGGTATTCTTCTTGCATTGCCTTCTTCCAAACTTCCTGTTGAATAGCTTCTTTGAATGTAGATGGTTCAGGTTCAATTAGCTTTGTCATATATGTAGCATAGCCAGAGTATCTCTTCGGTTTTTTACTTTCCCTGAAGGTTCCTATTGGAGCTTCATGTCCTTCAGCATCTTGTAGTGTACCTTTTAACCAATTTGGCCTTTTCCTTGTGGTCGGGATGATCACAGGGTGAATAGGCTCACTTGGTCCTTCTTCTTCTTCTTGATTGGTAGTAGGGTTTTCATGATGTGTATCTTCTTCTTCGAATATAAGAGATTCTTCGTCATTGATGGGGATATCTTTGGATTTCTTGTAGGCTTGACTTTCATCAAATATGACATCTCTGCTTACTTCGATGTGCCTTCCTTCCTTGATGTAGATTCTATATGCTTTTGAGGAGAGACTATATCCAACGAATATTCCTTTCATGCTTGTAGAATCCAACTTCTTTTGCTTGTTTTTTGGAACATTGATGTAGGCAAGTCTTCCAAATATTCAGAGGTGATCTACACTCGACTTCTTTCCTATAAATACTTATTCGGGAGGTATATTCTTGAGACTTCTATGGGGACTTCTATTTTGAACATAAACTATTGTCATGGCTGCTTCTCCCCGTAAGAATTTTGGTAGGTCTTGGTCAAGGAGCATTGCCTTAATGCCTTCTTCAATAGACCTATTCTTCCTTTCAGCAAATCCATTTTGTTCGGGATGGTAGGGAACAATGAGCTCCCTCTTAATTCCTGCTTCTTACAATATGCAATCAATTCCTTGGAAGTGTATTCCCCACCATTGTCAGATCTTAAAGTCTTTAACTTTCTTTCGATGAGGTTTTACACTTCAGCTCGAAACTGCTTGAATTTCTCAAATACTTCGTCCTTTTTCCTAAGAAGATAGATCTGTGTCTTTCTAGAATGATCATCTATGAATGTCACATAATAGAGATGACCTCCAAGAGATTTGTCAGTCATGGGCCAACACACATCAAAGTGAATAAGGTCCAGAATTTCTTTGGACCTAGATTCACTATTTGGAAATGGCTTTCTTGGATGTTTTCCTAAAGAGCATCCCTTGCACACACCTTCATGGTCTTCCTTTATATTGGGGATACCATTAACCAATTGATTAAGAGTGGGAATAAGCTTGTAGTGTAGATGACCATACCTCCTGTGCCATGGCTCGATAGGACTAACTTCCATATGAACCAAAGCTTGAGGAGGTGGAGTAGTGACCCTATACAAACTTCCTTCACAAACTCCAATAACTCTAGCTTTGTCAATGCTAGAGTCTTTGCACCAAACCAATACTTTCCCATCAACAAAAGCAACTCTTTCTCCTTTATCTTCTAAACAAGAAATAGAAAGCAAATTCTTTTTCAAACCTGGAACATATAGTATGTTTTTGAGGTGCAACTTCGATCCACTTTCCAATTCCAGCAATGTTGATCCCGGGCCTTTAACAACATAGATTTTGTTGTCACCCAATTCCACTCATGAGAAGATGATTCCCTTAATAGTGTATGTAATTGTTTACTTTCTCCTGTCATGTGTCTTGATGCTCCACTATCAATGATCCATACATTATCATCATGAAGAGATCTAGTAAGAGCAGCCAAAAATCCTCGACTTTTGACTTTGATGAATAAGTAATGGATGGCCTTCTTGATCCATCTTCCAGCAATGTTGATACCCATTCTTATATAGCTTTAAAAAGAGGGAGAATCCATGATCAAACCCCTTGATTTAACAAAGTGATATTTGTCCTTTCCTTACCTTAGCTCTAGTACCATGTTGAGAAATCAAAGTAAGTAGATTAGGGTTTGATTTATAATGTTGCCTTCTTTTATTTCTTTATTAGATTATCTTTCATCAAGCAATTACCGAAGTGTGTATGCACAAAGATCACAAGAACACAAGAGACAAGATGTAGGCATTGTGCCAGGGAAAACCCTCTCTTAGGGGAAAACCCGGTCAAAATTCTCTTCCTTCAATAGTATTCTTTGAGACTCTTCACCCTAGACATAGACCAAACCTTCCCTCCACACCAAGTCAACCTTCCAGATCTTCGATCCAGCAGCAGCAGCATCTTGTCCTCCAACAACTTTGACTAGGCAGCGGTTTTGGCAGTAGCAACAACAACAAACACTAAAAGACTTCGATCTTCCAAGAGAGGGCACGAAATGGAGAGAGACCACCACCAAAACTTCGATTTTTCCTTCCTCTATCTTCTTGACCCAACTCGCACTCCTTTCAGCTTCTTTCTTCTACTTCGCAATTTTTCCTATGCAGCAATAGATATCGAGTTGGCTTGAGAAGTGATGCTCCAAATGAATTTGATCTCCTCCTTTAATAGGCTCCAAGTGAGGTCAAATAGATCCCTTTAAGGCCAACTTGATCTCCTTAAGGCCGACTTGATGTGGAGGTACTCTAAACCATTTTTGACTCAAAATTAAACCTAATTACATGATTCAAAAGCCCAAGATGGGTCAATATAAATCTGTAATGACTAGAATAAAACCTAGAAATCCACAATGGGGACTTTGACCTAAAATAATATGACCCAAGCATGAAACCCATGCTTTAATAAGTCATTTAATAATAATATAAATTATTTTTCTTTAATTTTTTTAAAAAGTATAATAAATATAATTTATGAAGACCAAACCTAGTTACAATCTTCAACAACATGCCATATTACTTAATACTAAAATCTATGAGACCAATGACAATCTCCCTAGAGATCGCCAACACCCCATAGTGCAAGTGTATCGTCCTCCTGTGCCATAGCTCACACAAGTTGTCATTTTCATGTACCAAGGTCTGAACAAGTTTGCCTGTCAACCTGTACAAGTTGCTCTCACTAACCCTGATGGTCACTATTGTGAATAGGCTATTCTCCTCTGGATGAATGAGCACCTGCATGTTCTTGAACATGACCTGTTGCACAATACAAGGAAATGGGTATGGGTACGAAACGTGACCCCCCTAGATTTTGGAAACTGGGAAACACGATATATGTGTGTGTGTGTGTGTTATAGGACAATTAAGTTTTTTTACTTTTAAGAAATGCTATGCAGGATCATAAAGCATACATGATACATTATGATTAAATTGTCCAATGTCAATGCATAAACTATAAGTCTCTAAATTTACATCACATTTGCACATGAATGATCACATAATGAAAATAGAAATATCCAAAATCAACCTTTTTTATATATCCAAATTTCAAAATTAGCCTTTATTATATATATGAGGCTGCAAGAACAATAAAGAGTCTTCAATCTTCATCCTCACCATCTTAATCCTCATCAAAAATAGAAGCAGAACCATGCTCAACAGTGGATGGTAGAGTTGAAGAAAATGATTGGCCAATTCCACTTCTAGGCTCCCAATCCTCAATATTCAGGGCAGCAAGAGAGAGCTTCAAATCAGGACTTTCTAGATCCACATCCCATTCTTTAGAAGGACCATTGCTATATTCTGGACCCCTACAAGATGCAAGGCGAAGGTTGGAGTGCACATAAACAAGATACTTTGCCTTTTGTGAGCCCAACCTGTTGTGCTTCATAGAATGAATAAAACCTAGGTGCTCCAATTCCTTTCTACTGATGAAGAGCTTACCACTTGTGAAAGAACAAGAATGGCAAGTTTTTTCAAATGTACACCATTTTCTCCATGACAAATCCACCACCTAACTAGATTCATGGTGCTTCTCTCCTCCAAAGTTGATATATCTGAATAATCATCTAATCCTACAACAAAACTGGCAAATTCTTCCTTCAACTCCCTGTGTAGATGAGCTAGAAACATTCTCATAAGAGATTTTTCACCCCATTAACCACCTCTCTATCCTTTTGGAGTTCCTTCCTCTTCCCATTACTTTGAGCAATAAGCTCCTCATCATAAAATTTGGGGTTCAAGGCATGTGCTAAAGTATCCAATGGAGTGTTGAAACTATTCCACCTATCAACAATGATTTTCTTGAGTATATCAGCAAAATGATCATCAACGAATAAAAGTTGTGGAAACTCTTGTGAAATGTTTTGCATAGTTTTCTCAACCATGGTATCCATGCCATCATATACAACTCCTAAGAAAGTTTGGAATGTGTCAACATTGTTGACCACTCTATGTCAACTACCCTATAGCAGTATACATTTTTGCAAAGAAATTCCATCATGTTCGAGTAGTCATATATCTAGGATTCATCATCATCATTCATCAGTTTATCAGAGTTGTAAACCCAATTCTGCAAGTTTATTGTAAATGATGTTAGTATGACCATTTAATTATGTAACAACACCTAGGTAAGCCTCTGATTTTTGCAAAGGATTTCATCCTTGGAAGTTTTTTAACCTCACTGAATTATGTGTGTTTCTAAACACGGATAATCAGCAAAGTTTTCCTTCCAGCTTAGACCCCAAAGCTAAGGTGGAATTCGTTCACAAGGTCTTAGGTGAGTCCAAGTGTTATATCGAGTCTTTTGTGAAAGTGTGTTTGGGAATAATTTAAGCACATTTGACAAAATTATTTTATTACAAACACACTTCGTCTATACCAGATCATATTGTGTCGGAGAATTGGGTACATTATTAAGAGTCTATGTCTAAAGGTGTTTTCCCCTTTCAAGGGTTGAATTAATTGTAATATCTTGATGTAAAAATATTTTGGTGTATGGTCCCTCACATTTAGACACCATGGCTAAAATATTTAAAGGTAGAAAAAATTATTAATACCCTTTAGTGTCAATTAATAAATTTTTCTGGCTAAATTAAATTAAAATCTGACGCAGGAGCATCATGGTTCCAAAATTTTGTACAATTAGTAGAATCTAGGGGGTCTTATGTTTTTCAAAGGAGTTGGTTTCCTAAGTATTTAATTAATGTAATTTTCAATGTTTTGAGTGATTTTATGGGAGACATTTAAAATAGGATTTAATTATATATTGAGAGGCATATTTGTAAATGTTCTCAAATGTAGGAGAACATGAGTGATTGAGGAGTGATTGGTATGGATTGAGATATTCTGAAATATTAGATTAGAAATTACTTCATGATTTTATGGATTTGAGAGGATCCTTAGGATTTAGATGAATGTTGAGATCCTCAAGGGATAAAGAAGAGATTTTAGGAATTAATTGAGGACTCGGAGGAATTGTAGGATTTTGTTGAGTAACCTATGGATCTGAACCAGAATTGGTTACAGAAATTTTTGTATATAATTGTAAAGCCTCAAAGGCATAAAGATCATTATTCTTAGATAGATAAAAAAAAAAAAAAATATGATTGTAAGCCTACGGGCATCGAGAGAAAGGAAGAGAAAAGGGCCATGTAAAGGCACATCAGGCCAAAGCCAAACTGTAAACAGGTTTTATTTGTATTTGTACAATTTATTTGATTAACGAGAAATTGAGTTCATTGCGACTGTGTTTTTCTCTCTTTTACGAACTGAGTGATCCGTAATTGAGCTAATTTGATCTATGTGTAATAGATTACGGTTGCATGAATTATGATGGGTGTATAAGTCTTTTACTGTGTGGAAAAGGAATTTTTGTAGAAGAAATTGGGTAGAATCACTGTGTGATTCCAGTTCCGGAGAAATTGGCTGAGAGTGAAGTTAACAGGAGTGAATGAGTGCAGATAAAACTTGTGTGTAGGTCGAAAGGAATAAAACACAAATTGTGGCTTTAAACAGTTTGAAAAGGTGTACAGCGAGCGTGATAACTCTGGATAAGATTCAATAACAAGAAGAAAGCTCAAGAGGGAGTTAACGCATGGATACAGAGACGGAGTTACAGAGCGGTGACAGTCAACAAACAGAAGAAAGCTATTTAGAGAAAACTCTTAGAAGTTTTCCAAAGGAAGAGGTGGATCAAACGGTCGTGATCAAGTCAACAGTGAGACATGGACGGCGAGGATCACATTGCAAGGAAAAGGATTTAAGTTGTGATGAGACACGTGTCGGGTGAAGCAGCCATGCGCATATCGCACATCGGCGGGTTTTATATTTACTGTTAAGCCATCGCAAGTTTGATGGTTTAAATTGTGATGTGATGTAGTGGACGTGTGTTGTGTAGAGGTTTGTGCGCATATCACATAGCGCTTGCGATATGGTGTCATAGTTAAAAGAAGAAAGGTAGAGTTGCGAAGAGCCGAGGTGAGATACGTTGTGATTCGCGATATGCGAAATTGTAAATTTATCGATATGCGAAGTCAATAAAGTTTGGGATCCGCGATGCCAAAAGAAAGGATTTGTGGTGAAGTGTTAAGAAAAAGGGTTTAGCGATGCAAAGTGGATAAGCCAGCAAAACTGCGATAAAGTAATGAGAAGGGGCGGTCACGGCATAAAGGTAAAAAAAAATTATGACATAGTTATGTAAGTCATACACCCAAGAACCATTTTATAATATAAGCTTCCACGAGATTAGTTTGAAGATTAAAGTTGAGTAACAAAAGGTTCTCCGAAAATTATGAACCTATCCTCCGGATGATAGCAGACTAAGTCTTAGATCTGCATGAGTATTTGCGGCCTTTTGGCAACATCATTTTGTATCAGAGCAGTAAATCTATTTTGGGAGAAGGTTAGAGTAGGTTTTCACTTCGGAGGAGAAAGCAGGACAGCAAGAGTTCTTTGAAGAGAACAGAACAGGAAGAGTTTCCAAAGAATTAAAGTGGCACAGCAGAAGCGAAGAGAAGAATTAGATCTGAATCTGATTGAGTAAAGAGAGAAGGAAAATCTACTTTGGGAGAAAGTAGATCAAATTTTTTTGGAGGACAAGTTGAGAAAATTATTTATGAAGAGATAGTGACAACTACAAACAATGAAGGTAAAGTCAGCTGACAGAAAAGAGAAACTGCAACAACAACATGTGTTCAGAAAATTGGACAGTGAGGTGTGGTCTTCATGTTTTCAGTTAATTAATGGTGAATTATTGATTGAAAGAAATACTATGAAGATGTTTGATGATTATAGCCAAGAACAAGCAGAGCTTTTGGTGATGATGGCAATGAACCTATCCAACTAGTGGTTGGAAGAAAGGAGAGAGACGACTGAGTACAGCAGTTAGGGGAGCAACGAAGCTCTATGATCCAGGGTAAATTCTTGATACCCTTAACCAAGACCTTTTACTTCGGCTGATAAATTAGAATTGCATTAATTAAAGCGTCAATGAACATAAATGAACAACTGCATGTTGTAAAGAAGAGGAACATAACATGTCAAGATCAGAAATCATAAGAACACATCGTTTGATAACGGAGTTCGTCCAGGAGGGACTACATCTCCGGGCCTCGGTGTCAAGATGGTGTAGGCCGCTGGATTAAGTGTTGTAAGGAGTGAAGATGTACATGGATTTGTTTCTTTGACATACAAGGAAAATGCCCTCACGCAAAAGTGGCTAGACCTCTCTACAAGATGTTCCACAACAGGACCTCTCATTCACAAGAAGGATTCCTATCAGTATGACAATATCTCACACATAATGACTATGAGTATCCCGCCAACATGGCATCAAAGGGATCTCAAACAACATATATGTGTCAATGAGTATCTCGCCAACATGGCGAACAAGGGATCTCAGACATAATACAAATCCATGACAAAAAGTACATCAATAACAAAACACGACAAGATCCCATGACTCATACATCAATAGGGATCTGTACAGCACTATGCATCTCAAGGACAAAGAAGTACATGAAATCAACTCATCATATACCTCAAGCTGAAGATGACTGAAGAATGGACTGTTGTGTTGCTAGATCTGAAATCACCATCACAATCGTGGCGTCGAAAGGTGTGAAATCGACTGCTCACTCACTAAACGCTGACACCTGCAACTTCACTTCAAAAAGTGACCGAAAAATATAAAGCTCAGATGGAAAATCTGAATGCGCCATCAGATTCGTGGCATCGAATAGTGCAAAATCGACTGTCCATTTGCTGAATTTTGATGAAGTGAAAATCTAGAGCAAAAAGGAATCTTTTAGATTCCCCCTAGATTCCTCCAAGATGTTGCTCCATGGGTGGACTGGAAATCTGCAACTCAAAGAGCGAACCGACCTCATCATTGTGTTCCCTGCGAAAAACCGTGAAAAATGACTATAAACTTGACTATATTCCGACATGGAGAAAAATTACCTCCCTAGGGAAATTTCAAGGCTCATTGTTCTGCTCCCTGTTTCTGGGTCTACTCATGGTTCCACCTGCAAATTGCCTCGATCCGCGTGCGCGCTCCTGCTCTGGTCTGGCCTCGAAAATCATGCCCGCACTTGGCTTGGGCGCACTAGGCAAAAACTGTGTTTAAATAATACTATGTCGGCAGAATTGTCAACACCAAACTGTTTGGCGGTTTGGTAGAGGCGCTTAAGTCAGTGGGGGGAGGTCGGAGGTTCCAACCCCTGCTCGACCGACTTAGCATATTGTTTCGATATGTTTTAACATGGTGCAATTTCAAATTAAATATGGCAGGGGTTGTTTTAACATAAAACAAATGTTTTAACAAAGTTTGTTGTATGATATATATATCATACTATATATAACATATATGACGTGTGGTTATGTGGGGTCCGGCGGGGGTCACGGCCCAGCAGCTCATATAATACATATTTTTTTTATATCTGTTTGTTATATAATAACATGTGGGTGGGGTGGTGGCCCGCCACCCCCTTTTTTTAATATTTTTTTACTTCATTTAAAACAACCCATTCAATTTTAAACTTCTCGATTTTGACCATAGGAGTCAAATTAACGACCCCACAATTTCGCCCAAAATCCGACCGAAGCTGGTCGGATTTCAGCGAAATTGCGCCTCCTTTAAGCCTGCCAAGTCACCAAGTCAACCCAAAACTTTGACCGGTTCTAACTTTCGCATATGAGCTCGATTTGACGAATCGTTCGCACCGTTGCAATCAAGACAACCTGTGTGTGTCTCTGGAGCCACCCAAATCAATCCTCCCCACTAAGGAGATTTTGGTCCTCCAAAAGCATCAACAAGAATCTGCACTGCTGTGTACTATGTCTGCACCACGAGTGTTCTAAAAAGTCATCCTTCCTTCTCCTTCACCTGCGTCCTTCAGAGCCATAAGTGATGAACTGAAAACTGCACCTTCTGCAAACCTGTAGTACAATCCCATGCAAATACATGCTCAAATTGACCAACTATGACCCAAATATTCCCATATTTGCCACGAGTTTATAACATGTACTCGGTGGTCAAGTTTACATCAAATGGAAATCACCCCCAGCCATTCGCACCACTGCGATCAGGACAACGAGATCTATGCTTTGGTCTTGGTTCGAAATCATTCTGAACACTTTGATTTTTTAGCTTCCCTAAGCCCTCTTTGTCCTGTGTGTGTCTCTGGAGCCACCCAGATCAATCCTCCCCACTGAGGAGATTTTGGTCCTCCAAAAGCATCAACAAGAATCTGCACTGTTGTGTACTATGTCTGCACCACGAGTGTCCTGAAAAGTCATCCTTCCTTCTCCTTCACCTGCGTCCTTCAGAGCCATAAGTGATGAACTGAAAACTGCACCTTCTGCAAACCTGTAATACAATCCCATGCAAATACATGCTCAAATTGACCAACTATGACCCAAATATTCCCATACTTGCCACGAGTTTATAACATGTACTCAGTGGTCAAGTTTACATCAAATGAAAATCACCCCCAGCTATCATTACAAGACCAACAACATCATCGTCGCATTTCGAAGTGATGGCAAAAACCTTATCACTTTTACATGAAAGAAATGCATCACACGACTCATAAAACAAGGCCAACAACATCATCGTCGCATTTCGAAGTGATGGCAAGCACCTCATCACTTTTATATGAAAGAAATGCATCACACGACTCATAAAACAAAGCCAACAATATCATCGTCGCATTTCGAAGTGATGGCAAACACATCATCACTTTTAAATGCAACACGCAACTTATAAAACAAGGCCAAAAAATATCATTGTCGCTTAAACAAATGATGGAAAACACATCATCACTTTCACCATTAAAAATGTGACAAATGATTTACAAACATAGCCATGACAAGCTAACATATCTAGAAAAAAAACAATCTAGAAGAACCATCTCCCACTTATCAAAGTGAGTGGATCATTTCCCTATGGCGAACTTGCTTGTCGATCAGCTCTTTCGACTCGTGTATGCACGAGCGCTTTGTCTTTAAGGCGCTACTCTAGATGGAAGTCTCCAGCATGTGCCTCGTTGGTGGCCACTTTGGTCGTAATGGGTGCAAAAGGTCTTTTTCCTCCAAACCCGCTTAACCGATTTCTTTTCCTGTTGGGGAGAAGGATTTTCATACCTCATCCTCCTTTGTACTGCCATCCTTTTCCAACACTTAGAAAACACATGATTATGTAAACCACAAAAATGACACGTTTTCTGATGCCATGATTTACGACTATGGTTATCAACATTCTTATAATCAAAATGTACTCTCGAATAATGAGACTTATTATACCTTCTCTGGTGGTCTCTGGTGCGATCATGATGATGGGAACTCACCTCAGCTCTTTCACTGCAACATGCATTACCATGAAACGATGGCGAAGTGTTCCCATCATTCCTCTTCTCTGGAGAGTGCATCAATATTTGTTTTCCTTTGATGTCTTTCGAACATCCTTCTTCAGTGTACCCCAAACCTGCATAGTGAGGTCTCTGCACAACCACCAACGGTTGAGTTATGCCTTGGCCATGAACGCCAAGTCCTCCTCCCTTGTACCCCATCTTGGTGAGGAGTCTCATGTCGGTTCCTACAATGGGTATCTCCACACTTCCAACCGAAATGATATCATGTGAAGAAACTGAAGAGAAATCAGCACTGTTTACCTTAGCTATCAATTATGAAATAGGTGAAGAAGGCTTCTGTAAGCCTTCGTTGCGCTTCACTTCCCCCAAGGCCATTGTCGCGGCTTGTAGCTGAAGCTGCAACTGCTGCTTCTCCTTCTTCTCTTCCTGTAGGAATGCCTTCAATGCATCATGATCTGCTTGAAGAATTTTGTGGTTGCGCTTCAATTCTTCCCATGCCTCTGTCGTGGCCTGCAACTGAAGCTGCAACCGATGTTTGTCCTCTTTTTCTTCCTGTAGGAGCGTCTTCAATTCATCGTTCTTTGCTACTTGTTTTTCATAAGCCTCGTACAACATGTCCGCTTTCTCGGACACCCTGAGCATGGTCTCATACATGTCCTTGACATTCTCCATGGCTCAACTCAGCGAACGTTCAATAGTTCACGCTTGCAATCCAATCAGCAAGAAGACCTGCTCCGATACCACTTGATCCAGGGTAAATTCTTGATACCCTTAACCAAGACCTTTTACTTCGGCTGATAAATTAGAATTGCATTAATTAAAGCGTCAATGAACATAAATGAACAATTGCATGCTGTAAAGAAGAGGAACATAACATGTCAAGATCAACAATCATAAGAACACGTCATTTGATAACGGAGTTCGTCCAGGAGGGACTACATCTTTGGGCCTTGGTGTCAAGATGGTGTAGGTCGCTGCATTAAGTGCAGTAAGGAGTGAATATGTACATGGATTTGTTTCTCTAACATACAAGGAAAATGCCCTCACACAGGAGTGGCTAGACCTCACTACGAGATGTTCCACAACAGGAACTCTCATTCACAAGAAGGACTTGTTAATTTTGGGCAACTAGGTCCAAACTCCATGTTGTGATGCTGCAGATGACGATGCCAATATTTTTATTGGATTCCTCTTTCGGAGAGGTGCAAGATCGATCTAAAGATCATCTTGATCGGATGAGCAGAACATGTATTTTGAATTTATTCCACATGTGCAAGGTCAGCCTGTTTTATCCCACATGCATAAGAGATGTGTTACACACCCCCACAGATGCCTATATATTGGAGAGACTTGGAGTTCATTTGATACACACATTTTTGTGGAGGCATTTTTCTTCTCTCTTGGATGGTGATGGAGCAGCATTCTTGGTTCCGCGTTTAGGGCTTATTGGTGCAGTGTCTTGATGGAGTATTCTTGATGAAATGTCTTGGGGTTGTGTGATACATGTGGGTGGCTGACCTTATGAAGACTTTGTTGGTTGAAGCATCCTACCAATCGTTGTAACAACACCATTCTTTATCTCTGTTGTTGGCTTGTCTTCCATCAATCTATTGGTATGTTCTATCTGCATCTTACTTTCATTATGCCCTAGAAAGTTAAAGTATATTTGCATCTAAGCATAAAACATCTTTAGAATTTAACATGGTTTCAGAGCTAGGAGAAGACAAAGCCTATTCTAGTTGAGAATCTAGGGCAGCAAGATAAGAATTGTTTTATGGTGACCGAGCTACTGGAAGAAGGCCGAGTGAGGAGACCTTGGCTTCAGGTCTGTTGGGGCTAATTGGTGCCCTAACCGTTAGCGTGAAATAACCTTAAGACAGCGTGAAGGAGGCCTAAGGACAGTGTGGGCATTCCTGTAGTGGAGGTCGAGTGTTGTAAGAGACAGCGACTGTTTTTAAGTGGAAAAGCCTAGCCACAACTAGAAAAAGCAAAGCCGCAGCTAGAAGAAGCATAGCTGCAGCCAAAAGGATGAACATTGCCCTCGGTATGATGATTTCTGGAAATTAAGGTGGGTCGAGTTCAGAGCACAATTTTTCTGTGCCAAGCAATTATTTTCGAGTCTCAGAGATCCCAAGTGAACCGAGCTGGGCACGTTTTTTTGAAGGAAGAGGTCACTGTTTGCACAAAAGTTATTTCCAGTATCTATACAAATATTAAGTAACATAATATTATGTTGTGCTGGAAGCTTGAACTATTAACTCAAATTTGAACAGCGTGTCTTTGAACCAAGGACAGCGTGTCTTTTCCAGACCATTGGAGTAGGTTCAGATGGTAGCGTAGAGAAATATTTAGAGATTCCTCTAGAGGATGAACTACACCAGGAGATATTTAAAGGCTGAATTGTGACCTCCCTAGCAATTTTCTGAGTTTGTGAAGCTGAATTTCCACGAGCATTAGTGATCCTTGAGACTGAAAGGAGGCATACATATTTTTCAAATTTGAGATTAATATTCCAGTGGTATTGAATTGAGGTGATCGCGGTTATTTTTGGGAAAATCGAGATTGTCAAAAGCATACCATGTAATTATTCTTCCAACCAAGCCATCTGTGCCAAGATCGAATCACAAATTCTGTATTGCCGAAGGAATCTGGGAAACATTCGCCATTCCTGTAACAGAGATTCTTTAGAGACCAAGGTTGCTCGCATGGAGGACGTTGTACAGTATAATCGACGCGTTACCACAATCCAGCAATAGAGATCAGTGGCCTCACTTGTGAGAGGTTCCTAGCACATTTACGAATTCTCTGTATTAAACGTGACATGTTGGGTCGATATGAGTAAATGTAGACTTTATTGGGCCCTACACGTATTGACCAACTAGAACCAGCTACCGAAATAGACTGAGTGTGCATCTAAATTTTTGCAAAATTTGAACGTGTAAATTACACAGTTCGTGTGCTCTGCGATCAAAATATTTCGATGCATACCTACTTACAAGAGTGTGATTGGGTATTGATGAATGTATCTCAGATGCTCAAGTGTGATTTGTTGTATTTGATGTTGCGTATGGAGCAATGGTGGTTGCTAGTCCCTGGCAACAAGCAGACAATAAGTTAGACAGCGTACGCATGGTTTTGTTGTAGAAGATGCTAGTTTTAGTGCATTCTTGTAAACCATATGCTAAAGATGTCCTTGTATTGGCAAGTCTAGTAAAGCAAGCTATTCATCTTAAAGCAGAAAGGGGATTGTTAGAAGGCAGAGATATGAAGACCCCCGTGAACGAGTGCTTTATGATATGGCAAATCAACAAGTAGAGGGCACTGACATAAAAGCCATGTTCAATGACATTGAGGAGCACCTCATCATAGAAGCCAGCGTGAGCTGATCACCGCTATGTGTAAGTATATCCTAACATCATGAGGACCTTGTGAGCACTGAGTAGGTATTGGAGCAACAAGATTTCTCAGAAGTAGAGGAGGCAAAGGACAAGCTTGGTACATCAAGGACAAGAGTCCAAAGGGATGTAAGTGAAGTGCATCTTCAAAGAAGTAAGTCACTTTATTTGTTCTGTTGTGTAGGTAGATATGGATAGTGACATATGGCAATCTATAGTATATGATCTTGATCTCATGATATCTCTTCAGGCATATGAAAAATCATATATAACCACAAAGTTTGAAATCTTCATTATGTCGTATAAGATGAATATGATAGTGATATGTATGAAAATAAGATGCATGACAGATATATGGCAGTATATGGCTATGATTCTTGTATGGCCTTGACAGTGGGAGAATAAGATTCAGGCCCATGATTTCAAAGCCCCTTACAAGTTGGTGTCTGGCATGCCCGCATTCAAAATAATAATTTGTCAAGGTTGCAACAAAGGAAAGCTTAGGGGACTTTTCTTCATTCCTAAAGTGTCACAAAGACATCTGATACACTCTGACTTATCTGATATACTACTAGTGAAATCCTTGAGAGGATGTTCTTATAGATGTCTTCCCTCACAAGAGGAGCTGGGATTAAGAGGGAGACTACAACCGTATATGCTCCTAAGCTAATATCGTTGTTGGAAGAAAGAAGAGAAGACCGTCATGGCTCAGAGACATATGGCTCCAAAGGGGGACATTCTAAAAAAGCAAGAAGCCATATAAATACCAATGGTATCTAG
Organism: Pinus albicaulis; assembly: GCA_034641835.2. Lineage (NCBI taxonomy): Eukaryota > Viridiplantae > Streptophyta > Pinopsida > Pinales > Pinaceae > Pinus > Pinus albicaulis. The sequence continues at coordinate 143,616,758 of CM076579.1, read as the reverse complement.
CTGCCATGAGTACAATATGAGCTTGGATCATTTGAAGAAACCGTTAAGCATCAGCATCAAGTCTGGAAGGATGCTATACTCAAAAAGTACGAGTATATTATGAAGCATGATGTCTGGGATATGGTCCCGAGACTAGAGGACAAAGATGTTGTCACCTCGATATGGCTCTATAAGATCAAGCATGGATCTGATGGGAGTGCTGAAAAGTACAAGGCAAGATGTGTTGCCTGAGACTTCTCTCTAGGAAGGCATTGATTATGATTGCACCTGTGAACTATTATTACCCTTTCTGCTACGCAAGGATGGAATCTTCATCAGATGGATGTGAAGACCGCCTTTCTGCATGGTGCGATAAAGGAAGAGGTGTATGTAGAGAAACCTCTGGGGTTCTAAGTCCAAGATCAAGACACCCATGTTTGTAGGTTGAAGAAAGCCCTCTATGGATTGAAGCTAGCCCCCAGGGCTTGGTACGAGAGAATAGATAACTACTTGATGAAACTAGGCTTCACTCGTAGTAATGTTAATTCGAACCTTTACTTCAAGGTTGATAGAGAAAAACCTCTCATTCTGGTTCTCTATGTGGACGATCTCTTCCTAACAGGTGTTGACCCTCTCATCCATCAGTGGAAGAGGGAGCTCGCTTCTGAGTTCGAGATGAAGGACCTAGGACTGATACATTACTTCCAGGCCTAAAGGTCTAGCAGAGACCTGACGAGATTTTCCTCTCTCAAGGAAAATGTATTGTGAAGCTATTGGAAAGATTTGGAATGATGGACAGTAAGTCCGTGCCGACACCGATGGAGCTCAACTTTAAGAAGTTGAGTGAAAGCGTTGTTGGGCCTATGCTAGCAAATCCTACTGAGTATCGTCAACTCGTAGGGGCCCTGATGTTCTTAGGGAACATCCGTCTGGACGTATATTGTGCAGTGAACACTCTGAGTCAACACATGGTTGATCCTCGTAACATTCACTGGGTTGGTGCCAAGAAACTCTTGAGATATCTCTAGGGCACGATAGACCATGGGCTAAGATACACTGCCAGGAGTTTGAGACTTCGTGGATATACTAATGACAATTGGGCTGGCAATGTGGTAGATCGCAAGAGCACATCTGAATGGTGATTCACACTTGGGTTTCCTTCGAGCAGGAAACAGAAGTCGGTAGCTTTGAGCACTGCTGAGGCCGAATACATTGCAGCGTGTATGGCCTGTTGTGAAGACACTTGGTTGCGAAAGCTCTTCAGTGAGTTGTTCGAGCATGTGTTAAATGCCACCATTATCCTTTGTGATAACTAGAGGGGGATTCATTTGTCAAAGAATCCCGCGTTCCACGATCGATCCAAGGATGTTGATGTCTGGTACCACTTATCTGGGATATGTTACAGCGAGGTGCCATAAGGCTTGATCATATAGGAACTGATGAGCAGGTCGCAGATATTCTCATAGAGCCGTTGGGGAAGGTCATGTTCCTAAACCTTCTGTGAGAATCTTGGAATCGTGGGACGACCCTATTTGGAGGGTCCTGTTGGACGATGAGCTCTAGGAGCTCCAGGGGGTCTTTGGGGATAGCTTCTTGGAGTTATCAGCAACCACAGGGCTAGGCTTGCCAAACCTTATTGGTGTGCTTCCGCCCCACCGTGATGATATTGAGTTGGTTTACCTCTCTTTGATTTGTGCCCCGTATGCATCCTACCCATGGAGTTTTAAACTAATGGGAAGTACCTCTCATTTGGCCAATGAGGTGGGAAATGTGAATAGAGACCATAGCAAGACCGATGGATGCATCGAAGATTGGCGTACTCTCTATGTCTAGGATGGCACGTGTCCAACCACTTGATCTGGGATCAAGTCTAGCGAGGTTTCGGACCTCCAACTGACTTCGGATCAGTGCAACTAACTTCGGGTTAGTATATGACTCTCTCGAGTCCAATAGAGGTTTCGTACCTCCAACTGACTTCGGGTCAGTGAAACTAACTTCGGGTTAGTATATGACTCTCTCGAGTACAAGAGAGGTTTCGGACCTCCAACTGACTTCCGGTCAGTAAAACCAACTTCGGGTTGGTGTGTGACTCCTTTGAGTCCTAAAGAGATTTCGGACATCTAAGCTGACTTCAAGTTAGCCGTAAGTGATGTCTTTGTAACTCACCTTTTGTTTTGAAATAAAGAAGCCAGCGAAGCAAGTTACCGCAGGATGACGCACAATGTTTGGATGACGCTGGTGGATGGAGTTCTCCCTAGTTGAGAGGGAGTGTTAATTTTGGACAACTAGGTCCAAACTCCATGTTGTGATGCTCAGATGACGATGCCAATATTTTTATTGGATTCCTCTTTCAGAGAGGTGCAAGATCAATCTAAAGATCATCTTGATCGGATGAGCAGAACATGTATTTTGAATTTATTCCACATGTGCAAGGTCGGCCTGTTTTATCCCACGTGCATAAGAGATGTGTCACACACCCCCACAGATGCCTATGTATTGGAGAGACTTGGAGTTCATTTGATACACACATTTTTGTTGAGGCATTTTTCTTCTCTCTTGGATGGTGATGGAGCAGCATTCTTGGTTCTGCATTTAGGGCTTATTGGTGCAGTGTCTTGATGGAGTATTCTTGATGAAACGTCTTGTGGGTGGCTGACCTTACGAAGACTTTGCTGGTTGAAGCATCCTGCTGATCGTCGTAACACCACCATTCTTTATCTCTATTTTTGGCTTGTCTTCCATTGATCTATTGGTATGTTCTATCTACATCCTACTTTCATTATGCCCTAGAAGGTTAAAGTATATTTGCATCTACGCATAGAACATCTTCAGAATTTAACAGGACTCTTATCAGTATGACAATATCTCACACATAATGATTATGAGTATCCTGCCAACATGGCATCAAAGGAATCTCAAACAACATATATGTGTCAATGAGTATCCCGCCAACATGGAAAACAAGGGATCTCAGACATAATACAAATCCATGACAAAAAGTACATCAATAACAAAACACGACAAGATCCCATGACCCATACATCAACAGGGATCTGTACAGCACTATGCATCTCAGGGATAAAGAAGTACATGAAGTCAACTCATCATATACCTCAAGCTGAAGATGACTAAAGAATGAGTTGTTGCGTTGTTGGATCTGAAATCACCATCACAATCGTGGCGTCGAAAGGTGTGAAATCGACTACTCACTCGCTGAAAGCTGACACCTGCAACTTCACTTCAAAAAGCAATCGAAAAATATAAAGCTCAGATGGAAAATCCGAATGCTCCATCAGATTCGTGGCATCAAATAGTGCAAAATCGACTGTCCATTCGCTGAATTTTGATGAAGTGAAAATATGGGGCAAAAAGGAATCTTTTAGATTCCCCCTAGATTCCTCCAAGATGTTGCTCCGTGGGCGGACTGAAAATTTGCAACTCAAAAGGCGAATTTGACCTCGCCATTGCATTCCCTGCGAAAAATAGTGAAAAATGACTGTAAACTTGACTATATTCCGACATGAAGAAAAATTACCTCCCCGAGAAAATTTCAAGGCTCATGGTTAGGCTCCCTGTTTTTGGGCCTACTCATTGTTCCACCAGAGAATTGCCTCGATCCGTGTGAGCGCTCATGCTCTGGTCTAGCCTCAAAAATCATGCCCGCATTTGGCTTGGGTGCACTAGGCAAAAACTGCATTTAAATAATACTATCGGCGGAATTGTCAACACCAAACTGTTTGGCAGATTGGTAGAGGCGCTTAAGTCGGTGGGGGAGGTCAGAGGTTCCAACCCCCGCTCGACCGACTTAGCATATTGTTTTGATATGTTTTAACATGGTGCGATTTTAAATTAAATATGGTAGGGGTTGTTTTAATATAAAACAAATGTTTTAACAAAGTTTGTTGTATAATATATATATCATACTATAATAACATATATGACGTGTGGTTCTGTGGGGTCCAGCAGGGGTCACGGTCCGCCGGCCCATATAATACATATTTTTTTTTTATCTCTATTTGTTATACAATAATGTGTGGGTGGGGTGGCGGGGGTGGTGGCTCGCCACCCCCTTTTTTTAATATTTTTTTGACTTCATTTAATACAACCCATTTAATTTTAAACTTCTCGATTTTGACCATAGGAGTCAAATTAACAACCCCACAATTTCCCAGTGATCCGGTGGCCGGATTTCGACGAAATTGCGCCTCTTTTAAGCTTGCCAAGTCACCAAGTCAACCCAAAATTTTGACTGGCTCTAACTTTCGCATACGAGCTCGGTTTGACGAACCGTTCGCACTATTGCGATCAGGATGACGAAATCTACACTTTAGTCTTGGTTTGAAATCATTTTGAACACTTTGATTTTTGAGCTTCCCTAAGCCCTCTTTGTCCTATGTGTGTCTCTAGAGCCACCCAGATCACTCTAGAAGGTTCAAGAGAGTGAACCAAGAGAGAGAATACCTAGGAAGAGATCAAGCTCAGAGAGCGTTAATTTTGGGCAGCTAAGTCCAAACTTCATGTTGTGACGCTCAGATGACGATGCTAATATTTTTATTGGATTCCTCTTTCGGAGAGGTGCAAGATCGATCTAAAGATCATCTTGATCAGATGAGCTAAACATGTATTTTGAATTTATTCCACATGTGCAAGGTCGGCCTGATTTATCCCACATGCATAAGACATTTGTCACACACCCCCACAGATAACTATATATTGGAGAGACTTGGAGTTCATTTTACACACACTTTTTCTGGAAGCATTCTCTCCCTTCTTGAATGGTGCTGAAGCAGCATTCTTGATTCTACGTTTAGGGTTTCTTGATGAGACGTCTTGGGGTTGTGTGACACATTGGGTTGAATGGCCTTATGGAGACTTTGCTGGTTGAAGCATCCTGCTGACCGTCGTAACGCTGCCATTCTTTATGTTTGTTTTGGCTTATCTTCCATCGATCTATTGGTATGTTCTATCTGCATCTTACTTTCATTAAGCCCTAGAATTTTAAAGTATTTTTGCATCTAGCATAGAACATCTTCAGAATTTAACATGGTATTAGAGCTAGGAGAGAGCAAGCCCAAGAGTAAAGAGCAAAAGGTTTATTGACAGTTATCTGTGGCTACATTCTTGAGCTTAATTAGCTTTCTCACTGAGGCTAAATGCAAGTTTATTACGGTCATATCTCTGAGGGAATGATGCGAACTTCAGTGGAGAATTAAGGCAAGCTATGGTAGTCCGAGCTACCTCTCTACGAGTCTACCATGATCTGGTGCCTTTGATTTGGTTATGTTCTCCCAAATTTTAAGCCTCTCTCCAAATTTGAATTCAAAATATATTGAAAAATTCGAAGAAGAAATGACCGCATAAATGTTGTTCAGAATTGTTTGGTTGAAGAGAAATCTTAATCAGGTGTTACTGAGAGGAACAATGGTTTACAAAATCGATAGTGCATATATTAGAAAGCAGATAGCGAGAGAGGAGAGATGTCTCACCTTGCCCGTGAGTTTCATTGTGAGCGTGAAGCCAATCAGGAGCGCGAATAATAAAAGGACCTGTATGAAGGGGAGCTACGACAATGCTTTTAATGTCGTAACACCAATCAGTCTGGTCTACTATTCGAATCTGCTTCTACTTAAAACCCTGAGAATCAATGGAGGGAGATTAAGGAATGCAGATCGAAGAGCACTGCCACTGCGTGATGGGTGCGAATTCGTTCAAAACAATAGGGTTCATACTAGAGCAAACTAGTGCTTCAAACCCATAGCGTCTGATATAGTGCTATCATCCGGTAAGTGATAGTGGTTGCTCCAACAACATCCAGACTGTGATGAAAAATACGATATCAATCATGCAAGTTTCATGCCTAAACAGCGATGCGAGAAAACCTCTCTTATTTGCACTGTAATATGCCAATCAAAGATACGAAGGTCTGATGCGTAATACAAATTCTTATCCTTCGTCTCAGAACTAGCGAAAAGGCCTTCTATCTCTCTCTAGGAATTTATATCTGTTCTCTAGCGTCATTTATTGTGCATCACTGAAGTTGAAGGGCTATGTTCAGCAAAGATGCAAACTTCAATACTCTACCAGAGAAAATTCGGCCTTCTGGCATGGTCACGACACTTCAATAATGAATGGTATGTCTTTCAATTCATGATTCAATTTTGTTGTATGTCTCTCGCTCTCTAGAAAATTTCTCGTTCATTGTACACGACTCAATCATAGTATTTGGAAGGCACAATCATATCATTGCTACCAGGATCTCTGTACTTCAACTACATTCACTATATGATATCATCTCTCGACTATGCTGTTAAGGCTATTTTGCAGTAGTTATGATTAATGTCTGAATAATGTGACAAGCTATGTCTATTAGTAATATTCATATTAGATCAGAGATCCATCTGAAGTCACATTACTAGGAATGGACTCCCTAGAAACTTAAAATTCTTGAAGCCATTCACTTTTGAAGTAACAGTTTAAAGGAACATGTCAAGAGAAGCAGAAATCTGTCATTTTCGCTTGCTCTTATCTAGAATTTGTTGGAGATATAAGTGTAGTCACTCGGGATTATTGACAGTATGTACTATGTATATATACATTCCTGTGATAATAAAATTAAGCCGACCTATGCAATTCTTCAGATTAGCTTGTCCTAATTTTATTAAGAAAGATTAAGCTAAAGTTGATCCTTGTGTTCTTGGTTCGAATCATACATACACTTGTGGCCTCAGTTTAATTCAGGATAAAAGGTCATCAACGTTGGCCCTTCTCTATATCATTATTACAGATTTTTTTTTTATCAAAGAATAAGAAGAAAACAAGGATGATGCTTGTTGACAGGAGTTGTTGATCCTCTTTCAGTCTCATCAGACCTGTACTCTATCTTGAAGACCTCATGTATCATCATTGAAAGAAGACAACCTGAAGATGTTTGCGAACAGACTTTTCTCTTATACAAAGAATCTTGTTTGACTTATAAAATAATTCAAAGGTTTGCACTGTGTAATAATCACTATATGGCAAGTATCAAAATCTTGAAGGCAGAAGAAAGTTTGTCCTATCTCAGAAATCTGGTACTCCGTAAGTGATAGCACGTTCTAAAGTTTAAAATTGTGGCTAAGAAATTCCTTGGCACATCTTAATTTGATCTATGATAAGCATTGCTCAGGTTCTAGAATGGGGTAGGGGTGATTCAGATCAAGTGCCAATACGGACTTGAATCAATATTAAGTAACCTGTGGCTCAATCATATTTAGAGGAACAGTGCATACCTCTCCAAGGAAAAACTTAGAGCAAGTCTCTTGAGGACTTCATTCAGCAAGGAATACTTGTAAAATCAATGTATGATTCTGATCATTGATTTTTCAGAATCATTGTTGTATGGTCTGTTGAGATTTTGTGTATTTAGGGTAGCATTAGTTGTGCTCTAGGTCCCAAATTTTGAGGAAGGAATAGAGTTCACCTGATCTACAAGATCCAGAAATGGATTTGGGAAAATTCGGTTTAGGAGATATTAAATTAATTAATCATTTTAATTTATTTCCTAAGTTAAAACTTAGGAAAATAAAATAATTAAAGTAAATTTAATTAAACATGTGATGAAATTGTCTTAAGTCACACGGATCAAGCTTTCTTTTAATCTTAGCCGTTGATTAAAGATTTAATCTTGGCAGTTGATTTGTCAACGAGAAGAGTATAAAGGAAAGGCTTGGGGTCATTTGTAAGACACACAGAGGCAGAGCATTGAAGCTAAAAGCTGAGATTCTAGGGCAGGGTTGCTAAGAATTCTCGAGTGTTTCAGTTTCAGAGAGGGGAATTTAGACCAAGGGGATGATCTGATCTCGGGGTCTAGAATACACAAGAAGCAGAGAAGAGATCAGGAAAGACAGCGCAGAGGAAGGCAGCAACAGAAGCAGCAGATGGCAACAGCAGTAGCAGCAGCAACAGTAGCAGCGGCAGCAGCAAGAACAGCAACATTTTCAGGAAATCCTTCAAGGGTTACACGAAGACCCTTAGGGGCAGCGTAGTGACTACGCCACCCAGTTTGGGGTAACTCAATTCCTTCCAATGACAGAGCTGAGCATTTGGAGGCCTTCAGAGGCTGACGCAGTGTCTTTCAGAGGCGGATCTGGGGTTTCTAGGCCTAGATCTGGCTGAGTTCTGTAAATCCTGTTTGAGGGTGTGGATCAGTCAGTATTGTTGGTCTTAGATCACCCAGGTGCTGCATATCTAGAGTTTTCACTGTAGCGTTTTCCAGATCTGGAACCCAGAGTTGTGTATTCAGAAATATTCTTAATAATAGAACCCTCCAGCAGCCAAAGACCGGTTTTCCCACATTAGGTTTTTCCGAGGACAGTTTGTCCAGAAATAACTCACTTTGTCTATGTATGCATGTGCTTATTCTAGATCTGAATTGGTAGAGATCTATTATGTGTTTTGCTTTGATGTTAACATGAATTTATTCAGTTGATAACTTGTATAAGTAGGAGAAGCTTAACCGGATTAACAGAAATAATTTCTGTGAATCGTGCACTTGTTCTCAGAAGCTCTTGTAATTTTTGTTGATCAATAAAGCAGAAAGACTTTGGAGTTACAAACTTTGGTGTTCCTTTTTCAGATCTATGTGGTGATATTGTCTTTAAATTCTGCCGATGTCCCTCCCGCAGCCGCCGTCCCTCCCGACTGCTCTCCCCGACTGCTCCCGCAGCCACCGTCCCTCCCGATTGCTCCTGCAACCGTCGTCCCTCCCGCAGCCGTCGTCTGCTCCCGCTGCTCTCCCCGACTGCTGCCGCAGCCGCCGTCCCTCCCGACTGTTCCCGCAGCCGCTGTCCCTCCCGCAGCCGCAGCTCCGCGACTGCTCCCACAGTCGTTGTCCCTCCTGCAGCCGCAGCTCCTGACTGCTACATCCTTGCCTATTCGCTTCCACACCTACATCCCGACACTTCAACTTCCAGTGGTGGGGATGATGGAGAGGAAGGAGGACAAGGACCCCGGGGGGCCCGAATCCCCGAATTTCAATGACAGAGGTCCACTCAAGTATCTCAAGCAGTGCCACAATGTGTCGGGAACAGTGTATAGCCCCACCGACATCGCGCTGGAAACCGATTTCATTTTATAGACTTCCCGAATCAAACAATTGCTGAGGAAAATGGAATCCATTAAAGCGGAAAATTACAAGCTCCGCTCTGAGATTGGAACCTTGTCCAATAGGATCAGGGTGGTCGAGGAAGACAACTCGTCCCTAAAGAATAAGCTCGGAGTGCAAAGAACTCATCGCAATACGCCCGCTAGATGAGGTCCTACAGGCAAAAATTTAGGTTCTCAAGGAGAAACAAGAAGAAATCAGATCACAACAAGTATCTTTCAAACAAGAAACAGAGTCAAACATAAGTTCATGGGTACAGGTGGTCAAAGGGAAGGAAAAGGCCCCACCCCTCACAGAGGTGGAAGAGGTTGTACAGACCAAACTGGTGGAGGAAAGGACCAAGCGAGCAAGAGAACTAAACCTCAAGGTGAGGGGTCTCTCCCCCAACCCTTCATCGAACATACTAGAGCTAGGACACAGGTTCCTTCGTGACACGCTTGACATACTCGACATAATGTTGGATAGACCGTGGTTGGGACAGGACTCTACTCTTTTCCTCAAATTCCGCAACTCGACATATAGGCTTCAGGCGCTTCGAGCAAAGCAGAAATTGTTCTCCCTTCCAGACAAGGTATTCCTAGATGAGGACCTCACAAGAACACATGTAACGGAACTGAAGCAGGCCAAAGAACAGGTTGCGGTAGCACGACAAGCAGGAAAGTGGGCAGTCATCAGAAATCTTCGAGCGGTTATCCGAGACTCCTTCCCCCCGGGATGGGTCCCCCGAACCGGCAGCTATAAATGATGGGCCCGAGCAGAGAGGAGATGGGGCACGAGTATTTCGGTCCACTGCTGGAATGGAAATGGCTCTTTCTGGTCATCGCCTGGCCTACTTTATGACGCCCTCGCTTCAGCAGACATTCTACTTGTTACCGAAACACACGCGAGCCCTATCTACCCTCTCCCTGACATCACAAGATACCAGTGGACCTCAGCTTGCAGACAAGAGACACGGAGCTCAGGAGGAGTCAGAGGCTCTGGAGGAGTAGCATGCCTCGCCAGAGATGACCTCAGAAACAGAATCTCTATTGTAGCGACCGACGATCACGCCAGATTCATACGGGTTTGGATCAGAGCTAGCGTCTCTCCTCTGAGAGATACTTACATTGCGGTGTGCTACTTTCCCCCCATCTTGTCACCCTTTGCTATCCATAGCAGTGACGGTGACCCCTTCACAGACTTGTACTCTGACATAACCAAATACTCAGCAGCGGGAGACATCATTCTCATGGGGGATTTTAATGCGCGGACTAGAGACCTCCAGATACCCATTCATGATCGTATAAAGGACGTGTTCTGCACTCGAGGGGTCGACCTGACTTCGGTAAGTATGCACCGGATATCAGAAGATAGCTTGGCCCCCACCACAACCTACGGGAAACACCTTCTGTAGATGGGGGAGTCCCATGAGTTGATAATCCTAAACGGCCTCCCTTGCTTTCCATCTCCCATTTCTTTACCTGCCGACCCCATCGGGGGGGAGCGTGGTAGACCACACCCTTGCCAGTCTGGACCTCCTCCCACACATCAAAAACTTTTCTATCACACCTACCCCCTAGCTAATCATGCACTTCTCTCACTTTCACTTCAGTTTGACATCCCTCGCTCATCCCCCCCATCCCGCACAACCCACCCCTTACCCTCTTCCAGTTCGAGGAAGGCGACCTCGACCTCTTCTCCTCTACCCTCAAGCACGCACTCCCAACCGAAGCCCAGTTCGCCTCTCTTGAATCTGTCAATGACAAATACCAATGCCTCTCATCTGCAATCCAGGAGGCCGCGCTCCAGTCCTTCCCTTCTTCTACCTGCGTCGTCGCCGCCCCCCCAAACCAGGAGGATGCCCAATGAACAAGTGGTATGATCACGAGTGTAAATCTCTGCACCAGGATCTCCGGCATGGCTTCAGACACTCTCTACCGTCTTATCCCTGTATCCGCTCTAACTACCGCGGCCTCCTCCGCCACAAGAAACGTCATTTTATCTCCCACCAGAGACGGATTCTTTATGATCTTCTCCTCCACTCCCCTAAAGAATTTTGGGGCACCATCCTTTCCAGGTAATCTCCCACCCCTACCGACCTTGACCCCACCTCCATGTTCTCCCACACTTCCAAGTTGTATGACATCCCTAGGCAACCCCCCATTCAGGCTGTTTCCCCCCCAACCACCTGTCACTTCTTCTCCGACAAAGATATCAGAGAGGCAATCTGGGCTTTGAACAGCAGCAAAGCCGCAAACAAAGAAGGCTTCCAGGCAGAATTCTTCAAACTTGGGCTTCGTCCTCTGGTCGGTTACCTTGCAGATCTTTTCAACCATGTCATTCGAGATGGCTTCCCTGATGGATGCTCCCACCACATTATCTACCCCATCCATAAAGTAGGATCTACTTCCGATCCAAAAAATTACAAAACGATCATGGTCAGGCACACATTCTCCAAGCTGTACGCTACTGCCCTCCACAGGGGACTCTCCAGTTTCCTAGAGTAGAGACATCTCAGGGCCAGGGGGCAAGCTAGTTTCCGACCGGACCATCAGACTACCAACCATATCTTCACTCTTTGAGTGACGATCAAGGAGGCTCGGCATCGGTCCTCCAGGGTGTACAGCTGCTTCGTGGATTTCAGGAAGGCCTTCAATTCGGTCCCAAGGGAGGACCTTTTTCAGAGACTGAAAGAGATTGGCATTTCTTCGACTCTTCTGACTGTTATTATGCGTCTCTACGAGTCTGTACTTGGCCATCTCCGCATAGTTGGAGGGATGTCGGAATTCATCTGGAGCACTATTGGAGTCAAACAGGGGTTCCCACTTTCCCCCACTCTTTTCGGGATTTACATTGATGAGCTGGAATCTTTCCTCCGAGATCATATCCAAGACTCTGATGGATGCCTTCTCCAGCATGTCTTGATCTCCATCCTCCTTTTTGCCAATGACATTGCCCTCCTAGCCTCCTCCCCGGAAGGCTTACAAAGACAGCTGGATGCCCTCGCAACCATTTGTGATCTTCAGAACCTGACAGTAAACCTGAGCAAAACTAAAGTCATAATCTTCAATGGGGTAAGGAAGACCTCGGGTTTCCGCTTCCTATTCAAGGGAGAAGAAATCGAAGTCGTCAGCAGTTACACTTACTTGGGAGTGCAGTTTACAGGTCCTCGCTTCAGCCTTCGACCGGCCCTCCAGCCCAGGATAAACAAAGGGTATGGTTCTCTAGCCCTTCTTGAGAGACAGTGCTTCCGTCACCACTTCCAAGACATTTCATCCAAGATGAACATCATGGATACCTTGATCCGCCCCACCGTGCTTTATGGATCAGAGATCTGGGGACCCTCCTTACTGGAGTCAGATTGGGCCTTGGCAGAACGAGTCCAGACCCTTCTCTTGTGCCGTTTCATCCGGTGCAAGCAAACAGTTCCTCAAAACATCATCCTAGCAGAGTTCAGAGCTAAGCCCTTCCACCTGAAGGCAATCTTCAGGATAGTCTCTTTCCTTCATCGGATCCATGGGCTGGCAGACACAAAAGAAGGTAGAGACAGGTACCCATACCTGGCCTATTGCTCCTCAGAGAACATCGACCATACGCAGACAGGGCGTACCAAATGTTGGTTCACCAGGATGACAAAACTCCTGGGTTCTATAGGTATCCAGATAGATCATCTCCCCCCATTCCAGTATTCACTAAACACCCCGGGGTACCTTCTACCAAACCAGCAAGAAATCAACAGAATCATCAGGGAAGACATCTACAGGTAGTACATCCAGACTACATGGGTCAATCCCCCCGGCGAGCTGCGCCCAAAGATGGCTTTCTACGCTGAGCACTTTCTGGAGATCAAAGATGGACTCATTGTCCGACCCCTCTATACCCTCCAGCATTGGATGCATGCTATTAGGATCCCTCTCGGACAGCTCAGGGTTGGGTCGCACAAACTTCAGGTTGAGACAGACCATCACATTGACAAGACAGAGAGGATATGTCAGCTTTGCCACCTACAGGATGTGGAGACGGAATCACACTTCATCTTCAGATGCCCGATCTACTACGAGATTAGAGGGCGTTTTCACTGCCTATTGAGGGGCCCCCAGAACCTAGTCAGCTTCCTTAGATACACAGACCAGAGATGCCTGGCGCTTTACCTTCAGGAGAGCTTCAGACATCGTTCGAGTCTACTCCAACCTATATCCATTTCAGCCACCACATAGAGGATCACAGATTTCTTCAGAGTACTCCCAGCTTCGAGGGGCACCAAGAGAACCACTGATCGATCCCTAGATCACGATTCCAGATCAGTGCGGACTCGGGGGTCTCACCCCACTAGACCCCATCAGCGATCCAGGACCAGACCCCCCTCCAGGGGATGCCCTAAACCCTCCAAACGGCAACTGCAGCAGTCCAGTTCCTCCTCAATGCAACAGACATTGACAAGTTTCTTTCAGTCCTCTTCTATCGGCCTCGGATGCTAGGAGAAGGAGTCTCCCTCCTTCAGGAGGCCCCTCTTTCTCTTTCTCTTTCTCCTCCAGGACTTCTTCCGCACAGCTCATAGTCATGATGCTTTAGTCATTTAGTCATCTAGATTTTGCTTCACATCTGCACTCTTTATAGCTTTTGTATTTCATGCTTTATAAAGGAAGGGGACCGTTTGGTCCACCAGCTGGTCACGTTGTAATTATTGTAACCAACAGTCTCATTGACCTTTTGTGGTCATTCGTCGGACATTAATAAAATTATCTTATCTTATCTACATAAGAATTAATATTCAGAAATTTTCTACATGGTATCAGAGCAATTGCAGAACTAGAAACATCACCCGCTGAAGAATCTGAAGGATCTAGCTGCAGAAAGCAGCTGGAAAGGCAGCAGAAAAGTAGATCTAAAGGGACAACGCAGTTTTCGGAGCAGAATCACGCAAAGGGAAGGGTGACGCTGTCGAGCGCTGTGTCCTAGAAAGCCCACGCAATTACTGCGCAGAGGCAGCTCAAAAACAGCGTTGGTTGGGTCTGAAGCCAGCCAGTGTGATTCAGATCTGAATCTGTCAAATCGAGAAAAATCTATTAAAAAAAGTTGCAGAAATTCAGAAGAGCTAGTGGGCTTAAACTTCTGAAGTTTTCAGATTTTTAGCCTTAGCACAAGTGACAAAGTTTGGGAAGAAATCAATGTCTCAGAGAGTTTCTTGCCAAAGGAAACTTGCAGTTTGGTCAGAGGATCAAAGAAGAAGTTGAATCATAGTTGATTTGGTAGACTTCCAAGGAGGGAAATCAAGTGGCAGAGGGAGCAGAGGGTTCCCAGTTCGAAAAGGACCCTAGATCCAAGATCTCTAGCATAGAGAAGAGGAGCTCTGACACATTCTGAGCAGATGGCTCCTCATGGACTACGTAATCAGGATAGGCTAGAGGGCCTCTCAAACTTTTCGGTGGCAAATGATGGGTCCAGAGATGATGTAGCCATGAGCACTCATGAACCACGGAGATGGGGTGACATGGACATGTAGAGGAGCTACATGAAAGAGAGGCGGGATCCTTGAGCAGCTCATCTCATGGATCAACAAGCGAGCTACGGCAGCCTTAAGACAGTAGCGGGACAAGTGGAGCAATGGGTGCATAGATCAAAGATGAGGCATAAGCATAGGCAAATCTAGAGGTTGGGAGCAGCAGCGCAAAGCATAGCAGCAGCAGCGTAGAAGCAATAGCAGCGCAGAGGCTGATGTGACTTCAGCAGCGCAGTGCAGTACTGCTTACGCAGTGCAGAGCTGTAGCAGCGCAGAGAGCTTCAGAGGGACAGCGCAGTGCAGCAGCAACATGATAGATTTCAGCACAAGGAGCTTATATGACTTTAGTAGTACAGAGGGAGTCTGATTACGCAGGCAGAGCAGTAGTTGTGCATCGTTCTTTAGATGCCAGCACAGATCTGTAGCCTATGGAGCTTCAGTGATGAGGATGCAGCCCATCAGACTTGTTTGTCAAAGATTGGGCAGGAGATTCAGTTGTTTCTCTCAACAACTGAAGTTGCAGTGCAGCAGATCAGCAGTGACAGTGCTACGAGCAGCACAGATGCAGCGTATTGAGAGGGAGCTGCAGTACATTGGTTGCAGTGGCAGTGGCAGAGTCATGGGCAGTAGTACAGAATGGCAGCAACAGTGCAGAGTTGAGTGGCAGAAAGCCAAGCTTCAGCAGCACAGAACCAGTACCCAAAATCATGTAATGCATAAGTGTGATGTATTACTAGAGCACACCCTTGATGCTAAGAGGGAGTGTTGAAATTTTGTGTATTTGGGGTAGCATCAGTTGTGCTATAGGTCCCAAATTTTGAGGAAGGACTAGAGTTCACCTGATCTACAAGACCCAGAAATGGTTTGGGAAATTTCATCTGGTTTAGGAGATAATAAATTAATTAATTATTTTAATGTATTTCCTAAGTTAAAACTTAGGAAAATAAAATAATTAAAGTAAATTTAATTAAACATATGATGAAATTGTCTTAAGTGAAACAGATCAAACTTTCTTTTAATCTTAGCCATTGATTAAAGATTTAATCTTGGCCGCTAATTTGTCAACGAGAAAAGTATAAAGGAAGAGCTTGGGGTCATTTGTAAGACACATAGAGGCAAAGCACTGAAGCTAAGCTGAGATTCTAGGGCGGGATTGCTAAGAATTCTCAAGTGTTTAAGTTTCAGAGAGGGGAATTTAGACCAAGGGGATGATCTGATCCCGGGGTCTAGAATACACAAGAAGCAGAGAAGAGATCATGAAAGACAGTGCAGAGGAAGGCAACAACAGCAACAGTGGACGGCAGCAGCAGACAACAGCAGCAGCAGCAAGGACAGCGTGATTTTCAGGAAACCCTTCAGGGGTTACGCAGAGACCCTTAGGGGCAGTGTAGTGACTGTGTCATCCAGTCTAGGGTAACGCAGTTCCTTCTAATGACAGCGCTGAGCATTTGGAGGCCTTCAGAGGCTGACACAGTGTCTTTCAGGGGCAAATCTCGGGTTTCTAGGCCTAGATATGGCTGAGTTCTATAAATCTCGTTTGAGGGTGTGGATCAATCAGTATTGTTGGTCTTAGATCAGCCAGGTGCTACAGATCTAGAGTTTTCTCTGTAGGGTTTTCTAGATCTGGAACCCAAAGTTGTGTATTCAGAAATATTCTTAATAATAGAGCCCTCCAGCAGCCAGAGACCGGTTTTCACACATTGGGTTTCAGAGACGGTTGTCCACAAATAAGTGGCCTTTTTGTCCCATGTGTGCATGTGCTTATTCCTAGATCTGAATTGGTAGAAGTCTGATGCTGTTTGCTTTGATGTTAACTTGAATTTATTCAGTTGATAACTTGTATAAGTAGGAGAAGCTTAACCGGATTAACAGAAATAATTTATGCATAAAAATTAAGATTCAGAAATTTCTACATGGTCAAAGCATGTAAGACTGTCAAATATAATTACAGCAAGATAAGGAGAAAATTGGTGAAGGCTAAATGACCATCTAAAGTAAATTATTTTGACATTAAAGTAGTGAACAGTGAACCTGGAGCTGTGTACAAGTAAAGAAGATCTTGAGAGAGGGCATATTGGAGCAGATCGTTGGCCAGATCTTGAAGAGAAACCGTTGTGAGGACACCTTCAGGCATCCTGGTTGAAGTGTCTTGGAAGCCAATATTGGGACAACTCAGGAAAGTTTCCATCATGAACAGCTTAGGAAGGAGGATCTTATGGAGGTCAAGCCACAGTCTTCTAGGCAGTTGTTGGAGTGTTTAGGGCCTTAACAAAATATGTGGCTTATGGCAGATTATATATGACCTCACCATATGACAGATGGCAGAATCTATATGAACTTGATCTGTAGTATGTTCAGTGGCACGTGGAAAAATATATATGACCATGAAGTTTGATATCTTCAGTACTGTATGGCAGTATGGCTATAATGAAGATGATAGTGATGTATAATAATAGCACCGAATGTGAGTCATATGAGTTCAATGACTTTCGGAAAGGAGTTGGCATTAAGAGGGAGACCTCAACCGTATATGCTCCTGAGAAAATGTCGTTGCTGTAAGAACGAAGAGAAGACCCTCATGGCTCCAGGATTCTATCAAGAATGTCGAGAGACATATGGCCCCAAAAGGGGAACATTCTGTGTAAAGCAAGAAGTTGAATAGATACCAAGGGTTTCTAGCAGCCATCATACAATCTGAGCTTGGATCATTGAAGAAGTCGTAAAGCATCATGTATGGAATGATGCTATGCACAAAGAGTACAAGTCCGTTATGAAGAATGATGTCTAGGATGTGGTCTCGAGACCGGAGGACAAAGTTGTTGTCACCTCGAAATGGCTCTATAAGATCAAGCACGGATTTGATGGGACAGTTGAAAAGTACAAGGCAAGATTTGTTGCCTGAGGCTTCTCTCAAAGAAGGCATAGATTATGATGATTTATTATTTCCCTTGCTGCTATGCAAGGATGGAGTCTACATCAGATGGATGTGAAGACCGCTTTTTCTGCATGGTTCAATAAAGGAAGAGGTGTATGTGAAGCAACCTCTGGGGTTCGAAGTCTAGAATAGAGACTCTCATGTATGCAGGTGGAAGGAAGCCCTCTATGGGTTGAAGCAAGCCTCCAGGGCTTGAGACGAGAGGATAGATAGCTACTTGATGAAGTCGGGCTTCACTCGAAGTAATGCTGATCCGAACCTTTAACTTAAGGATTGATAGAGAAAAGCCTCTCATTCTGGTCCTCTATGTGGACGACCTCTTCCTGACAAAGTGCTGACCCTCTCATTCGTCAGTGTAAGAGGGAGCTAGCTTCCAGATTCGAGATAAAAGACCTAGGACCGATGAGTTACTTCCTAGGCCTGGAGGTTTGGCAGAAACCTAGTGAGATTTTCCTCTCTCAAGGAAAACATATTGTGAAGCAACTGGAAAGTTTTGGTATGGTGGACTGTAAGTTCGTATCGACACTGATGGAACTCAACTTTAAGAAGTTGAGTGGAAACGATGATGGGCTCGTGCTAGCAAATCCTATTGAGTATCAATAACACGTAGGGGCCCTGATGTTCTTATGCAGTGAACACTTTGAGTCAACACATGGTTGATCCTCATAACATTCACTAGGTTGGTGCCAAGAAAATCTTGAGATATCTCTGGGCATGATAGGCCATGGGTTGAGATACACTACCGGGAGTTTTAGACTCCATGGATATACTGATGTCGATTGGCCTGGCAGTGTGGTGGATCGCAAGAGCACATCTGGATGTTGCTTCACACTTGGGTCTGCTTTGGGCAGGAAGCAGAAGTCGGTGGCTTTGAGCACCACTGAGGCCGAGTACATTGCAGCATGTATGGCTTGTTGTGAAGATACTGTTGAGATTTTGTGTATTTTGGGTAGCATCAGTTGTGCTCTAGGTCCCAAATTTTGAGGAAGGACTAGAGTACACTTGATCTACAAGACCCAAAAATTGATTTGGGAAATTTCATCTGGTTTAGGAGATATTAAATTAATTAATTATTTTAATGTATTTCCTAAGTAAAAACTTAGGGAACTAAAAGAATTAAAGTAAATTTAATTCAACATATGATGAAATTGTCTTAAGTCACATGGATCAAGCTTTCTTTTAATCTTAGCCATTGATTAAAGATTTGATCTTGGCCGTTGGTTTCCCAACGAGAAAAGTATAAAGGAAAGGCTTGGGGTCATTTGTAAAGACACACAGTGGTAGAACATTGAAGCTAAGCTAAGATTCTAGGGCGGGTTTGCTAAGAATTCTCAGAAGTGTTTCAACTACAGAGAGGGGAATTTAGACCAAGGGGATAATCTGATCCCAGGGTCTAGAATCAGCAAGAGGCAGAGATCAACTCAGAGAGGCAGCGCAGAGAAGCAGGAGAGCAGCAGCAGGAGGGCAGCAACTTGTGCTACGCAAGTGTTGCGCAGTCCCTCAAGGACAGTGTTATTGCTGCAGGAAACCTTCAAGGGTTACACAGAGACCCTAAGGGGCAGCGTAAGGCCTACGTCACCTATTCTAGGGTAATGCAGACCTTTCTGGAGCAGCGTTGAGGGTCAGAGGGGCTTCAGAGGCTGACGCAGAGGCTTTAGGGGTAGCGATGGGGTTTCTAGGTCCTAATTTTGGCTGAGTTCTGTAAATCCCGTTTGAAGGTGTGGATTAGTCATTATTTTGGCCCTAGATCAGCCAGTGAGCTATAGATCCATTATTTCTCCGTCGGGTTTTCTAGATGTGGAACCCAGGCTTGTTGTATTCAGAAAAATTCTTAATAATAAAACCCTCCAGCAGCCAGAGACCGGTTTTCCAGCATTGGGTTTTTTCGGGGACTATTTGTCCATAAATAATTGTCACTTTGTCTATGTGTGCATGAACTTGTTCTAGATCTGGATTGGTGAAGATCTGTTATGTGTTTTGCTTCGATTTTAACTTGAATTTATTCAGTTAATAACTTGTCTAGGTAGGAGGAGCATAACCAGATTAACAGTAAATAATTTCTGCATAAAAGGTAAAGATTCAAAAATTTCCACATGGTATAAGAGCAATTGCAGATCTAGGAGGGTCACCAGCAAGAATCTGAAGGTTCTAGCTGCAGGAAGCAGCAGAAACGCAGATCTGAAGGGACAGAGGCAGATTCACGCAGAGGGAAGGGTGACGCAGTCTAATGCTGTCTCCTAGAAAGCCCATGCAATTACTGCGTAGAGGAAGCTCAGAAACAACGTTGGATTAGTCTGAAGGCTGCCAGGGTGATGCAGATCTGAATCTGTCAAATCCAGAAAAGACTGTAGAAAAACTGCAAAAATTCAGAAGGTGCTAGTGGGGTTAAATTTCTGAAGTTTTTAGATTTTTAGGCTAAGCACTAGTGACAGAGCGGGAGGAGATCAACTTCTCAGGGAGTTTCTAGCCAAAGAAGCTTGCAGATTGATCAGATGATCAAAGAGAGTTGAATTAAAGTTGATTTGGCAAATTTCCAAGGAGAGAAATCAATTGTCAGAGGGAGCAGAGGGTGCCCAGTTCGTAAAGGACCCTAGATCCAGATCTCTAGTATAGAGAGGAGGAGCTCTCTCAGATTTGCTGAGAAAATGGCCAAAGATGACGTGGCCATGAGTGCTCATGAATCACGGAGGTGGGTGACATGGATATGTAGAGAAGCTACAGAGAAGTAAGGCGGGATCCTTGAGCAACTCATCTCTTAGATCACATGCAAGCTACAGCAGCCTTAAGACAGTAGCGGGACAAGTAGAGCAGTGGGTGCATAGATCACAAATGAAGCAGAGGTAGATCTGAAGGTTGGGAGGAGCAGCGCAGAGCAGAGCAGCAGTAGCGTATAAGCAGCAGCAGCGCAGAGGCTGATGTGACTTCAGCAGTGTAGAGCAGAGCTTCTTACGAGCTGCTGCAGTGCAGTGCAGCAGCAGCGTGAGAGATTTCAACACAAGGGGCTGATGTGACTTCAGTAGTGCAGAGGGAGTCTGCTTACGCAATGCAAAGTTGTAGTTATGCATCATCCTTCAGATGCCAGCACAGATCTGTAGCCTATGGAGCTTCAGTGATGAGGATGCAGCCCATCTGACTTGTCTATCAAAGATTGGGCAGGAGATCCAGTTGTTTCTCTCAACAATTGAAGTTGCAGTGCAGTAAATCAACAGTGGCAGTGGCAGAGTCATAGGCAGCAGTACAGAATGGCAGCAGCAGTGCAGAGTTGAGTGGCAGCAGGCCAAGCATCAGCAGCACAGAACCAGTGCCCAAAATCATGTAACGCATAGTGTGATGTATTGCTAGAGCACACCCTTGATGCTAAGAGGGAGTGTTGAGATTTTGTGTATTTGGGGTAGCATCAATTGTGCTCTAGGTCCCAAATTTTGAGGAAGGATTAGAGTACACTTGATCTACAAGACCCAGAAATTGATTTGGGAAATTTCATCTGGTTTAGGAGATATTAAATTAATTAATTATTTTAATGTATTTCCTAAGTTAAAACTTAGGGAACTTAAATAATTAAAGCAAATTTAATCAAACACGTGATGAAATTGTCTTAAGTCACACGGATCAAACTTTCTTTTAATCTTGGCTAGTTGGTTTTAGCAAAGAAAAAGTATAAAGGAAAGGCTTGGGGTCAGCTGTAAAGACACATGATAACATAGAAGCTAAGAGTTGATTCTTTGGTGGGTTTGCTAAGAATTCTCGAAGTGTTTCGGTACTTGAGAGGGAATTTAGACCCGAGGGGATGATGCGATCCCGGGGTCTAGAATCGGCCAAAAGACATAGATCGGCTCGGAAAGCGGCACGGAGAAGCGGGGAGGCGGCGGCGGCGGGGGCAACAGCTTGTGCTGTCTGCGGGTGTTCTTGTGATCCCTTAGGGACGGCGTAATTGTTAAACCCTCAAAGGTTACGCAGAGACCAGGGACAATGTTTGGCCTCCATCACCTAGTTTGTACCACGCGGAGACCTTCCGGAGAGACGGGGTTAAGGGTGGAGGGGCTTCGGAGGTGACCTTGAGGACGCTTGAGCCGGCGGGAGTATCTAGGTCCTAATTTTCACTGAGTTCCATAAATCTCGTTTGAGGGTGTGGATCAGTCATTATTTTGGCCCTAGATCAACCAATGAGTTGTAGATCCATTATTTCTCTGTCGGGTTTTCCAGATCTGGAACCTAGGCTTGTTATATTCAGAAAAATTCTTAATAATAAAACCCTCCAGCAGCCAGAGACCGGTTTTCCCGCATTGGGTTTTTCCAGGGACTATTTGTCCAGAAATAACTGTGTCACTTTGTCTATGTGTGTATGAACTTGTTCTAGATCTGGATTGGTGGAGATCTGTTATGTGTTTTGCTTTGATTTTAACTTGAATCTATTCAGTTAATAACTTGTCTAAGTAGGACGAGCATAACCAGATTAACGGTAAAACAATTTCTGCATAAAATGTAAAGATTCAGAAATTTCCACAGATACTTGGTTGCGAAAGCTCTTTAGTGCTTTATCCAGGCATGTGCTAGATACCACCATTATCCTTTGTGATAACCATAGGGGGATTCTTTTGTCAAAGAATCTCGTGCTCCACGATCGATCCAAGCATGTTGATATGAGGTACCATTTTATCTGGCATATAGTACAGAGAGGCGTCGTAAGGCTCGATCATATAAGAATTGATGAGCAGGTCGCTGATATTCTCATAGAGTCCTTGGGGAAGGTCAAGTTCCTAACCTTCCGTGAGAATCTTGGAATCGTGGAACGACCCTATTTGGAGGGTCCTGTTGGACGATGAGCTCTGGGAGCTCCAACGGGGCTTTGGGGATAGCTTCTTGCAGCTAAAAGCAACCACAGGGCTAGGCCTGCCGAACCTTGTTGGTGTGCTTCCGTCCCACCATGATGATATTGAGTTGGTTTACCTCTCTTTGATTTGTGCCCCGTATGCATCCTACTCATGGAGTATCGGACTCATGGGAAGTACCTCCCATTTGGCCAGTGAGGTGGGAAATGTGGATAGATACCGGTAGCAAGACCGATGGACGCATCGGAGATTGTCGTACTCTCTATCTCTAGGATGGCACATATCCAACCACTTGATCTGGGATCAAGTCAAGTGAGGTTTCAGACCTCCAACTGACTTCGGGTCAATTAAACTAACTTCGGGTTAGTATATGACACTCTTGAGTCTCAATGAGGTTTCGGACCTCCAACTGACTTCGGGTCAGTTAAACCAACTTTGGGTGGGTATCGGACCTCTGAGCTGACTTCGGGTTAGCCGCGAGTGATGTCTTTGTGACTCACCTATTGTTTTGAAATAAAGAAGCCAGCGAAGCAAGTTATGGCAGGATGACGGACAATGTTTGGATGGCACTGATGGATGGAGTTCTCCCTAGTTGAGAGGGAGTGTTAATTTTGGGCAACTAGGTCCAAACTCCATGTTGTGATGCTCAAATGACAATGCCAATATTGTTATTGGATTTCTCTTTCAGAGAGGTGCAAGATTGATCTAAAGATCATCTTGATCAGATGAGCAGAACATGTATTTTGAATTTATTCCACATGTGCAAGGTCGGCCTGATTTATCCCACATGCATAAGACATGTGTCACACACCCCCACAGATGACTATATATTGGAGAGACTTGGAGTTCATTTTACACACACACTTTTTGTGGAAGCATTCTCTTCTTGGATGGTGCTGGAGTAGCGTTCTTGATTCTGCGTTTAGGGTTTCTTGACGAGACGTCTTGGGGTTGTGTGACACATTGGGTTGACTGACCTTATGGAGACTTCATTGATTGAAGCATCCTGCTGACCGTCCTAACGCCACCATTCTTTATCTCTGTTTTGGCTTGTCTTCCATCGATCTATTGGTATATTCTATCTACATCTTATTTTCATTAAGCCCTAGAAGTTTAAAGTATATTTGTATCTAGCATAGAACATCTTCAGAATTTAACAGAGAGGAAGCTTAATGGGTATTGAGTAGCAAGAGAAGATTGCTACAAGAGAAGGCTATGTTGCAAATCACCAATCAAGCATCGATGAGCTCATGAGGAAGATGGCCATAGAGGGTCATAGAAGAGGTTGTAGAAAATGCCATAAGGGTAAGATGAGTAATGAGGAGCAAGAGAGAAATCTTGCAGTGATGAGAGTACAGTTGAAAGTACTACAGGGATGGCTACAAGAGAAAGAGAATGAGGACCAAAGATATGGATGGAGAATGAGGAAACGGGTTAGATGGAACCTATTGCAAAAGAGATGGAATGTCAAATTGATAAACAAGTTCAGAGAACTTGAGAAGAGACATATTGACTTGTTGGAGAATGAGAGACTCAAGGGAGTTAAGTCACAACCAAGAGGATTTGTTGAAATCCAGAGTGTCCATTGTAAATTGGGGTATGAAAGATCGATGCCTGAAGCATCAAACAAGATTGAAAGGTCTTGTATTTTTAAAACTAATGATTTGTGTATGATTACAAGTACATCACAGGATGATGAACAAACTTTAGAGTTTTTTAAGAAGGAGCAGAATCTGAAATCTGTTCAGATTAATACTAAGATAGAAACCTCTCAGAAACAAAAGGAGAGCACTGTTACTAGCTTCAATATTCCGCTGCACATTTCCATGAGAATATTGGAATAGCAGTTATGAGTTAAGACATGAAGATGAAGAAAAGTACTGCGCCTAATGAGTTTGGAATTTTTAAACATGATGATTTAGATTTAGCAGAGGAAGAAGGACCATCTGATGATTGGTCAACAACGAATGAAGGTATGGAAAACTGTGTAAAATTTTCAAATTCTACTCCAATTGAAGTTGTTGAGTTATATAGAAAGTTAGACCTTCAAAGAAAAAAGTTGGAAAATCAGAGGATATATACTCAAGATAAATTGTTGAAGAAGGAAGACAAAGAAATTGTCATGAATGACAATCATGAAGAAGAGGGTAAGGATGTAAGAATGGTAATATGAGTTCAGCAAATCGAAATTACAGAGGAAGAAGTTCATTATTGTGAACCAGAGTAGGGAGACATCCTTGAAACAGATGATATGGAGGAGAGACTAGATGACAGTCTCATGAGTTCTTTGGAGAATTTAAATTAGGATACTAATGTGCTGACAAAGGAATTAGAGGAAAACTCAGAGCAGCATACTAAGATGTTGCCAGAGAAGGAAAAGGTAATGAGGCTTTATATTTTTTCTGATAATTGGTTTATGATTACAGGTTTTAATGAAGATGAGACAGACATGTTTCAAGTTGAAGGAGAGAGAGTTTTAGAACTGAGGAAGACTGGAAGTTGTCAGGTAAGGCATAATGATGGGGAAGATGTAAAGCATGAAGATACCGTGCTTGAAGAAGCTGAATTGACTATAAGAATCAGTCAAAGAGGTGAAGGACAATCACTGAGGGTTGTCAAGGATGATGAAGAAAAATATGTTGGAATTGATGAATAGCATAGTGATGTATTTGAGAGGAATCAAGTACAAAGTGAGTACCAGACAGAAGATAAACTGGACATAGAGATTGAAAGAATAATAAGGTTGATGATGAAGGTGTCTCAGAAGAAGACAGTAGCAAGAAAGCAAAGCAACAGCGGCAGGAGAAAGACAGCAACAGATTCTGAAAGCATAGCTAGTGGGGCAATGCAACATAAAGTATGGAGACCTGGAGAACATCAACAAATAACAACAACAGCAACCAAAGACATTACAGAACAAAGTCTGGGATCTAGGAGGACAACTATTAAAGACACGTGATCTGGAGATCATGATTATTTTCTACTTTGGGAGTCTGATGCAGGAGCATCATGGTTCCAAAATTTTGTATATTTAGTAGAATCTAGGGGGTCTTATGTTTTTCAAAGGAGTTGGTTTCCTAAGTATTTAATTAATGTAATTTTCAATGTTTTGAATGATTTTATGTGAGACATTTAAAATAGGATTTAATTAAATATTGAGAGGCATATTTGTAAATGTTCTCGAATGTAGGAGAACATGAGAGATTAAGGAGTGATTGGTATGCACTGAGATATTATGAAATATTAGATTAGAAAGTAGTTCATGATTTTATGGATTTGAGAGGATCCTTAGGATTTAGTTGAATGTTGAGATCCTCAAGGGATAGATTAGAGATCTTAGGAATTAATTGAGGACTTTGAGGATTTTTAGGATTTTGTTGAGTAACCTATGGATCTGAACCAAAATTGGTTACAGAACTTTTTGTATATAATTGTAAAGCCTCAAAGGCATAAAAATCATTATTCTTAGATAGATAATAAAAGAAATTTGATTGCAAGCCTACGGACATAGAGAGAAAGGAAAAGAAAAGGGCCATGTAAAAGCACATCAGGCCAAATCCAGACTGTAAACAAGTTTTATTTGTATTTGTACAATTTATTTGATTAACGAGAAATTGAGTTCATTGCGACTGCGTTTTTGTCTATCTTACGAACTAAGTGATCCGTAATTGAGCTAATCTAATCTGTGTGTAAAAGATTATGGTTGCATGAATTATGATGGGTGTATAAGTCTTTTACTGTGTGGAAAAGGACTTTATGTAGAAGAAACTGGGTAGAATCTCTGTGTGATTCCAGTTCTGGAGAAATTGGCCGAGAGTGAAGTTAACGAGAGTGAATGAGTGCAGATAAAACTTCTGTGTAGGTCGAAAGGAATAAAATGCAAATTCTAGCTTTAAACAGTTTGAAAAGGTGTACAACGAGCGTGATAACTCTAGATAGGATTCAATAACAAGAAGAAAGCTCGGGAGGGAGTTAACATGTGGATACAGAGACAGAGTTACAGAGCAATGACAGTCGACAAACAGAAGAAAGTTATTTAGAGAAAACTCTTAGAAGTTTTCCAAAGGAAAAGGTGGATCGGACAGTCGTGATCAAGTCAGTAGCGAGAGATGGACGGCGAGGATCACATCGCAAGGAAAAGGATTTAAGTTGCGATGAGACACATGTCAGGTGAAGCAGCCATGCACATTTCGCACATCGGCGGGTTTTATATTTACTGTTAAGCCATCGCAAGTTTGATGGTTTAAATTGCGATGTGATGCAGTGGACGTGTGCCTTGTGGAGGTTTATGCGCATATCGCATAGTGCTTGCGATATGTCGTCACAGTTAACAGAAGAAAGGTAAAGTTGCGAAGAGTCGAGGTGAGATACGTTACAATTCGCGATATGCGAAATCGTAAGTTTGCCGACATGCGAAGTCAGTAAAGTTTGGGACCCGCAGTGCCAAAAGAAAGGATTTGCAGTGAAGTGTTAAGAAAAAGGGTTTGGCGATGCGAAGTGGATAAGCCAGCAAAACTGCGATAAAGTAATGAGAAGGGCCAGTCACGGCATAAAGGTAAAAAAACTTTATGACATAGTTATGTGAGTCATACACCCGAGAACCATTTTATAATATAAGCTTCCGCGAGATTAGTTTAAAGATTAAAGTTGGGTAACAAAAGGTTCTCCGAAATATATGAACCTATCCTCAGGATGATAGCAGACTAAGTCTTAGATCTGCATGAATGAGTATTTGCAGCCTTTTGGCGACATCAAAATCCTAAGCTAGAAAATTAATTAATTTTGAGTCAAAAAAAATTTATTTTTATTTTTGGTATTCTGGCAAAAAGCGGCAATATAGCCAAAAAATGGTCAAAAATAAAAATTGAGAGAAAATAAAATTCTCTCCAAATGGAAAAACGAATTTTGGAGAAAGTGGTCATTTCCAAGGAAGAATTAAATTGACAAACCCAATTCCAAGGTGAAAAAACCACAAGAAATTCTTTAGGACCATAAAGAATTATTTTTTCAAAAAATTATATTTTCTGGGTCGAGTTAGTTAAATAAAATTCGTAGGTCCAAAAGAAATCCAAATTCCAAGGCCCTTTATCAAGGAAAAAATCATTTTTTTAATAAAAATTGGGCTTATGGACTAAGCTTATGGACCATGATGATTAAGTCAAAAATGATTTTTTGAGGAAAAAATATCAAAATAATATTTTTTGGACCTAAAAAAAAGGGAATTATTATGGAATTCGAATTTCTTCATCAAGATCAAGGGACGAGATTTATTTTTGGCATGGATCAAGCACTAAGTAGTTGTTATTATCTAAGATGTGTTCAAAAATGTGCAACTTGGAGGGAGATCTAGATCTGGTCAAAAATATCCACTTGGAGGGGGGATCTAGACCTCTCTATTTTCTATACAAGGAAGCTATTTTCTCCTTATTTGATACCGAAGATTTTGTAAAGAAGCTCTGAGTCAGGCTCCGCCGCTGTAATATTTTTCCAGAAATAATAAAGAAGTCTTGGGGGTTTATTCATGGTGGTGTTCCTCTTCTGCTTCTTGTAATAATATTTTTTGAATCGTGTTCTTAATGCTCTACTAAAATTAAATTTTTATAAGTTATTATTTCATTAGCCAGCTGTTGGATTAATTTTTATAAGTTATTATTTCATTAGCCAGCTGTTGGATTAATTATTTGTATAGGTATTTTGCAATAGGTGTTGGGTTTAGAGAAGCATCTTAAAGCAATTAATCTAGCAGGTATCTCTAAATTTTTTGAGATTTATTATGGTATCAAACCTCTAGTGATCTAAAAACTTGACCTTAAGTGTGTAGAGATTTTTATGGTATTTAGATCTTGGGCGCGAGGGGTAGTCTTCGGCTAGACCAACCCACTCTCAAGTCAAGAAGACTAAAGAGCCCATCTGATTAAATTTTGAAACTTATCTAACGATTTGTCTTGCACTGGATCTGGCTATTGCTCACCATAAAAAAAAAAAAATTCCATCATCTATTTGAATTTATTTGTGAAATAAAGAATATCTCTGCTAATATAGAGCTTATTTTTCTATTGATCAAGGAGTGGAGCTGTACTCATACTACTTTGATCCAATAGATTTATAAATAATTTTTTGTATATATTTTATTTTCTTGTATTTTCTTTTTTTCCTTTCAATTTGCAGATCTGAAAACAAAATTAAGGATTTGGTCTTGTATTTCTAGAAAATCTTGTTTTACATGTGGATTAAAAGGGAAAATCGAATTCTTTTTGAGGCATAAACCCTGCTCAGTTTTGGCAACTTAAGTTTTGGTAGATCTATAGAGGGTTCATTGTCTTCTCTTGGGAGGAAGACGAAACCACAAGAATCTGGAAAATCTGATTTTTAATTTCAGAATTAAAATCCTTTCTAACATTTTCCCTCACGGATCTGGGTTTTCAATCTTGTGATATAAAGGTTTTTGAAATCTGATATTTTTGTGATATTTGACTAATCTCATTATGTTGCAGAGAAGCCATCGAAATTTGCTTGCAAAGATGTTGCCCTTGAACTGATTTGCAGACCTATTTCTCATCATTTTTCTTGGTCACAGGTGTTAGAGCAGGTTATATTTGCAATAGTTTTTATACATACTCTAAACTTTGTCTTGCAGTAAAAAAAATCAGAATCTGGAAGGTCAATTTGTGGCAAATATTACTTGTCTTCAGTTTACTTCATTGAGTTGCTATTGGAAATCTTGTAGCCTTGTGAGCTAAGTCGATATCTCAATAAAGTCTGGTTATAAGTGGTTTGCATCTTTACATTGAAGCATATTGTCATTATCTCATCTCTTTGAAGCTATTTAACTTGGTCATCATCTTACATTTGCATCCTAGTTTAGATTTCATCCTAAAAATTACTAAGCTTGGTTGAAAGAAAAATTAGGACCACCTTTCTTTTGTAGCTTGTGAAGGATAGATCCTCTTTTGTTGTTAACACGATGACCTTGCAGTCGTCAGAGCTACAGTCTCTGCAACGTTGGAGGCATCGAGTGGTTAGATCTCAAGGGGAGGGATTGTTAACCAAGCCATAGCTTGCTTCCCCTTGCTTTCTCTCCACAACTTACTCTACAGACTAGCCTCAAAACAGCTAGGAAGGATTCATCTAGATTAGTCATCTTAATTAAAATCAACCAAGATTTTGCGTTTCACATAGGCTTAGATCTTGCATTCATTCCTTGTTGATCATTGTTGATTGAAATTGTGGGCTAAATATATAATTTGCAAGTTTATGGTATCTGGAAATATCACCTTTTCTTGCAATTGCCTTTCTTTAAGGTTCATTGTGTGAAAATTTCGCTACCCAAAATCCTACTACAGTAACTGATTAAATATCTTCTATTTGTTTAACTGAACAAATATTTAACATATGCTATGGCAAATATCGAAATAAAATACACTGTAGTCTTCACAATAAAAACACAAGGAAAATTACTAGCACAAGTATACACACAATAACACCATTATTTTTGGACAATTGTCACCAGAAAAACCCAATGTGGGAAAATCGGTGCAGCATCTAAGGGTTTGAATATTATGCAGTAATTGTTCCGAGTACAAATTTATGATTGTCTAATCTGACAAATCATATAGAGTAATCTGACAAACAAAGTCTCGTGAGACAAATCTCACTCTACCACAGGAATCTGGCACTGACCTGCACCTAACACAAGCTGCTATGTGCCGCCTCTGCGCAGTAACTGTGTCACCCACGTAGTCTCTACGTCACAACTGATGTTGCTCTCTGTCTCTGCGTTGGATCTTACTGCTAGCTGGAAACTGGAATCTTCTTCCCTCCGAAAATACCCTCTGAGAACTAGCATTGACCCTTTTTTGTCTCCTCAACAGGAAATGAAACTCCCTCTGCAGCTTTGCACAGTCTCAGCGTAACTTTTGCGTCACTGGCTCTGTGCAGCTATCTGTGGCTTCTGCTGCCTCCTCTCTATGCACTCTCCAGATCCGGAATTCTTCCTTCTAGAAATAATCTCTGCCCCTCTCTGTGAGAATCCTCTCGATCGATCTTCTCCCTGAATACTGCTCACTAAAGAATTTCAATCTCTAGATTCTTTCTCCGTCTCGATGTGTCTTCCAAATGACCCAAGCCATTATTATAGTCTTCTCGTTGAAACTTCAACGACCCAGATTAGATCTATAATCAATGGCTAAGGTTAACTTTTGACTTGATCCGCCTTTTCTAGAACATTCACACCCATATTCTATTAATTCACTTTAATTATTTTATTTTCCTAAGTTTAGAGGGTCCCTTTAAAAATAATTAATTATTTTAATACAATACAATCCGGGTGGAATTTCACCAAAAGATTTATGAGTTATCTGGAATACATGTGTCTAAGCCTCTCTGCAAATTTTGAGACTTAGAGCATATCCGATGCTACCGCAAAATCAACACTCCCTCTTAGCTAAGAATGTGCTCTAGCAATACACTCACTAAGTATTGCTCTGACTCTGTAACATCTCCCTCTGTGTTGTTGATGTTTGACACTGTTGCCCATCAACTCTGCGCACATGATGCATCTGTACTGTTGCTGACACTGCATTTGTACTGCAACTCCCTTTGAATTCTGCATCTGTGCTGCTACTAACACTGCACTACAACTCTCTAATATTTGTTGCGGTTGTAACTGACAACCCTTCTGATACTAGAACGGGTTCTCAACCATACCCATCTTCTCCCTAAATTGAATGAAATTCGCTCTTCCTAGAGCCTCTGTGAGTACATCTGCTAGTTGATCTCCTGTGAGCACATACTGCAGCTATACTGCCCCACGCTGAATACAATCCCTAATGAAATGACATCTCATATCTATATGTTTGCACCAATCATGAAATACTGGATTCTCAGAGAGCTTCATACAACTCTGATTGTCATAGTAAACACTAGTCGACTCCATCCTCTTCCTGAACAAACTTACAAGAAGCTTCTTGAGCCATATGGCTTTGCCCATTGTTGTGTTGGCTGCCATATATTCTGCTTCAGCTGAGCTCAGCACTACTGACTTCTACTTCATGCTGCACCAAGAGATCACTCATGATCCAACGCTGAAACAGTACCCGAAGGTACTCTTTCGGTCTGCTGAAATTCCTACCCAATCTGCATCTGTGAACGCGCTCAATCTGACATCATCTCCTCGTGTGTATTTCAAGTTTCAACCCATATCCGATTGTTCACCGCACATATCTAAGAATGTGCCTAGTTGCTGCCCAATGTACACTTTTTGGTTCTACCAGGAACTGACTAAGAGTGTTGATAGCAAAACAAATGTCTGGCCTGGTGTTGACCAGATACATGAGTGACCCAATGGGTTGTCTGTACAAGGAGGGGTCAGCTTCCTTGTCTCTTGATGCATCTATTTTCTTCCAATTGGTTATCATGGGCATCGCCATGGACCGACAATCCCGCATCATGAATCTCTTCAGAATTTCTATGGCATATCTTCCTTGTCCTAGGAAGATCTCTCCATTCTTCTACCATACCTCCAACCCAAGAAAATAATGCATCTATTGGGAAAAATACTGAGAAGGGGTGAATCAGTATTTAAAACTCACAATAAAACTTTACTTTCTCTTTATTGATTTCTATACATGACTTTGATTAACGCAACTAGCGTATACATGCAGTTATCCTCAATGAAACTTGCGTATGTCCAGAGATCTTATTATGCAGATAAATCTTTACTTAAATCAGTGCATCATTCATTCATCAGACATTTATAAGAAGTAAGCATGTGCAGTAAGAACAGAATAAATCATCACACATGAACACCAGGATTTAAGGTGGAAACCCAAGTCGGGAGAAAACCACTGTTGTTGTCATCTCTGTCTTCAATATTTATTATAAA
This sequence comes from Pinus albicaulis, assembly GCA_034641835.2. Classification (NCBI taxonomy): domain Eukaryota; kingdom Viridiplantae; phylum Streptophyta; class Pinopsida; order Pinales; family Pinaceae; genus Pinus; species Pinus albicaulis. The sequence goes on along the minus strand of CM076579.1, from coordinate 143,584,511 downwards.
TAACACTGCTTACAATCCTGTACTGGCGCAGACTCATACCAGCATGCAGGCACCCACCTGCAGAAGGCGGCAACCTTCTCTCATTCTCCAACTAATATTGGAAGGGAGCCCCAACCCCCTGATGTTGTTTACCAGCCACTCCTGGAAGGGAGCTACTACCCCCTGCTCTCGTTTACCAACCACTCCTGGAAGGGAGCTACTACCTCCTGATCTCATTTACCAGCAACCACTGGAAGGGAGCTACAACCCCCTCACTAAAGGCTCCAACACTCAGCACCACCACCGACCACATTTCATAAATTTTCACACTGGATCCAACAGCTTCAACACAACACAACTTGTAGGCCTATTTTCATCAGATTTTCAGACTGGACCCACTCCACTCATTTAAGCCCAAAGAACATACATCAAACTGAAACTCATAACTGTATCCAATCATTCACTGAATCATCAATCAACCAACCAATCACTGATCTTAAATCACAATCAACTAGCAACATAGCCAATACTCAAACAACCCAGATCTATATGAAGACATCATTGATAGACAGCTGAAATACAGTAAAACTAATCAAACATTTCCTTTAACATTCTTCAACAAAACCCTAGATTCCATACCCACTTTTGATGAAACGAACCTGCGTATATGCGCGCTTTTACCAAGACGAGCCTGCGTATAGATCTATAAATATTCAGGATTGTGTAACTCTTGAGATCAACAGACTTACTCAGATCATACCCTTCACTTCAACAAACATTCACCAGATCACAGATCTAAACATCTCATTAACAGATCAAGCAAATACATAGACATTTCAGGTCTAAAGATCTTGATCCATCATTGTATTCATAGGTGCATCATTATTTCAGATCTATTAATAAATTGCAACCCATTCCATGCAGATATACTTCTAAGTGAAGTATTCAATCAAAAACCCATACCCTGCACACTATGCACAATGATCTTCTTCTCCTTATATAGTTTAAGCCTTTCCCAATACCATGAGCCAAAACCACACAAGTGTCGATAGTATTCTTGGATGGAATCAAATAGACGACACATCGCCCATTACTGTGGGCTAAAACCATGGTAAGGACCCCTGGTATCATAAACTGAGTGCATAAGTACATACACGACTTGGCTTCTTCGTACCCGCGTGTATACGCGACTTCTTTTCATCAAAACTGAGTATACACTAATTCTGGATGTATACACGGGTTGCCTTCATCATCATTTCTTTGTTATTGACTGGAATTCCTTTTGCCGTCACATCTGAACTGACCTGTAGATACATCATTTTTCATCTTTAACAAATAGGTTGCTATCAAAAGGCAACTCATCAAGTAGGTTGCCATCAAGGACAACATACTACATCATAATGCCAACATCATCAACCCCAAATCCTGTGAAAATTTCTGAATCTACTTAACAAAAATTTCTACTGCAGAAATCTGGTTTACTTCTCCTACTTGTGTTTTTAAATTTACAAGTTATTTTTAGAAATATTCAGAAAACAGCGAAGTAAACACATAGCATATCTACACAAACATATAGATCAAGTACTGAAGAATTAAGCACATATGACAAAGGACACGCAAGATTTTTCGAACAAATGTCACTAGAAAAACCCAATGCGAGAAAACCAATGCAGCAGCTCTTGAGGGTTTTATTATTATGCAGAATTTTGAATACAATCTAGGGTACCAGTAGTGGTTTACCCAACAGAGAAAATCTCGACAGATGTACCTCTATCTCTGGAGACAGAAAATATGGTTGTTCAGTTGAGGATGAAGAACCCCACAGGTGCCTATCCAGTCACTGTGTCACCCTTCAGTGTGCCTCCGCCACCCCTTTTGGATCTACTGAATACGAGCCCTTTCTTGCCCACTGAAACCCCAGCACTGCCCTTCCTGGCTCTACGTCAGCCCCTCTTTGCCTGCATCACCCTTCTGTGACTGCATCAGCCTCTGCACTAGCTCTGCGTGAGCCTGGCTGGGTCTGCATCACCCCTGTTGGGCCTACGATGCCTCTGCGTCTCCCCTCCTGGACTACGCTTACCTCTGGTATGGTTCAGCCTCTCTCCCTATGTATTCTCGGCCTCGGATGTGAAATCCCTCTGCCAATTTGCCCCTTGCTGCACTGCAAGCTAACTTAAAAATTCTCAGCAAACCACGCCCCAGAATTTCGACTTAGCTCAAGTGCTACCATTATGTGTGTGTTCTCCAACTGACCCCAAGCCTTCCTTTAATACTTTTCTTGAGGAACAATCAACAGTCGTGATCTAATCTCTAATCAACGACTAAGATTAGAAAAGACTTGATCCTCGTCATTTCGAACATTCTCACCCACATGTTTAAATTAATTCACTTTAATTATTTAATTTCCCTTAGATGGACTTAGGGTCTCAATTAAAATAATTAATATTTTGAATAACTTAGGTTCCGAGTGGAATTTCTCCAAATGATTTCTGGGTCTTGGAGATATCATGTGTCCTAGCCCCTCCACAAAGTTTCAGAGCTAGAGCACATCCGATGCTACCCAAAAATCAACACTCCCTCTTAGCGAGGAATGTGCTCTAGCAATGCTTCAACCTGAAGCACCACTTTGATCCACGGCATCGGTCCCCTCCGCTGTTGATGCTCGACTGCTGCCCCTCATCCATTGTGTTGTTGCCTTTTGTACTTCTGCCCATCACTCTACCATAGTCACTGCCTCATCTATACTGCAGCTCCCTCTCAAATGTTGCATCATGTTGCCCATAGCACTGCCACTGCTAACTGCTGCACTGCAACTCAGTTGCTGAGAGTTAAGAAATAGAACGACATCACCCAAAGTACTGACAAACAAGTGAGTCTGGCTGCATCTTGATACTGAAGCACCCTCTGCTGCTACTGTGCACTGACCCTCTGAAGCTCTGCGTTTTTTGTTGCTCTGCACTGTGTAAGCACTGGCTCTGTGCTGCTGAAATCCTATTAACCTCTACGTTTTTGCTTCGACGCTGCTGCTGCCTCTCCTCTGCGCTGCTCCAGTCTTCAGCCTCCTAGCACTGCCAAAGTGCCTCCATGATCCTCTGCACCAACTAACTCCAGTCATCTTGCTGTTGTCATTAAGGGCTCTCGTAGCTCATATGTGATCCAAGAGTTTGGGCACCTCAAGGATCTTGCCCGTATCACTGTAGTTCAAAGAACTACAGCTCAATGCCACCCCACCTCTTCTCTCGAGGTACATGAGCACTTATGGCACAATCATCATCATCCCCATCGTCATCCTTAGCTGCAGCAACCTTCGAGTCAGTTTCTTCTTTGCCCTTCTTCTTGAGAGGGCACTATGTGGGGAAATGTCACAATTCTCCATATCTGAAGCATCTGACCTTCGAGAGGTCTTTCTTCTTCCTTCTCTATTACCCATGTTGTCCCTTAGATGCGAGAGACGCATCTTCCTCTTCCTCTTCCTTGATTTTGATACCATGTTGCTGCTTCCGACCTTGGTCATCCTTCTGATCTCTTCCTGTCAAGAGTTGCCCACATCTCCTCCCAGTTTGGAAGAGTGGCCCTGCCCAAAAAACCTTGGACAAAGTTTTCCCAGTCTTCAGAGACTGCATTCAGGGCAGTCCTAACCATAAGACCTTCATTTGGTGTAGCCCCTACGAAAACGAGTTGATCTCGAATCGATCTCAATCTGATAAGGAAAGGGTCGAGCTCTTCTCCCTTATGCATCTGAAATAATCTCAACTAATCCTCAAGCAACATCTTCCACTGGACGGAAGTTCCCTGGTACAGCGTGGTCAAGGAAGTCCACAATTCCCTTCTTGTGTTCTTCTCAGCAATATGTGGGATCACACGATCCTTGACTCCATCCATGATCATGTGCTTTCCCTTTGCTTGAGCCTCTTCGTACTTCTTGAGAGGATCAGTATCAACAGGAACAGCTACAACCTTCTTGGCATGATCTTTGATGCGATATTCGTCAAGGACTGACAGGATTCTGGCCTCCCAGATGACAAAGTTAGATGCTCCATCAAACCTGTCCTGATCCCTCAATCCATGAGAGGCCATCTCTACTCAACGATGTCGAAACGAATACTCTTCTCCCTTCTTCTGTCGTTTCTCTCGACAAGAGACTTGGATCTAAGTTTCTTGGCGATAAAAACCCTCTAGAGAATACGCTCCCTCTGAAAACTGATTTCCCTCATGGAAATCCTCCACCAATTATGTTCAATCAGCCCTCTCCATTCAGTTCATTGATCAGATCTCAGACTTCTTGGCTAGAAATTCTGTTGAGGAATTGTTTCCCCTTACTTTGCCAACCCTACTAGACACTATTTTGCATCAGCAGAAACAATGCCCCAGCAGCAACTTCGAAGAACCAAACTGCACTGCCAGCCACAACAACTGACACAGCGTCACCCCCTCTCGAACAGCGTCACCCTCTTGGGCTTGTGTCAACCTCTACGTCAGCTTTGCATGATCTAGAAAGGCTTTGTGTCACCCTTCTGGGCCTGCGTCAGCCTCTGCGTGAGCTAGACAGGCTCTGCGTCACTCGTGTTGGATCTGCGTTGTCCCTCCGGTGTTGCACTGCCTCTTTCTAGATCTGTGTCGTCTCAGCTGCCTTCCTACAGCAAAGAACTTCATCACTTCGTTGATAGCTTCAGCTCCCCCTGATCTGCAATAGATTTGATACCATGTGAAAAATTTTGAATCTACTTAACAGAAATTTCTACTGCACAAATATGGTTTACTTCTACTGCTTGCGTTTTTAAATTTACAAGTTACTTTCAAAAATATTCAGAAAATAGCGAAGTAAACACACTATAGATCTACACAAACATACAGATCAAGTATTGAAGAATTAAGCACATATGACAAAGGATACACAAGATTTTTCGGACAAATGTCCCCGGAAAAACCCAATGCGAGAGAACAGGTGCAGCAGCTCTTGAGGATTTTATTATTATGCAGAATTTTGAATACAATCTTGGGTACCAATAGTGGTTTACCCAACAGAGAAAATCACGAAAGATGTACCTCTGACTCCAAAGACAGAAAATATGGTTAATTCAGTTGAGGATGGACCCCACAGGTGCCTATGCAATCACTGTGTCACCCTTCAGTGTGGCTGCGTCACCCCTTCTGGATCTGCTGAATACAAGCCCTTTCTGGCCCACTGAAACCCCAGCGCTGCCCTTCCCAACTCTGCGTCAGCCCCTCTTGGCCTGTGTCACCCTTTTGTGACTGTGTCAACCTCTACGCTAGCTCTGCGTGAGCCTGGTTGGGTCTGCGTCACCCCTGCAGGGCCTACGTTGCCTCTGCGTCACCCCTCCTAGACTGTGTTGCCTCTGGTATGGCTCTGCCTCTCTGCCTATGTATTCTGGGCCTTGGATCTGAAATCCCTTTACCGATCTACCTCTCGCTGCACTGCAAGCTCACTCGAAAATTCTAAGCAAACTGCGCCCTAGAATTTCGACTTAGCTCGAGTGTTACCGCTATGTGTGTGCTCTTCAACTGACCCCAAGCCTTCCTTTAATACTTTTCTCGTTGAAAAATCAACGGTCGTGATCTAATCTCAAATCAACGGCTAAGATTAGAAAATATTTGATCCTCGTCACTTAGAACATTCTCACCCACATGTCTAAATTAATTCACTTTAATTATTTAATTTCCCTAAATTAGACTTAGGGTCTCCATTACAATAATTAAAATTTTGCATAACTTAAGTTCTGGGTGGAATTTCTCCAAACGATTTCTGGATCTTGGAGATCTCATGTGTTCTACCCCCTCCACAAAGTTTCGAAGCTAGAGCACATTCGATGCTACCCAAAAATCAACAAATCCTTCATGTCGAATTTTGCTTCCATGTTCTTCTTGCAGTCCTTTATGAGCCTAGATGATCCTGTAAGGAACAGATCATCTACATATAGTACCAGAACTAGTGGCTCATTCTCCACCATCAAATAGTAGAGATTGGGATCTGCATCACTCTTGACAAATCCCAACTGTTGCAAGTAGTTATCAATCCGACCATACCAAGCTCTGGGTGCCTGCTTGAGCCCATACAGGGCTTTCTTCAGTTTGCATACATGAGATTTCTTCTCATGGGTTTCAAAGCCCTCGGGTTGTTCTATGTACACCTTCTCTTCTATCACCCCATTCAAGAATGTTGTCTTGACATCCATTTGGTGAATCTCCTATCCCATCTACGCTGCTAAGGATACAACAGATTTGATGGAGGTGTATCTAGCTACAAGGGCGAAGGTCTCTTCATAGTCAATTCCTTCCTTCTGTGCATACCCCTTTGCCACAAACCTAGCCTTGTACTTCTCCATGTTACCATCTGCAGCATACTTGATCTTGTAGATCCATCCTGATCCTACAACTGATCTATTCTCCAGTCTAGGCACAACTTCCTAGACATCATTTATCATGATAGAATTGTACTTTTCTACCATGGCATCCACCCATACTTGGTGTTGTACGACTTCTTGAAAACTGAAGGGTTCTTCCACCTACGCTACCAATGCTTGGTACCTGTCAGATTGTCTACGCTACCTCTTCTTGGTTCTGGGAGCTCCAATAAACTCCTCTGCCTCCCTCAGTGTCTATCGTGCCTCCCTACTGGTTTGACCACTGGTGGTAGGAGGTTCTCTCAATTCCTCCTCCTATTCCTGTTGTTCCATCTGCTAAGAGCTGCCAGAATCTTCTCCTCCAGTGGAGATACTAGTATTGGTCATTGTACTTGATCCTGATGTTTGTCCTCCTTCCTGTCCTCCCTGTTGTCCCTGTTGTTGCTAGACTAAAGGAAATTCAGCTGACTGATCCTCTGCTGGCATCTCACGAGATCTTCGGAAGGCCCTATCTTCCATGAACTTAGCACCTCATCTCACTACAATTTTCCTGCTGCTAGGAATGTAGATTTTGTATGCTTTTGAGATCTTGCTATATCCTACGAGGTACCCCTTTTCTGCAGTGTGATCAAGTTTATTCTCTTCTCATCTGGCACGTGACAATATGCTAGACTTCCAAATATCCGGAGGTGTCCTACTTCCGGTTTCCTCCCTGTGAAAACTCCTTCAGGCATTTTCTTCCCCAATGCTCTGTGAGGAGTTCTATTCTAGATATACACAGTTGTGTTACATGCCTCTACCCATAAGAATCTAGGCAGATCTAGGTCATATAACATTCCTTTTGTTGCCCCAACAATAGTTTTGTTCTTCCACTCCGCTACACCATTCTGCTATGGATTGTATGGAGTTGTCCATTCTCTCTTGACGCCCTCCTTTGCGCAAAAATCAGTGAAGTCTCTATCTATATACTCTCCACCGTTATCTGAGCGCAACACCTTTATTTTCTTCCCTGTCATGTTCTCCACGAGAGCTTTAAACTCTCTGAACCGATCAAAGACCTCATCTTTGGTCTTTAAGAAGTAAATCCAAGTCCTCCTGGAGTAATCACCAATGAAGGTGACAAAGTATTTGCCACCGCTAAGAGCTCTAGTGGACATGGGGCCACAAATGTCTGAGTGCATTAATCCTAATACACCTTCTGCTCGATTATCACTTCTTGAAAAGGCTACCTTAGCGTACTTCCCTAGTATGCATCCTCTGCATACATCATCATGCTCTGTACTTAGAACTGGTACTCCACTAACAGTCTCTCTGAGCATCCTCGGTGCTCCATGATGCAGAGGTCTCATTCTTCTATGCCATAGTTCATTCAGGTTCCTCTCTCCATCAACATTGTTGCCTATCAGTGCCATTGGAGGCTCGAGCTGCAATCTGTACAGTCTATTGCTTCGAGTTCCAATTTTCCGCTTCTTCTTCCAGCTCGGATGTTGGGCATATGCCTTCTTTCCAATTAAGTATACATCATATCCATTGTCCTGTAACTCCGAGACTGAAATTAGATTCATGCCTAGCCCTGGCACATGCAACACATTGGTGGCTCTGATGCTGGTTCCTGCTTCTGTCTGAAACACTACGGTGCCTCTCCCTGATGGAGTGCATTTGGTTTTTCTTCCCATAGTGATCTGAAATTCCATCTGCTCTTCCTGATAGCTCAAAAAATATTCTCGTACTCCATGCATGTGAGATGAAGCCCCGCTATCTAGATACCAGACGCCTGCAGATGCTGAACTTGACAAACATGCAAAATCTTCTTCCAATCTAGAAGATAACTCAGAGACATCTAAATTTTCCATACTTGTGTTATTTTCCCATCAAAACTATGTCCCTCCTGAATACTGCTTATGCTAACCCTGAGGGAAACTGATTTACTGCCTACGCAATCTTCTCCCTCTTCTTCAGTACTGGTTCTTCTGGATCTATTCTCTTTGCTCTAATACCATGTGAAAATTCCACTACCTAGAATCCTACTGCAGCAACTGATTAAATTTCTTCTATTTGTTTAACTAAACAAAATATTTAACATATGTTATGGCAAATATCGAAATAAAATACTCTGCAGTCTTCACAATAAAAACACAAGGAAAAATACTAGCACAAGTATACACACAATAACACCGCTATTTTTGGACAATTGTCCCCGGAAAAACGCTTAAGGGTCATAAATTAAAATTATAATAAATGTAATTACTCAACTGAAGGTTGAAGCTCAAAGTTATATTTAACGTATGCTATGGCAAATATCGAAATAAAATACACTGCAGTCTTCACAATAAAAACACAAGGAAAAATACTAGCACAAGTATACACACAATAACACCGTTATTTTTGGACAATTGTCCCCGGAAAAACACTTAAGGGTCATAAATTAAAATTACAATAAATGTAATTACTCAACTGAAGGTTGAAGCTCAAAGTTATATTTAACGTATGCTATGGCAAATATCAAAATAAAATACACTGCAGTCTTCACAATAAAAACACAAGAAAAAATACTAGCACAAGTATACACACAATAACACTGTTATTTTTGGACAATTGTCCCCGGAAAAACACTTGAGGGTCATAAATTAAAATTACAATAAATGTAATTGCTCAACTGAAGGTTGAAGCTCAAAGTTATATCTATTATGCTTTTTTGAGTGTATTTTCTCAAATACACTCAATTGTGCTCACACCCTGAAGAGCTACATGTTTGACTTAGTATTCTTATAACAAATTTCTGCAAATTTTGTGCCCTTGCACCATAGCTTCACCACCAAATATTTACAACAAAATAAAGAAATAAAAAAGTCAAAAGCTTAAAACATAATTAAACTTTCAAATAAAAGCTACATAATCGAAATTTAAAAATCTAAAATTATAAATCAATAAATTCTAATGAGTGATGGCTTGTCACTTATGTGGCATGAAGAGGGTCCTTTCCCTAATAGCATCATCAAAGCCAAATAGGCCAACACAATCCCGATAAAATTGTATCTCGCGATTGATTTTGCTACGAAGCTTGGCATCAGGTCCCATCCTTTGAATACAAGAATGGAGCCCTTCCATCACCTCGCCGTCAAAATCAAAGGCACATTTGTATGAAAATGCAGGGTTGAGGAAGAGTGTTGCTACATGAATGGGTCGATGAAGCATCTTTGTCCACCGATGTTAATTTTGGACAACTATGTCCAAACTCCATGTTGCACTGCTCATATGACGATGGTCATATTTTGTTGGATTCCTCTTTCGAAGAAATGCAAGATTGATCGAAAGATCATCTTGATCGGATGAGCATAACATTGATTTTGAATTTATTTTCCGCATGTGCAAGGTCTGCCAGATTTATCCCACATTCCTAAGAGATGCGTCACACACCCTCGTTGATGAATATAAATTGGAGAGACATGGAGGTCATCATCTCATCACACATTCTCTCATTGTGATCTGATTGGTTCAATAGCCTTTGGAGGCCCTTTTTCTTCTCACATGTGTGGAGCGAAGCTGTTGTTTTTTGCGCTGATCTGTTTAGGGCTTGCTGTTGTTTTCTGCGTTGATCTGTTTAGGGGTTTTCTGCTGCAACGTTGACCAACATTGACCGTGGTCAACCCTTGGTCGTTTGACTTCAATCTTTTGCAGAAATTCCAATTTTAGGAGGTCGTACAACTGGACACTAAAATTGAGGAATTCTGAGTTGTTTGATTAAAGCCCTAGTTTTATGCATTGACTTTTCTGAAGCTGCCTACGTTGACTTTTCTGCACAGACCCTAGTTTGACTTGTGTTGACTTGTGATGAGATGTCTTTGAGGGTTGTGGGTGTGACACATGAAAGTGTTGGCTGACCGAGAAAGACTTTGTTGGTTGAAGCATCTTGCTGACCGTCGTAATGCAACAATATCTCATATCTTTGCTGGACAAAAGGAATTGTAAATCTGATCTATATTTGGCTTGTCTTCTATTGATCTATTATTGTGTTCTATCAGCGTTTTACTTTCAAGTTTATGTGATTGCTATTTTGTATTGGGCCTAAGAAAGATTGAAGTAAAAGTGCATCAAGCATAGAACACCATGGTTATCTAAATTTAACATGGTTTCAAAGCTAGGAGAAGCCAAGCCCAAGAAAGAGTTTCGGATGACAGATTCTCTGAGGTTTGTATGCAATATGTTTGGGTCTCAACGTTAATCAACTACAGTGTTGTCAATATGTCTCTCAAGTTGCTCTGGTTTTGGCATGGCAACAATAGAGAGCATCTGCTGCTGAAGGTTTTTCCTGGCAGTGATAGTTTCACGGAGGATGAAACACTCTATGACATCTTCGCTTGATTGACATAATCAGTATCAATAGTATGGTTTGTCAGATCAAGGATGGCCTTCATTGGCATCATAATTATGATTTCACCACCATCTCAAACCTGTTTGGCAATAGAGTGATATGGCATTACAGCATGGATCGATATGTCTCTGTTTTGAGGTTTTTCATCTATCTTATTCTACGAAAGGGCTCAGGGAATCACATCTCTTTTGGCACAAGCATACACATTTCTTATTGCCTCAGAACTCTCGTTGCTCAATGGATTGGGTCATTTAATGATTGGATGCTTTCAGTCTTCAAATGTTGCATCTCTGGGATAGTAAAAGGCCTCATTTTACAATCTCTATGTATGTCACAGATTCTGATTTAATGGCAAGACACAGGCACAGTTCTCCGATATATGCGTCATTCTGTTTTCTTTATGAGATCTAAAGGTTGTACTCTAATCTTCTTGTTGGTTCCTCATCATGAGATTTGCATCCACTCTCTGAAGACTCGCACTGTCTCCATGGTTCAGTCAAATTATATGACACAATGTGTTGTCACGTGGATGGATGGCTCGATGGACAATATCTTGCTCACTTTAAGTAGTTTGGCGACTTGTTTAGTTCTTACTGCCTATTATGGTTTCATATACCCTTGGGCATCGCCTTTCTAGAAAGTCTCGCCAACCCATAGTAGCTCGTTCTCTATGATTTCTATTAATATCACTGAACAGTTACATAAGAATATGATCTCCGCTAGAATAATAAAATGTTGAGGATGATCTCGTTGCATTTAAATGAAGGAAATAACCCCACTCTATAAGGACTTGTTGTTAATCTCTACTCCTTGATATCAATGACATAATTCTCATTATGATGACAGTGCTCCTGTGGCAGAATTGTAAACTCCATCATGACAAAGGTGTCACCAATGATATGACAATGGTATACAGCATAAAGTCATGACTTCAAATCAAGTAGATAGATGTGCATCAATGGCTGCTGGACAAATTTGTATTATAGCCCAATGATGATCTCAGTTGAAAGTAAGTCTTCAAATTGTTTATATTACTTGGAAGACAGTTATTGAAAGTAAACCAACTTGACTCTTAATAGTTGAACGTTCCTTCAACTTGGACTAAGGATGAAGTACCTAAGGAGTCTTGACATCTTGCTTCAAGTCGGTGACCTTAAAGTTCAGAGCAGATAACAAGAAATGGGAATGTGCACCTCAGACTCTTACCATCTAAGTGGGTATGTCTATATCCAGCTCTCTGAAAGGATACAAAGAAAAGAAGTGAATCATTTGCAGGCTCCACCAAGGAAAGGAGATGGTTGAAGCTATTAAGCCTAAGCTACAGTTGATGACAGTCTTCTGAAAGTTCAAAGGAAGTAGAAGTATTTCAAAAAACTAGTAAAATCTATATATGAACTCTTCTTCATACATAAATAGTTGAATGAATTAATATCTCCTCTTGCCCATTGATTATTTTTAAGAAATCTGTCCATGTGATCAGGACTGATAACCAGTTGCAGATTTCCCATTGGGCAAGATCTATTTTCAAACATTAAGAGGGAGACCACAACTACGTACACTCCTGAGCAAAATGGTGTTGTTGTAAGAAAGAACGGGACCATTATGGAAGTTGTCTGTGCCATGCTATGTGATCAAGGTCTTCCGAAGTTTCTATGGGGAGAAGCTGCGAACACTGTTGTGTATGTTCAAAATAGATGCCCGCATTCTGCTTTGGACTCCAAAACTCCCGAAGAAGTCTTCTCTGGTATGAAACCTGATGTTTCTCATTTTAGAGTTTTTGGTTGTCTTGTTTACTTTCATGTGTTCAAAGAAAAGAGAAGCAAATTGGACGCTTCTGGAAAGAAGGGAATGTTTGTGGGCTATAGTGAAACTTCGAAGGCATATAGAATCGATGTGCCTGGTCAAAGAGAAGTGGAGATATGCCACGATGTCACCTTCGATGAAGATGTTGCCCTCAAGAAAGTGAGAAATCTTCCTAGCTCCAAGGAAGACAAAGAAGATGAAAAAGCAAGGAAGCTGGAAGAGCCGAAGGATGACCTGATGCCCGATGTTGAAGGACCTATGGATCCCATTGATCCACCTCCTTCAAATAAGAGAAGACCCTCGTGGCTTAGGGATACTCTTGAAGATGCCAAGAGACATATTGCCCCAAGGGAGACATTATGTAAAAGCAAGAAGCTGAAAAGATACCAAGCGTATCTAGCAGCCATGAGTACAATAGTACAATCTGAGCCTAGAACATTTGAGGAAGTCGTAAAGCATCAAGTTTGGAAGGATGTTATGCACGAAAAATATGAGTCCATTATGAAGAATGATGTCTGGGAAGTGGTTCCAAGACCGGAGGACAAATCTCTTGTCACCTCGAAATGGCTCTATAAGATCAAGCATGGATCTGATGGAAGCACTGAAAAGTACAAGGCAAGATTCGTTATCCGAGGCTTCTCTCAAAAATAAGGCATAGATTATGATGATATATTTGCACCTGTGGCCCGTTATAACACCATCCGATCTATGATTGCCCTTGCTGCTACGCAAGGATGGAGTCAAAATCAGATGGATGTGAAGACCGCTTTTTTGCATAAGGTGTATGTGGAGCAACCTCTGGGGTTCTAAGTCCAAGATAGAGACACCCATGTATGCAGGTTGAAGAAAACCCTGTATGGGTTGAAGCAAGCCCCCAGGGCTTGGTACGAGAGGATAGATAGCTACTTGATGAAGTTGGGCTTCACTCGAAGCAATGTTGATCCGAACCTTTATTTTAAGGTTGATAGAGAAAGGCCTCTCATTTTGGTTCTCTATGTGGACGATCTCTTCCTAATATGTGTTGACCCTCTCATTCATCAGTATAAGACGAAGCTAGCTTTCGAATTTGAGATGAAAGACCTAGGACCGATGCACTACTTCCTAGGCTTGGAGGTCTAGCAGAGGCTAGGCGAGATTATCCTTTCTCAAGGAAAATATGTCGTTAAGCTACTGGAGAGATTTGGTATGGTGGACTGTAAGTCTATGTCGACACCGATGGAACTCAACTTTAAGAAGTTGAGTGGAAACGTTGCTGGGCCCGTGCTAGCAAATCCTACCGAGTATTGACAACTCGTGGGGGCACTGACGTTCTTAGTGAACTCTCGTCCAGACGTATGTTTTCCAGTGAACACTTTGAGTCAACATATGGTTGAACTTCATCACATTCACTGGATTGGTGCCAAGAATCTGTTGAGATATCTTCGGGGCACAATCAACCATGGGTTGAGATACACTGTCGGGAGTTTGAGACTCCATGGATATACTGATGCAGATTGGGCTAGCAGTGTGGTGGATCGCAAGAGCACATCTAGATGTTGCTTCACCTTGGGTTCTACTTCAATATCTTGGATGAGCAGAAAGCAGAAGTCGATGGCTTTGAGCACCATTGACGCTGAATACATTGCAGCGAGTATAGCCTATTGTGAAGTTATTTGGTTGCGAAAGCTCTTCAGTGAGTTGTTTGGGCATGTGTTAGATACCACCATTATCCTTTGTGATAACCAGAGTGGGATTCGTCTTTCTGAGAATCTCATGTTCCACGATCAATCCAAGCATATTGATATCAGGTACCACTTTATCCGGGATATGGTACAGCGAGGCGTCGTAAGGCTCAATCATATAGGAACTGATGAGCAGGTCGTGAATATTCTCACGAAGCCCCGAGGAAGGTCAAGTTTCTAACCTTTCGTGAGAAGCTTGGAATCGTGGAAAGACCCTATTCTGAGGGTCCTGATTGAGTTGGACTATGAGCTTTGGGAGCTCCAGGGGGCTTGGGGATAGCTTCTTGGAGCTATAAGCACATACGGGGCTAGGCTTGCCGAACCTTGTTGTGCTTCTGCCCCACCGTTATGATATTGAGTTGGTTCGCCTCTCTCTGATATGTGCCCCGCACGCATCCTACCCATGGAGTTTCAAACCCATGGGAAGTACCTCTCATTTGGCCAATGAGGTGGGAAATGTGGATAGAGACAATAGCAAGACCGATGGATGTCTAGGATGGCACGTGTCCGACACCTTGATCTGGGATCAAGTATGATGAGGTTTTACCCTATAAACTGACTTCGGATTAGTAGGAGACTCTTTTTGAGTCCGAGAGAGGTTTTTACCTCTAAGCTGACTTCGAGTCAGTTGTGTGTGATGTCTTTGTGACTCACCTTTTGTTCGGAAATAAAAAGCAAGTTATGGCGAGATGATGCACGATGTTTGGTTTGGTACATGATGAATGGCACTTGTGGACAGATGGAGTTCTCCCTAGTTGAGAGGGAGCGTTAATTTTGGGCAACTAGGTCCAAACTCCATGTTGCACTGCTCATATGATGATGGTCATATTTTTGTTGGATTCCTCTTTCGAAGAGGTGCAAGATTGATCTAAAGATCATCTTGATCGGATGAGCAAAACATTGATTTTGAATTTATTTTCCACATGTGGAAGGTCGGCCAGATTTATCCCACATGCCTAAGAGATGTGTCACACACCCTCATCGATGAATATAAATTGGAGAGACTTGGAGGTCATCATCTCATCACACGTTCTCTCATTGTGACCTTATTGGTTCGATAGCCTTTGGAGGCCCTTTTTCTTCTCACACGTGTGGAGCGAAGCTCCTGTTTTCTGCGTTGATCTGTTTAGGGCTTGTTGCTGTTTTCTGTGTTGATCTGTTTAGGGCTTGTTGTTGTTTTTTGCGTTGATCTGTTTAGGGCTTTTCTCCTTCAGCGTTGACCAGCATTGACCGTGGTCAACCCTTGGTCGTTTGACCTCAATCTTCTGCAGAAATTCTGATTTTAGGAGGTCGTACAGCTAGGCACTAAAATCGAGGAATTCCAAGTTTGATTGAAACCCTAGTTTGCTACGTTGACTTTTTTGAAGTTGCCTGCGTTCACTTTTCTGCGCAGTCCCTGGTTTGACTTGCGTTGACTTGTGATTAGTTGTCTTTGAGGGTTGTGGGTGTGACACATGAATGTGTTGGCTGGCCAAGAAAGACTTTGTTGGTTGAAGCATCCTGCTGACCGTCGTAATGCAACAATATCTCATATCTTTGCTGGACAAAAGGAATTGTAAATCTGATCTATATTTGGCTTGTCTTCTATTGATCTATTATTGTGTCCTATCAGCATTTTACTTTCAAGTTTATGTGATTGCTATTTTGTATTGGGCCTAAGAAAGATTGAAGTAAAAGTGCATCAAGCATAGAACACCATGGTTATCTAAATTTAACAACTGACTATCAATCACATCCCATAACACCATATGTCTATCAAGCCCAACAGAACCCTTGTCTGCATAATAAGAACGAATGGCCTCCTTGGCCCTATCCATGGCCTCATACAAATAAGTCATTGCAAGCTTGTCCCCATCTACCAATCTCAGAACCTTTACTATAGGTTCACTAACTGAACACACTTCTTCTACTCCCTTCCAAAATGTGTCAGTGTACACCATTTTTGCAATGGCTCTCCCATCCTATCTCTTGTTGCATCTACAATTACGCCACTCATCAAAAACAAACATTTGCTTCAACTCAAACTGGCATCGAAGCAAAGACTGCAGAGTAATAAAGTTGGTGGCAAAACATGTGATTGCAGGATGCCGCAACTCCTTGTTTCTAATGTATATCCTCATGAGGCTAAGAACAAAAGCATGGTTCTATATAAACTTGGGGATGCTTCTAGCCATATCAATCACCTCCTTAATGAAGGAGAGTTTCCCCATATCCTCAAGCAGCAAATCAATACAATGTGCTGCACATGGAGTCCAGAACAATGTGCAGTGCCTCTTCATAAGCATCCTGCTAGCAGACATATAATTAGTCGCATTATCTGTTATGACTTGCACCATATTCTGCACACAAATCTCCCGAATGAACTCATCTAACAACTCAGATATCATTGTTGCATCTTTTATATGTGTTGATGCATCCACTAATTTAAAAAACATGGTACCTTTAAGACAATGTACCAAGAAATTTAGAAGGGTCCTACCCTTCCTATCTCTCCAACCATCAGACATCACTGTGCATCCAAACACTTCCCATGTCTGTTTCAACTCCGCCAATATAGAGTTGATGCCCTGCTTTTCTACTTGAAGGATTGGCCCTCACAACTCCTCACATGTAGCACTTTTGTACCCTGGGCCCACAACAACAATAGCATCACACAGTGGCTGCCAAAATAGATTGGTTTTGGTGATGTTGACAGGTAAGTCATTCCAGAAAAGACACCTACCCATAACTCTATCTACTTTTTGCTTCTCCTTTTTTTTAACAACTGATTTTATGGAAGGTTGTGCTCCATCCTGTTCGTGGAACAAAAAATGATGACCTCCCACTCCTACTAATATTAGCACTATTAGGTGACACTGTATAGCCCCTTCCACTTCCCTCAGCCTCAAAATCAGAAGAAGATATCCCAAAAGATCTACCTACACGTTCAGCCTTGTTTCTTTCTGTCTCTTCCTTGTTTTTGTCTTTTTCATCAATTGCTTCAAGAGCTTTTTGTATAAGCTTCGCACTAGAAACCGTACAAAGCCCGACATCATGTCCAGGGAGTCTAACCATATGGTATTTCAATCGCGTAACCCCTCCTGTCATCTTGGTTCCACACAATCTGCATGATAGATATGCCCGATTTGTCCCACCATCAAGCTCCCCATACTTCCAAAATGGGTCCAAGGCTTTTGGCATATTTGTAGTGAACTATTTCAAACATAAGGGCACCAAAAAAACAAAAAATTAGCATTAAACACCCATACACAAAAAATTATAAGTAATAGCTACCTCATTTTAAAAAATAATTTTTGTTACTACATTATTTGCAATGTGAATGAAAAATGGCAATAAGAGGGTGCATAAGAAAGTTTTAAAAAAATGAAGTTTGTTGTCCAAATATGGAGAAAATCATAGCAAATGGAAAAAAAACAAAGAAGCAAAATGTTGGTAGGCAAAGAAGCAAGCAAGAGTAACCCTAAATCTATGAAAAAATCATCAACATAGGGGTTTTTAAGAACATACTTGTTAATGGAAGAAATGAAATTTGTCTTACTGATCTTCAATCTTTGATCCACAAAAATTTTAGTTGGTTGTGATAATGTTGTTTGATCATCATTCCCTCCTTGCAAAGTTGTCCCCTTCCTTCTCCAAGAGTAAGAAACCAAAATGAGCAAATAAACTAACAAAATCGCTTCTCTAGGCGCAGCCCAACCTACTCGGTGATATTTGAGGTAGTAGCGCGATATTTCGGAAATATCGTGATATTTTCAAGAAAGAAAATATCGCGATATTTTCTTGCCGTAATTTCGGCTTGCCGAAAATATCGCAATATTTCCGAATATTACCAATATTTCGGCGATATTATCAACATTAGATATAATGATGGAACGAAGTGGGGCGTCAGGGAAAGGCTCCAAGCCACATGCCATAGTACAAGGGTAGCCATGATAAGGGAAGCCCACACTTGGGTGTATGAATGTAGGAAGGAGCAATCATGGTACATGGGTTACACTGGCCTTTGTATTTCCACCCTTCTTCATATGCCTTTTGTCTTTTATTGACTTTTTTTTCTAACTGCTCGAGGCTCCAAGGGATGAGAACATGATGTGTCAAATATAGCAGTGAATACCCCCCTTTAGGTAGGGCAGTTCATCGCCCTCTAGGGATTGGGACAATCATGGGTTCCTTAATGATGCAGAGGGCCAATATAAGGGGCCCTAAGAACCAGGGTGATGGCCATAATGATGCGGATAGAGCTCATGTTTGGCTTTTGCCCACGTGCTAAATTTGTATGTCCCAACCATCTTTTGCATTTTGTGGTACATTTCATGTTGAGAGTAGCCAAATTATTGTTTTTCCTTTCTTTTTAGCTGCATCAACCTCTGGGGCATCGTTCCAAGCCTGACCCAAAGTGTGGACAAGGGGAGGAGGAAGCTAACTCCTTGTGGACCCAATGGACAAATGTGGACTTAGATGGGAAATATGGTGGAAGTGGTTATAATGAGTGGAGGGGAGTGATGTATGTAGTGTCGGGAAGCGGGACCACGCAACCAAAATCAGGATTTCCCATGTAGTGCTACCCCTAAAGCTAGTAGCCAATAAAGGAGATTCCACGGGACTAGGATACAAGGTTAACCATCAAATTGGACAGAGGAGGCAACAGTACAAACCAATCTCACTCTTTCCATCGAATCCCCCTACTAATCCATGCCCAAAAGTGTCCATGATAAGTAAACAAAAATGCCCAACTACATAATGAAAAGCCATACCTTCGGGGTTGGAAGACCCACCTTCAAACATATGATCATAACAGGTGGGTAAGTAAGCATATGGCAGGCTCAAGTGGTGGAGATAGTGACACATCGAGCTATCTGGTGGCTGCAAGAGGTTGCTGGTTGCCGTGTCGATTGACGACCATCTAGGAGAAAAAAATTTCCCTATGGATATCACCCATAAGTGGTGGGTAACAGTCGCTAATAAAATGTCTCAAACCACTTCTTGCAAATTCCACAAAAACCTGCACATGAAGTTCTTGTTTGAACCACATTTCTCATCATTCCTATTTGCCTACAATGTTTACATTCTCAAATTCCAAGTATTTCTTTAAATTCCATCCTTTTAACTAGTACTTTTTTTAATTTTCAAAGTCTGTGTTGCTTCCCTCTTATTATCATTTTTCATGGCTCATAGAACAATCTAGAGGTTTGTTTTTTTAACTAGAACATTGTTATTTGCCAAGTAGTGTTTGATCACCAAATGTTGCCTTGCCTCTTATTATCATTTTTCATGGCTCATAGTACAATCTAGAGGTTTTCTTTTAATTTTTTTACTTTGTTCTTTTCCAATAGTGTTTGACGTTCATTTTTCCATTTTATTTTGCCGTTGGGCTTGAAATTGGAAGTTTAGTATTGCATTGCCAATATTTTGAAGCCTTTGTACCCATTTTGGAAGTATAGTGAACTAGAAGATGGGACAAAGTGTGGGCAGCAAATGACAAGAGGGGTTAGCAATACCACTTAGCAAAAATGCTAGGGGATGATGTTGGATTTTGTGGTGGATCAACCCCAGAGGTTATTCGAGCTAACCACAATGTTATTGATGAAATGGATAAATCGAGGAAAGAAGGAGTTGCTACCAAACCTGAACTTGCCAACAATAGAATGGCTAGATCCTCAAGAACCAAATGCAGATTCGAGTCACATGGCAGTGAGAGGGACTCCACATATCCACCTTCCATAGGGATTTCACATTTTTTGTTCCAAAAACTAAAGATGGAGTACAGCATCGCATCCAGTCAATGGTTAAGAAAAAGGAGAAGCAAGAAGCATAAAATTTTGTCGGGAGGTGTCTTTTCTAGAGCAACATACCTTTGAGCATCAAAAATACCAATGCATCTTTCCAACCAATGTGTGACATTAACATTATTGTTGGCATAGGGTATAAGTGCCCTACCAAAAAGGAGCTCTCAAGGCCAATTCCTCAAGTGGAAAAGAATGAAATCATCACTAGATTGGAGGACCTAAAGAAGTCATTGTAGGCCAATGGATGCACGGTGATATATGATGGTTGGATAGATGGAAAGGGTAGGACCTTCTTAATTTCTTGGTACATTTTCCTAGGGATACAATGTTTATCAAATATGTCCATGCATCAACACATATCAAAGATGAAACATTGTTATGTGAGTTGATGGATGGATCCATCCAAAAAATTGGTTTACAACATGTTGTGCAAATCATGACAGATAATATAACTAATTATGTGGTTGCTAGCAAGACATTAATGAAGAACCACCCCATATTGTTCTAGACTCCAAGTGTTTCTTGTTACCCATCCAAATACATGGGTAACCCTAGGAGAAAAAAATTCTCCTATGTTGCAGCTTTCCAGCAGCAGCCTTAACATGATTCATAGAAAGCCATCCTTAGATGCCTCTCATCCAAGATCTAGTCAATATATTCATTAATCTATACAGCTCATCCAATGAAAATGGGTCATCTATTGTGAGGTATTTTAACCATTTTTGCATTCAATTGCTTTTATTTAATGTTTGAGGGATTCTAATATGGATCACAAATTGAAATTGGATTATAGATGACTATTGGTTGTGTACTTGTTCCCCTAATTCACCTTGGTGGTTATCATGTGTGACCTTCCATTGGGCCTTTTATTTCATTGTCTAGGAGGGGCACAAACAGGGGACTCTAATTATGGTAGCACTTCATGTTATTCATACTTAACACTTGCCATCATTCCCATATCCAATATCCCATCTCTTAATTGGTTGTTGTCAGTCGCTCATGTTGGTTCACTAATGGCCTTGTTTAATGAGAAGGGGTTGAATATACTCGAGGTTGACGCAACTGTAAGAAAAGAAAGAGGATGAGCCAAATGTTAAAATGCAAAAGAACGGCAAGGGATGTAAAGCAAGTAAAAGTGAAAAGTAGCTTGAGCTCTACCCTCTCTTATATGGTTACTCGTCCCAAAGAGTGTCTATGCATATCACATGTATCAAAGTAAAAGGAACTCTCTGTAAACACCCCAACCCCAAAGAAGCAATAAATTGCTCACCATTACCGAGGTATTATATGATTATTATTAACAAATTTATAAAACTTGTTAAACAAGCTATATCAAAGCAAGAAAGAAAAAGGAAAATATTGGGAGCTGAAAGAAAACAAATGCGACAAAAGATAACTCAAGCAGCTAAGTGCTCATTTTTCCTTAGCACTTCAAAATCAGGCCTATGTCTAAAACACGATCACAAACACACTAAAACGCCACAACACGAAGCACTTTGCACAGTGGAAGATGTACAGCAGTGAATCAATGTAGTACACGAGAATTTTTCAACCCAAAACTTGTTATATTATAGCCTTTAATACAACAAACATAGGGCTTTTGTACCAAGGATCATCGCCCTTAAAATTAGCTCTGATACAAAAACAACTAGGGTTTGATGTCAACAACGTATGACAACCAATCTACCCTTGAACAAGACACACTTGACTTGTTGATGTCGCGCTTCCACAACCCTTTCATTCCACGTACGTTGAACACCCGGCAAGTCCTTTGCCACCTCTTTTGTTCCTGACCAGTATTTCTGCAACTTCATAATTGCTTGCATCTTCAGCTGACCAAAACACCTTTTATCAATGGCACTGCTCCTCCAATGTCACTAAACTTAGGTTGCCATATAACAATGTCTATCTGCTCCTTAGACCATTGTTCATAGCATCTTCTCAAGCTGCCCTCTAACAATGTGATTGCACCTTCAATACTCATTCTACTTAGAGTCGTTACACACTGCACTCTTATAACCAAATCTCTAAACTAGGGCTCACAAACTAGCCTTCACACTCTGTAACAGCCCTGGTGAAAATTCCATGTAATAAAGTTAAAACTAATAACCATGGTTGATGGGACACTTATTCCAAGTTGAATGTTAGGCAAACATCCTAATGGGTGTTCATTTAGTTTTATATGGCTAAGGAAACTGGCAAAGGCTTTGGAAAGGCAAAATAACATGTGGCACATTATTATGAAAATAATAGAAATTAGGAGAAAAGGGAGATGAAAGGTCACAGGCTGCATGTGAGGAGGAAAATGAAGGAAAATAATGGAAAATGAAGAAAATAGAGGCCTCATCTATAAAAAGGCTTATGAGGATCAGTTGGTACCATTTGTCAGTTCAGTTTTGAAGCTCTCTCGTTATTCTCTCTCTCTCTCACACTCTTGGACACTTGGAGTTTTTTAGAGCATTTTGGCATTGGATCAAGAAAGGCAAGAAAGCAAGGAGGAGCAGGAATCAAGTAGCTACAGCAGGATTCTTGGCAAGTATCAATTTGCATGTGTATTTTCCTTGCTAGATGTGGCATTTATTGTATTGTGTGTAGTTCTTTTCTGTCTTGGCATGGGTTTTGCCATGTGTGACAGTGTTTTCAGCCTAGCCTTGCCATTTATAGATAGCCATGGTGTTGTGGAGTTTTCATGTTTTGGTTTAGCTGGATTACCGGATGGATTCGAACCTGAGTTGGGTGGATCTCCGAATTGATATAACACATGGCCTAGTAACCCCTGAACCGGATTGTGGGTTCCAGTAAATCTAGATAATGTGTTGCCTCGGTGGGCCTAGGAATCCTCAACTGGTGAATGGCGAGATATATGGTAAAGCCTAGAGGTGGTTTGCTCTACATCAGGCCTAGGTATCCTAGGTTTGGGATATATGGTAAAGCCTATAGAGTATGTCTCGGTTTAGGGCCTAGTGACCCCTGATTCGGACTGTGGGTTACAGTAAAGCCTGAGAAACTAGGAGACAAGAAAATTCCTCACGGTGTAGGCAAAGAGAATTCGACAATATCCATGCTTGTGTTGGCCTAGTGATCGGGTGTAGATCACAGTAAAGCCAATTATGACATGTTTATTGTGTCGGCCTAGTGATCGGGTGTACATCACGGTAAAGCTTGGTTTATGTTGATGAGGGTGAGGTGGTTTAGCCTCAGGATGCCCTGGTTGGTTCTTTCGATTTGAGTCCCACATTCATGCTTGGAATATGGCACGAGGGTGATTGGCTGAAGAAATATTTGGCTCAGCCAATCTATGGTCGAGTGAAACTTGGAAGTCACATCTCCGGTTGGTTTCTACGTTCATTAATGAAGAGCTCATTCCTTTGGTATTTGATGCATAAATGTACCGGTTATTATGTTGATTCTATTGTTGTTGTATCCATGGTATTTATGTTGTTATTATGTTGGTTATAAGCATGTATTTTATCAGCGATGATGTATGGCTCTATCCATGTTTTTACTTGTAAATGAATAGACAATGCATCTATGGTCAAATAGATTGTATTGTAGCTAATGATGTAAGGGAGCAATGTTTCTTAGAGATTCTCAGATAAGTATGAGACCCCTATGCTTTGTTCTGTTGTTTATACCTGTAGCTTTCATGTTTGTGACATGTTTGACAAAATCCCTGTCATGGCTAAGAGGGGTCCAAATGAGTTCTTAATGATGTGATTGCTTTTGCATCATTGTCCTGTTGTTATTTATTGTTGATTTGGGGTAGCATCGAATGTGCTCTAAGTCTAAAATTTTGTGGAGAGGCTTAGACACATGTATTCTAAATAACCCAAAAAGCGTTTGGTGAAATTCCAGTCGGGTTTTTAAAGAGACACTAAGTCAAAACTTAGGAAAATAAAATAATTAAAGTGTATTAATAGAATATGAGTGAGAATGATCTAGAATAAACGGATCAAGTCAAAAATTAATCTCAGTCGTTGATTAGATATCTAATCTAGGCCATTGAATCCTCAACGAGAAGATTACAAGGACATGAAGTATTATTTGGAAGATACATTCGTGGAGACACAGAGGATCTAGAGATCAAATTTTTCTGACGGAGCAAGTGCTCGGACAAAAATTAGATCTAAGTGATCCTTGATTGTAGTGAGGGGCAATATTTTCGGTTGGAAGGTTTCTCGAGCTGGAGAGTACATAGCCGCAGAGACAGAGAGAGCCACAGCTTCAGTGTAGAGCCAGTGTCAGACCCCAGAGAGATTTTCCATAGGCTTAGTTTCCAGCCAACAGTGAGACCAGCGCAGAGGCAGGAGGGCAGCCGAGTTGTGACGTAGTCACTGCGCAGAGGCAACGCAGGGCAGTCCAGCCTTGGTGTAGATCAATGTCAGTTTCCCGTGGAGGAGTGAGATTTTTCTCACGAGATCTCTTCTGTTGGTTTCTCTGTATGATTTGACAATCTCGTCAATCATAGATTTGTACTCAAAATTTACTGCATAATAACATAAACCCTCAGATCTGTTGCACCGGTTTTCCCGCATTGGGTTTTTCCAGGGACATTAGTCCAAAAACAATTGTGTCGGATGGTTGTGTGATTTATGTGTGTTCAAATTTGTTTCCGCACTTGTATTTATTCCGCAATTTAATTGTGTAGGCTGTAGTGAATGGATTTCGATATTTGCTTGTATAACACAGGAAATAATTTGTTACGTAAAATAACAAATAGAAGATTTTCCATCAGTTGCTGCAGTAGGATTCCATGTAGCACGAATTTTCACATGGTATCAGAGCTTATTTAAGCTGAGTACAGGGGAGACAAAGAATAGATCCAGCATTGAAGCAGCAGTTGGGGATCAAACAGTTGCGTAAGAAGCAGATCGATTTCTCGGTGAAGTGTGCAGTCCAAGCCAGGAGGGCCAAATCGGCAAGGAAATCTCTCTCTGAGTGAGCCGACAGAGAGGTAGAATTGTTCCAGATTGTAGTTTGTCCGAGGCTGAGGGAGTAGCGCAGCACATCTAGCACATCAGCAACTGGAGGGACGCAATTGATTGCACAACAGTGATTGTTGGTGCAGAGCCTCAGGAAGCATAGCAGAAACACAGTTTTGGGGATTTCTGACCTTAGTGAGTTTCTGGCCCGAGAAACTCAGATTCCCCGTTCAGTAGCAGCAAATTTCGTGGCTTGACCCACAAGGAGTGCGTAAAGTCAGCTGCGCAGAGGGTGAGAGGTAGTAGATCGACAGCAATTGGGTGAGATGGCCACCAACGGATTGCATGACTAGGACCGATTGGAGGCTGCCTCCAACTATGTAATCTGGAAGGCAAGGATCTCCTTCCTTCTAGATGAGCTTGACCTCAAGCACTTTATTGATAGTGCTCAGGCTGAATCGGTGGATGCAGCACCATTACAAGCCTTCAAGAAGAATATGGCTAAACCCAAGCGATTGATCCTCGATGGAGTGAGGGATCACATTGTTTCACAAATCTCAGCCAAAAGAACAACTAAGGAGATGTGGGATGCGTTGGCAACGCTGTATGAGGGGTCTTCTGAGCAACGAAAAATGTTTCTGGAGGAGAAAATGCGGACCGCTAGGATGCAGAAGGGAGAGCATATTGATCCATTCCTATCTAGACTTCAGGAAAACCAAGATCATTTGGCAGTCGTAGGAGCAACTCCTAAGGCCACAGAGATGATGAGATTGGCCCTCAACTCAGTGTCTGAGGATTACCTAGTTTTTGTCCAAGGCATCCTGGGCAGAGAGAACTTGCCGGACTGGGAGTCAATGTGGGCAACTCTTCAGCGAGAAGAGATGCAGAGACACTTAGTCAAGTGTCAACTTGAGGGCGGCAGCAGCAGCAGTTCGAAGATTAAGAAGGAAGAAGAGAATATGGCCCTTGCATCAAAGGGGCAGCGAGAGCAGTGCAAAAGGAAGAAGGATATTTCAAAGATCAAATGTTTCCGATGTGGTGAGATGGGGCATTATGCCACACAGTGTCCTCTCAAGAAGAAGGACAAGGATGAGAAACATGATCCTCAGGTCGGAGCAGCGAAGATAGAGGAGGAGGAGTTTGCGATGATTGCTCTTATACCTCCAGGAGGGAAGTGGGTTGATTTGGAGTTGTAGACCCAAATATCTACAAGCTGGGCAGGATCCTTGAGGAGTCCACCTCTCAGATCATCACCTTGCTATGGGAGCCCAAAACAATGGTAGCAGGATGGACTAGTGCCAGTTCTGAAGTGACAGCGTAGTGGTTAGCAGTGCAGAGCAATGTTGCAACAGCGCAAAGGGACGCAGTGCAGAGCAACAGCAGCTTCAGAGAGGCATCACAGAGGCTAGCAGCAGACAGATCTTCATCACCGAGATGATGTATACTTGTCCAATTTTGGATGTTTTTTTTTCAGCTGCAGAAAGCAACTGTGATGAAGTGGCAGTTGGCAGTGGCAAAACCAGCAGTA
This sequence comes from Pinus albicaulis, assembly GCA_034641835.2. Classification (NCBI taxonomy): domain Eukaryota; kingdom Viridiplantae; phylum Streptophyta; class Pinopsida; order Pinales; family Pinaceae; genus Pinus; species Pinus albicaulis. Next base: position 143,558,038 of record CM076579.1, on the reverse strand, counting down.
GCACGGATGCAGAATTCAGAGGGAGTTGCAATACAGATGCAGTGTTGAAAGTGGCAGTGTTAGCAGCAGTACAGATGCAGCATTTGCATAGAGTTAGTGGACAACATGTTAAACATCAACAGCGCAAAGGGAGATGCTTCAAAATCAAAATAGTATGCAGCAGGGCATATTGTTAGAGCACATTCCTCGCTAAGAGGAAGTGTTGATTAGGGGTAGCATCGGATGTGCTCTAAATCTCAAATTTTGTGGAGAAGCTTAGACACATGTATTCTAAATAACCTAGAAAGCATTTGGTGAAATTCCACTCGGATTTTTAAAGGGACCCTAAGTCAAAACTTAGGAAAATAAAATAATTAAATTGTATTAATAGAATATGAGTGAGAATGATCTAGAATAAACGGATAAAGTCAAAAGTTGATCTTAGCCGTTGATTAGAAATCTAATCTGGGTCATTGAATCCTCAACGAGAAGATTATAAGAAGGACTTGAAGGGTCATTTGGAAGATACATTCGTGGAGACACAGAGGATCTAAAGATCGAATTTTTCTAACGAAGAAAGTGCTCGGATGAAAATCAGATCTAAGTGATCCTTGATTGCAGTGAAGGGCAGTATTTCCGGTTGGAAGGTTTCCTAAGCCGAAGAGTATATAGCAGCAAAGGCAGAGAGAGCCACAACTTCATCGCAGAGCCAATGATGCAGTGCCTACGCAGTCACTGCGGATAGCCAGAGGGAGAATCATTTTCCTGCAGAGGAGACAGCGCAAAGCCAGTGTCAAATCCTGGAGAGTTTTTCCGGAGGCTTGGTTTCTAGCCAGCAATGATACCAGCGCAGAGGTAGAAGAGCAGTCGAGTTGTGACGCAGTCATTGCGCAAAGGCAGCGCAGGGCAGTGCAGCCTTGGTGCAGATCAATGCTAGTTTCCTATGGAGGAGTGAGGTTTTTCTCACAAGATCTCTTCTTTCTGTTTCTCTGTATGATTTGATAGTCTCGTCAATCATAGATTTGTACTTAGATTTTACTGCATAATAACATAAACCCTCAGATCTGTTGCACCGATTTTCCCGCATTGGGTTTTTCCGGGGACATTAGTCCAAAAACAATTGTGTCAGACGGTTGTGTGATCTATGTGTGTTCAGATTTGTTTCCGCACTTGTATTTATTCCGCAGATTAATTGTGTAGGCTGTAGTGAATGGATTTCGATATTTGCTTGTAGAACACAGTAAATAATTTGTTAAGTAAAATAACAAATAGAAGATTTTCCATCAATTGCTGCAGTAGGATTCTGTGTAGCACGACTTTTCACATTTATCATCTCTGAACTTTTCATGAAGTTTTGGGCAGAGCACTGGGTTCTGGGCTTGAAAAGGTGGTTCAAATACTGGGGACATTGGCACAAAACTGAGGAATTGGGGCCCTAGACGCTAGCATGCAGTGTTATTCCTGCATCTATAGCCTCCTGGACATTGGCTTGCAAGCCTGTGCCTGCGTTTATGGCTCAAAGAGGTCAAAAGGTCAGTGTGACTCAGGGGTCAGAGACCTGAATGGTTGGGTTATCTCCTCGGGGCATTATTGTTATTTTACAGGGTCTGTATGTTGTGTTTTCATCGGTTTCACTTCCTTAAGGTCACCTAGGAGGTTGAATCTCATATAGTAGCCTCTCGTCACATGTTTACCCCGGTTGGTCGGTTACTTGGGTAAGATGTGGGAGGAGGGTGCTACACACTCTCCTTGTTGCACCAAATATGACAAAACCTAGGGCTTCTAGGCAACCCACAAACTTGTGAATTTGACACACCAAATATCATAGAACTTGGGTAAGATAACAGGTTGTCCAAACACCTTTTGGACAGACCTGTACTCCTCATTAACCCAGCAACGATTCTCCTTAAACATCAGCCTCTTTTGCAGCCCATCCACAAGGCTAATTCACTTCGGCCTCCAAGACAAACACCTGTAACTCCAGAAAGACTTTTGGTCCCACACTTTAGACCTGTAGTAGCCCTAAACTCAAACTAACGTACCCTTTCTCTCCTGTGCAGAGTCCTGAGGCAACTAGGGCCTCTCATCCACATACCCACAAGCCTCTCAACCTCCTTTCCAAGTAGATCAGGGCTTCGGCCCTCCTCACACAAGCCAGGAAACCTTCGGCCCTTTAACCTCCCACAGAACAGTCGAACTCGGCCTATTACTAGGATCCTTTTCCTTAGGGACTATGTTGCCAAAACAAAGTGTAATCCTCCTCAAACATTAGCAAACTCGAACCAGATTTCTCCTCCCTTCTTTGTTGCAGTTCCTTGAGGCTCACGAATCACTCTTACTAGACGTCTTCTTGAGATATTGTTGCACTTGTCATGTGTCAAATGATCTCAAGGACATGTATGAAGCTCTGAAATCTTTGTTTCAAAACAAGAACGAGAACCAAAAGATGGTGTTGAGGGAGAAGCTCAGGGACATCAATATGGGAAGTTCGAAGAACATGACTTCTTATCTCACAAGGATTTCGCAAGCTAATAATGAGCATGCCACTATAGGGGACGATGTGGAAGGATCAAAGTTGGTAAGAACTATGATAAAGGGCTTCTTGGAGCAGTGGAAGCCATTCATCAAAGGAGTAGTTTGACGAGAGCAACTTCAAAATTGGAACAGGTTATGTGATGATTTCATCCAGGAGGAACTTTGAGATGAAAAGCTTCAGCAGAAAACTAATGCAGACAACGTTGCCCTCGCTAGTAAGTTGAAGAAGGGCAAAGGGAAGTTCAACAATGGCATCATGGACTTGAGTAAAGTGAAATGTTTTGCATGTGAAGAGTATGGTCGTTATGCAAGCAAGTCTCTGCACAAGATGAAGAAAGGAGGGAAAAGGAAGAAGCTTGAAATGATGATGGTTGTCGCAGCTACAATTGACGAGGATGAGTTCGCTAAGAGATTAGACGAGGAGTTTTCTCTCATCTTTCATTTCTTCAGGAGCACCATTCATGAGGCTGCTTGGTTCAAAGATAGCAGAGCGTCGAAGCATATGACAAGATCACAAGAAGTGTTTAAGAGCTTGACTGAGTGGGACTCTAAGCTAAATGTGAAGATTGGTGATAAGAGTCAGCATGCGGTTAAAATTAGCAACTAGGGCTAAATTCCACCTTGGGATAGCTCATTTGATGGAGATGATGATTGCATTAAATTCCTCTTTTCAAGAGGACCAAAATTGATGTAAAGATCATCCAATTTAGACAAGCAAAAGTGTGTTTTTTAATTTATGCCAACACATGGGGAAATTGTTCAAGTCGGCCACATCATCATGTAGGCCCATGAAGCCCAATGGACATGACTCTTCACCCTCAACAACTTGTATAAATTCAAGTGACTTCTCACCTCATTTGGCATCATCATCACTTACACATTCTTCTCTCTCCTCTCATTGGTTTGTACAATTATTGGACAGCTTCTCTCTCTCACACGTGTGGCAAGAAGGATGAGTTTCTGGACTGAATTGCAAGGCTGAAAATTTCAAGAGCTAACCAAGTTTGACCAGCGTTGACCAGGGATTCTTTGATCTATTTTTACTGCGATTTTTGGAGGGTTATTTTTATTTCTTTACGCTGCATTTTTGGGCACAAAAATCGAGAAGATCTGGGCAATTTTACCAATGCTGACTTCGGGATTGACTATAACTTTGACCGCAGAAGATTACAACATATTCTCTCTCCTTTGACCGAATTTGAATGAGGTTGACCTAGCTCAAGGAGGCAAGTTTGACAATTGCGTTGACCATATTTGACTTTTTGGTTAGGGCTAAAGTTTGACTGCAATTGACTCCAGAGTTGTCAAGGTTGTTTGAACTTTGATTTGACAAGTCAATTTCTACTTTTGTACTCTCTCTCTGTGTTGAACATTTGATATAATAATAAGAAGATTTGATTAAAGGGTTTTCCCCACATTGGGGTTTTTTCTTTGGCATCTGCCAAATTTGGTGTCCTCTTGTCTTGGCTTGCCTTTTGTATTTTGTTTCATGTTCTATTTACTTTTACCGTCAATGTGATTAATGAAATTGCTAAATTGAAATTGTCATTGGGTTGCTAAAGGAACATTGAAGCAATTGTGCTAAGCATAGAACATACCATTGTTAACTAAAATTAACACATAAGGTCAGAGGAAATGGGACTGTACCATTTAGAATGGAGTCAACTGGATTGTTGTGAGTCCAGGATTACTTTAGGTATCGAAGCTCATGTGCAGCATGCTTTCAATCTCAGCAATTGAGGCAAAGGAATTTGAAGTTATATTCTAGGATGGAAAAGTGATGCTCAAGCCTAGTGGCTCTAACTCTAGTTCAGGAGTAGTTCTTGGAGTTAGAGAGAATGGTTGGCACATGCTAAAGGGCGTGCCTATTGGCCAAAGAAAGAAGAAGATTTCCAAGACTCAGAGGGAGTCAAGTTCCAGAGGGAGAGTCAGCAACCAAAAAGAGTGCATCAAAGGAACTTCCATATATGAGAAGAAGGAGCCATGGAATGGCTTAAAGGCCTATCAAGAAAAGAAGAGGCAAGAGGCTTCTAGTAGTAGGGACACTTCCAAGAAGGGTTTTCTTCTTATAGCAAGTTATGTTTTTATGATGAATGTTGGAGAGAAGCCATGGAAGAGGATTATGTTGTAGTCATAGTATTCAAAACCGGTCTGTTTGAACCAATAACCGGTAAAACTGGTCGGTCAGGAGGCCAATTGGGCTAAACCGGTCAAAAAACCTAGTCAAACACCCCTCTTCGCCTGTTTTCCCGGTCAAACCGGTGCTAACCGACTAGTTAAGGACGGAACCGACCGGTTTAGGGATAAACTGGCCGATTTTGTCCTTAACTGGTCGGTTATCTACCAGGCCGCGGTTGGGACCCACGCACGCATTTTTTGGCTGTCTAGGGTTGTTTTGGAGGGGAGAGGAGGGTTGTTTCCCTCCAAAAACACCCTCCCCAATCCTTTATAAGCAAGGGCAGCCTCTCATTTGTCTAACACATCTCATTTGGAGCTTTTGTGAGTTTGATTGAGAGCTTGGAGAATGTTGAGTTTTTGCTGGAGCAGTGATCTTGAAGGCTTGGAGTTGGAGTTGGAGCTATTTTGGAGATAGTTTGGAGTTGTCAGGACTCAGTAGAGTTGGCATCTTCAAACAGATGCCAAGGAAGCTAGTTTTCATTTCCAGGTAAGGATTTTCACTTGAAAAATCACTCATTTCACTGTTGTCCATGTATTAATTTTTTTATGTGTTCAACTATGCTATTGCTATCAAATCTCTAGTCCTATGTGTTGAAAAGTGTAACTAGGATCAGTCTTCATATTGACCATGTAATTATGTATTTATGTAAAGAAGAAGACAAATAATAAAATGTATTTTCGTTATGCTTGCTTCATGGGTTTCATGAGCAAGGTTTTATTATAAGTCAATAGACTTCTTCTTGATGTCTATTAGGTTTTGTCTTCTTATTATAAATGTAATCAAGAGTCATGTATATGAAGTGTCTAGTCAAAAGGATATGCTCCAAAGACCTTGTCATCTAACTGTGAAGGAATGGCTCAAGACAACCCTCATGCCTACCTCATTAACGTTGGAAGATGTACCCTCCAAGTCGACCTATAAATAGTGGTAAAGTCGGCCTACAAAACAGCTTGCAAGGTCGACCTAAATCTGGGACAGTACACTATATATATTGATTGATCTGCGGTTCATTTGTGGACAAGAAATTTGGACAGCTCTGAAGCAGGAAGTGCGAATCAATGTGAAGAAGTTGCGGTCAAGTCTGAAGAAACCTTATGTGAGTACTTGATATTCACCTACAATAAAAGTGGAATAAAAGTTTGTAATCTATGCGTAGCAAGGACTGTGACTAGTCCGAAGTGAGGAAGCAATCGGATGACATTATGTGAAGTAATGCGAAGTTACAAAGTCTAAGGTTGATGCGTAGTCTATGGTTATGCTTTGAAGCGGAGTCTAAAGAGTATGGTAAGTAAACTCTAAATTGCAGTACGAAAAAGGAAGGTAAATCTGTGATTTACCTTCCTAATTACAGTACATAAAAAGGAAAAAGGCTTCAAGGATATGCGAAGTAAAGAATAAGGTATCAAGTGACTTTGTCTCCAATATCTGAATAAGCGAAAAGAAGTGTTTGGTAATCGAGAATAGATCAAAGAATGTAGAGACTGAGTTCTCTAGTGTTGGTGCAGGTCAGTGCAAGTTGGTGAAAGAAAGAAGGATCAGATTTGGAGGTCAACAAAGAAGTAGTGACGAGGTCTTGGAGGCATACGTAGGTCAAGGGTCTGAGTCTTGGTCATGATACTTGTCATTTGAAAATCTATAAGAAGAATTTCTCGTGGGTTTTCCTCTCCAAGAGGGAGAGGTTTTGCCCTGACTCGAAGAGCCTAAATTTGTGTCTCTTGTATTTTGGTAATTGACTTGATGAAAGACTAAATAAGCTAAGAAGAGAAGACATAAGTAAATCAAGTAAGCTCACAAGTAATTATCAAGGAGAGAATTTGAATTAATCATTGCCCTAGCAAATTCTCAACATGGTATCAGAACTAAGGTGCTAAACACAAGGGCTACTTGACAAGAAGACACTCAAGGAAGCAAAGATCAAAGTTTGGATTAAAAGGTCAGATCAGTTTGCAAGAAAGATTATTCAAAGGATCCTCTAATCAAGCAGATAATCTTTGCCACCAAAGATTTATGATACTGAAGACATTGTTAAAAGGATTCATCATCAAGTTCCATCCCTCAATATCCAATAGCTTTGAAGACATCCTCTATCATTAAATTGGAGAATTCAATCTAAGAGGAAGTTCCTGACTTCATCTTCACCATCATCAAGGAAGCTGCTAGAAGGAAGAAGTCACTCTACTCAAGTAAGTATCTATGACCTTATTTAAATCTGTAAAAATGACTTATTGCAAGGAGAGCAACGAATTGGTTGGGTAATCAAACTTCAGTGCATGGAAGAAGAGGACAGATTTGAATCTAATTGAAGACGAAGTTATGGACTACATCAAAGGATCTACAATTCAACCCTCAAAAGAAGATGCTCCAACTCATGCCAAGTACATGAAAAGAGAAATCAGAGCCCAGAGGATTCTCATAGAATCCATTAAGGACTCACTCATACCCTATGTATCAAAATTGAAAACTGCAAGAGAAATATATGAGAAACTTGTGGATTTATTCTCTGTGAGTACTGCAGGAGAAGCAATCTCTCTGAGACAAGAACTATACAAAATGAAATTGTCAAGAGAGGAAGGAATCACTTCATACTTTGAGGATTTCTGAAATAAGAGACCAACTGCAGGAACTGGGAGAAATAATGTCTGATAGTGAGATGACTACAGTGATGTTGAATGCTCTACCGGAAGAATGGGGAAACTTCACTTCAAGCTTATACAGGAAGAAAGAAGCAACACCATTCCACGATTTATGGTCTCTATGTAAAATAGAGGAAACAAGATTGAAAGCCAAAGCTGATACAGGATCAAGTGAAGGGAATCAAGCCTTTGCAGCCATGTCCAGGAAGTAAGGAAGATTCGGAAAATTTGGTCCTCAGGCAGAAAAATGAACAAAGTACAATGCTTTCGATGTAATGAACTTGGCCATTATAAAAGGGATTGTCCTAACTCTGCAAAAGACAAGAGGAAAAAGGAAGAAGCCCATGTCACAGATGAAAGGGAAGTACCTGATGCAAAGAAATCTAAGAAAGATGAAGCGAGAGATCTCTATTATGATTGAGATCATCTTCCTCTTTAAATGATTTATGTTGGTAGTAAAATAGTATGATAGGAAGCAATGTATATTAATAGCATCATGATAGAAGCATGGTAGGAGCTCTTGGTGAAACAGCTCCTGGAAAATCTCACTGATAAACAATATTGATAGAAGGCAGTCATCAAGATCAAGGGTCATCATTCAATAATCAAAGTGGAAACAGGTGCTGACATTTTCTAATGGAGTTCTCTATGGACTCACTGGTTAGAGAGAAAGCAGAAAGGTTTCATCGAGAATCCTGTGCTACAAAATTCTGGGATTAGGATGTGATGACATATTGATGAAGCAAGTCAATGGAATGAAGTTCTTCATTCTAGTAAAATTGCTACAGGATGACCCAAAGGAAAAAAGTACAAGGTATATATATATATATGTGTTGACACTGCATGCTGTGAAGTCATGTCATATGGTTGCAAGTAATGAATTTCTATCTTTAGAAGTATGATCAGAGAAAGGAGGATCTCTTCCATGACACAAGTTGTCATTATCAGATGAAATCAACATAATATGTCCTCATATGGAATATCAGGTGGTTGTGTACAAACAAGGAACTAGAAATTGGAAGTTCCTGGGAATGAAGATGTTTGGAGAAAGAAAGGAAGAGATCATGAAGTGCAACTATGTCAAGAGGCAGTTATCATCCAGAAGCCAAGAAGATGTGACTAGGAGATCTCCTGGGAGAATATGTAGACTCTGATAGAAGTCTGGTAAACAAGAAGACCCTTGAAAAGACATCTTTAGGAGATGTATCAATCTGAATAGAGGATGTTGATGCCTACAGGAATATGTCATGGTGAAAGATCATCACTGAGGTAACTTTTGATTTAAAAATTCATAGGTATATGTTTATCTGGATGAGTTTATGCAGGGTTGCCAATCATGTGGAAGGATGTAAGATCCTTGGGAGATGGTTCGAAGGAAAGCAGCATGGCATAAAGGTGGACCAAATAAGGAAGACTGATGAATCACTTTCTGATAGTTGACATGAATCGTGGATCAAAGTGATGCATGATCTGTGCCCTATGAAGCCAAAGGTTGAAGATTCCTCAATGTCGAAATCCATGACATCGAGGGGAGGAATTCTTCAAGAGCAGCTGGGTGTCTGACCATTGCTGCTGCAGGTCCCTGGTTGAGAGGGAGCCTGGTGATAAGTTTCTTGCTTGGAAGAAACTTGAAAGTATGTCCTTCCTAAGTTAAGAGGGAGTGACGTATATGATTCTCTAATACATGTGTCATACACTAGACCAGGACTAACAATCGTAAGTCTTAGTGAAGGCCGTGTGGAGAGAATGGATAGACACATCATTCTGGTCTTCACCAGGAAGACAGAATGGGGGATTGGGTAATCATCTGGCATTCGATACTCTTTGAGAATGTTATAGGACATTCAAGATAAGAGTAGTCAGGGACCGATATTCTTTGGGGGTTGGCTACCCAAGAGAAGAATAGTCCAAGAAGGTCATACTCTGGGAACACCTGGGTGGAGTATGTGCCTTGGAGAGGCAATGACTATGGTGTTTATAAGTCATGTGTCTCGCTAGCATTGTAGCCCATAGTCTCGTTGAGAAATGGGGTTGTTAGTCAAGGCCTTTCACTAGGACAATGTCGGTTGATTGATGCTATACATATGTGATTACCAATTCGATTCTTCTTATGAGATTCTTTAGTTTGAAAGTGACCTTGTACCTGTATGAATACCTCCCTAGTTAAGAGGGAGTGTTGAAACGTGTAACTAGGTTCGGTCCTCATATTGACTATGTAAGTATGTATTTATGTAAAGAAGAAGACAAAGATAATAAAATGTATTTTTGTTATGCTTGCTTCATGGGTTTCATGAGTAAGGTTCTATCATAGGTCAATAGACTTCTTCTTGATGTCTATTAGGTTTTGTCTTCTGATTATAAATGTACTCAAGAGTCATGTATATGAAGTGACTAGACAAAAGGATATGCTTCAAAGACCTTGTCATCTAACTGTGAAGGAATGTCTCAAGACAACCCTCATGTCTACCTCATCAACGCTGGAAGATGTACCCTCCAAGTCGACCTATGAACAGTGGTAAAGTTGGCCTACAAAACAGCTTGTAAGGTCGGCCTAAATCTGGGACAGTGCACTATATATATTGATTGATTTGTTGTTCATTTGTGGACAAGAAATTCGAACATCTCAAAAGCAGGAAATGCGGATCAGTGTGAAGTTGCAGTCAAGTCTGAAGAAAAGGTGTGGTCAAACCTGAGGTGAGTACTTGATATTCACCTACAATAAAAGTCGAATAAAAGCCTCCGATCTATGCGTAGCAAGGATTGTGACTAGTCTGAAGTGAGGAAGCAGTCGGATGACATTCTGTGAAGTAATGCGAAGTTACAAAGTACATGGTTATGCTTTGATGCAGAGTCTAAAGAGTATGGTAAGTAAACTCTGAATTGTAGTACAAAAAATGGAGGAAGGTAAATCTGTGATTTACCTTCCTAATTACAGTACATAAAAAGGAAAAAGGCTTCAAGGATATGCGAAGTAAAGAATAAGGTATCATGTGACTTTGTCTCCAATATCTGAATAAGCGATAAGAAGTGTTTGGGTAATCGAGAATAGATCAAGGAAGATAGAGACTGAATTCTCTAGTGTTGGTGCAGGTCAGTGCAGGTTGGTGAAGAAAAGAAGGATCAGAGTTGGAGGTCAACAAAGAAGTAGTGACGAGGTCTTGGAGGCATACATAGGTCAAGGGTCCGAGTCTTGGTCATGGTACTTGTCATTTGCAAGTCTATAAGAAGAATTGTTCATGGGTTTTCCTCTCCAAGAAGGAGAGGTTTTGCCTTGGCTCGAAGAGCCTAAATTCGTGTCTCTTCTATTTTGGTAATTGACTTGATGAAAGACTAAATAAGCTAAGAAGAGAAGACATAAGTAAATCAAGCAAGCTCACAAGTAATAATCGAGGAGAGAATTTGAATTAATCACCGCCCTACCAAATTCTCAACACTATGCTATCAAATTTTGTATGTTTCAATGTGCATTTTGTTTCCTAAATTTAGCCTTGGTTTTCCATTTATCTTAGCTGCAATTTTTTTTTAATGGAAGATTTATTTGCAGATTTTAATTATTTCAAGTCAAGATGGCTCCAAAAGCCAAGGACAGTGCATGGGCCCATTGTGATGTGGTTGATGGAAAAATGATATGCAAATTTTGTGAAAAATCTATTGGAGGTGGGGGTATTCTTAGAATGAAACAACACTTGGCTGCGATAAGAGGCCAAGTAAAGCCATGTGATGCACCTAATGAAGTGATAGGTCCTATTAGGGCAGAATACCTTGCCAAGTTTGAAAATTTTGAGGAAACTAAGGCTAGGGAGAAGGCCGTCCAAGATGAAATTGCAAGGAAGAGGGAATTAACAGAAGTCGTGAAAGAGAGTGGGTATGATGATTATGAGATTCAAGACTCCACTTCTATCCCTTCCACTAATGACCCCTTTCACTATGTTCCTCCTCTTGGCCAAAAATCAAAACCAACAAAGAGACCCAACATCTAGAGTTATTTCTCATCCACTGCTAATCCCACGGCCACTTCCTCTCAGCGAAGTTGTCAACCCACTTTGGATCAACATTGGAAAAAACAATGCAAAGAAACTTCTTATCAGTACATTGCTAGATGGTGGTATGATGCAAATATCCCATTTAATGTTGCTCGCTCACCTTATTACCAGGCTATGTGGGACTCTGTTATAGCTGCAGGAAAAGGCTTCAAAGACCCTAATGTGCATGACTTGAGAGGATCTCTTTTGCAAAAAGAGATTTCTTCCATTGATGAGTATTTGGCTGAGTATAGAGAGTCATGGATCAAAACAGGTTGTTCCATCATGTCAGATGGATGGACTAATGGAAAGAACCGCACTGGCATTAATTTCCTTGTTTCTTGCCCTCGAGGAACAATGTTTTTGAGATCAGTTGATGCATCTGATAAGGTGAAGGATGCAACCCTTCTATTTAAGCTTTTGGATGAGATTATTCAGGAAGTGGGAGAGCAAAATGTTGTGCAAGTCATCACAAATAATGCCTAAAACTATGTTCTTGCTGGAAAGATGCTTGAGTCCAAATATAGGACCATATTTTGGACTCCATGTGTTGCACATTGCATAGACCTCATGCTTGAGGACATAGGCAAAGTGGAGTGGGTAAAAAACACTATAGAGCACACCAAATGCATTACAAAATACATTTACAACCACTCATAACTATTGAGCCTAACGAGGAAAAACATTGGGGGCAAAGAGCTTGTTAGGCTTGCAATTGCGAGATTTGCAACTCACTTCCTCATGTTGCAATGTCTCAATTCTCAACAAAAAAACCTGTAGAAAATGTTTTCTTCTGATGATTTGTTAATTTTGGACAACTAGGTCTAAACTCCATGTTGTGATGCTCAGATGAAGATGCCAATTTTTTTATTGGATTCCTCTTTCAGAGAGATGCAAGATCGATCTAAAGATCATCTTGATCCAATGAGCAGAACATTTATTTTGAATTTATTCAAAATATGTGCAAGTCGGCCTGAAATGAAATGTAGACTTGAAGCCCCAGCAGTTGTGTCACACACCCTCACAGATGGATATATATTGGTCAATGTTGGAAGACATTTTCACTCATCACATCCTCACACATTATCTCTCATCATCTGATTGGTTCGATCACCTTGGAGTCTCTTATTCTCTCACACGTGGGAAATTTCAACGAAGGAAAATTTTTGTTTTGACCTAGGGTTTCAGCGCAGATTTGACAAGCATTGACTTTGGTCAATGCTTGGTCAAACTGACCCTAACTTCTCCCAAAATTTTGATTTCTAGAATCCACATTTATTGGCACAAAAATCGAGCCTGGACTTTGACTTTGACCGGGTTGCGTTGACTTTTTGTTGCTGTTGTTTTGTGTTGACCGTTTACTGGGACAACGTTGACTTTGGGTTGACTGATATTGTTGTCCGAGAGGGTTGTGTGACACTTTTGGTTGGCTGACCATATTGAGACTTTGCTGGTTGAAGCATCCTGTTGACCACCGTAACGCACCAACACACATATATATTTTTGGCTTGTCTTCTGTCGATCCACTAGTATGTTCTATCAGCATTTTACTTTCTTGTTTATGTGATTGTTGTTTGATATTGGAATAAAAGTAAAGTTGCATCAAGCTTAGAACATCTACGAAAATTTACATGACTGGACTGAATCTCGATGGGCTCGTAGACAAGATGGCAAAGACACCAAAAAGAAAGTCTATGACAATTATTTTTGGAAAAGATCTTCAGAGCTTGTAAAAATTACTAAGCCCCTTGTTAAGATGCTAAGGATGGTGGATGGGGAAAAGTTGGCAATGGGATACATTTATGAGGCTATGGATCAGGCAAAGGAGCAGATATGGGCAGTTTACAGGGACAGGTTAGTTAAATATGGCCGTATATAGGAGATCATTGATAATAGACGGAACAATCAACTCCATCATCCTATACATGCAACTGGGTATTTTTTGAACCCAAAGTATCATTATACAGCTCGACTAGGAGATGTGCAAGATGGGGAGGTCAGAGTTAAATTGATTGATTGCTTGGAGCGCACGGTCTTGATCCATGCAATCCAGTTGGAAATACACAAACGACTTAGTCTTTTCAATATGGCAATGGGTACCTTTGGAAAAAAATTGGCAAAAATGGCAAGAGATGTGGATCAACTAGGTAAGCAATTCCAATTTGTTTTTCTTTTCAAGTTAAATTGTTTGGTGGGAGTTATTTGGCAGCCAATGTCCTCAATTGCAAAAGTTTGCAATTAGAGTCCTCAGCCAAACTTGCAGTGCTTCAGGTTGTGAGCGCAATTGGTCTGTTTTTGAGCATACACACAAAGAAGAGAAACCGTTTGGAACAAAAACGGTTAAATGATATTGTGTTCGTGCAATACAACCTTCGCTTTAGGCAGAACCAAATGATGAACAAAACACTTGATCTGTGAAAATTTCTGAATATTACTTATGCAGAAAAACTATTGTTAAATCTAGTTATACTTCTCCTACTTAATCAAGTTATTAATCTGAAGTATTCAGCATTAACATCGAAGTAAACACATTAACAATCTTCACAGATACAGATCTAAACTGAATACATGCACATAGACAAAGTGACACACGAGATTTTTTGGACAACTGTCCCCGGAAAAACCCAATGCGGGAAAACTGATCTTCTGGCTGCTGGAGAGTTTTTATTATTAACTAGATTCTAAGTACAGCAAATCTGGGCACCTTACTGGTTAACCCAACAGAGAAATACAAAATCTACAGCAATACCTATGTTTCGGAGACAAAAAAAATGACTGATTCACACCCTCAAATGGGATTTATAGAACTTAGCCCTTTTTCAGTCTTCAGAAACCCCAGCGCTGCTCTGAAGCCCTCTGCGTCAGCTCTGCTAGGTTGTGACTACCCCTGCGCTGCTCTGGAAGGGCCTGCGTCACCCCATACTGGGTTACGCTGCCCTGGTTGGACCTGCGTAAGCCCTGATGGCCTCCTACTGCCTCTGCGCTGCCCTTTCTAGGCCTGTGTAGCACATGAAGCCCTTTGCACTGTGTAGCTGTTGCTCCCTCTACGTTGCTCTGGTTGCTGCTTCTCTACCTCTTGTTGACTCTTGGTCTGGGATCAGATCATCCCTCTCGCCAATACTACCCCTTGCTACAGCTAAAACACTTCTGGAAATTCTTAGCAAACCACGGCCTAGATTTCCAGCTTTGACTCAGTGCTCTGCCTCCGTGTGTGTTTTCCAACTGACCCCAAGCCTTTCCTTTATACTTTCTCATTTGGAAACCAACGGTTGTGGTCTAATCTTGATTCAACGGCTAAGATTAAAAGAAAGCTTGATCCGTGAGACTTAAGTCATTTTCATCACATGTTTAAATTAATTACCTTTAATCTTTTAATTTTCCTAAGTTAGACATAGGGTCCTTAATTAAAAAGATTAATTAATTAATTATCTCTTAAATAGGATGAAATTTCTCAAATCCCTTTATGGGTCTTGGAGATCTCATGTACTCTAGTCCCTCCACAAAGTTTGGGAGCTAGAGCACATCCGATCCTACCCCAACACTCAAAAATTTCAACACTCCCTCTTAGTGAGGAATGTGCTCTAGCACAACACTACTTCACCCTGAAGTTCTGTACTGATCTCTAGCATGGGTCTTTGCGCTGATGCTTGGCCTGTTGCCCTTCATCACTGCATTGTTGCTGCTCTCTCGTACTGCTACCCATGACACTACCACCACCACTGCCACATCTATACTGCAGCTCCCTCTCAATCTATTGCATCGTGTTGCCAACTGCTACACTGCAACTCAGTTGCTGAGAGACACAACTGAAAACTCCTGCCCAATCTTTGACAGACAAGTCAGTTGGGTTGCATCCTCATCACTGAAGCTCCATAGGCTATTGCTCTGCACTGTCCTCCTGAAGCCACTGTGTTGTTGCAGCTCTGCTCTGCGTAAGCCAACCTGCACTACGTTGTTGAAGTCACATCAGCCCCTTTGCGTTGCGCTGCTACGTTGTAGCTGCATCTGCACTCCGTTGCTCCTTCTCAGCATCCAGCTCCGCCTCTGCTTCATCTATGATTCTCTGCACCAACTGCTCCACTTGTCCCGCTACTGTCTTAAGGCTCTCGTTGCACGGATGTGATCCAAGAGTTGGGCTACTCAAGGATCCCGCCACCACTCTGTAGCCGCTCTACAGATCCATGTCGCCCCACTTTCATGGTTCATGAGCGCTCATGGCTACGTCATCTTTGGAGCCATCGTCCGCCACAGCAACCTTGGAGCTAGAAGCTTCCTTGTCCTTCTTCTTCTTCTTAGGACAATTGTTGGCAAAATGTCCTAGTTCGCCACACTAGAAACACTTGATCTTTGATAGATCACGCTTCTTTCTCCATTGTTGCCTTTTTGATGCCAAGGCTTCATCTTCTTCCTCTTCCTTCTTCACTTTGCTTGACCCGGTGATGTACTCTCTCTTGGTGAAATGACGGAGTTCTTCTTCTCGGAGGATCGCCCACATATTGTCCCAATTGGGAAGGTCTGCTCTGCCCAAGACACTTTGGTCAAAAGTTTCCCAGTCCTCTGTGATCGCATTGAGAGCAGTCCTCACCATAACATCATTCTCCACTTTCACCCCCATGGCAATCAGCTGATGCCTGATCGCCTGTAATCTGAAAAGAAAGGGTTCGATCTCCTCTCCCTTGGCCATCATGAATAACCTCATCTGATTTTCCAAAAGCATTCTCCTCTGGACGGATCTTCCTTCATATAGTGTGGTCAGAGCCACCCACATATCATGAGTCGTTGTCTTCTCGGTTATGTGAGGAACTACATGATCTTTGACTCCGTCCATAATGAAGCGCTTGGTGTGTGTCGTTGCTTCTTCATGCTTCTCCAGGAGCTTCACATCGGTCGACGTGGCCAGGACTTTCTTTGCATGCTCCCTCAGACCGTATGCCTCCATGACTACCAAAATTCTGGCCTTCCAGACTGCAAAGTTGGACAGACCGTCCAACCTATCCTGATCACGCAGTCCTTGAGGTGCCATCTACTCAACAAAACTATCGGAACAAATCCTCTTCTCTATGCTAGAGACTCGGATCTAGGGTCCTTGGCGAGAAAGGCACCCTCTGCTCCATCTGACAACTGACTCCCTCTCTTGGAAGTCTGTCAATCACAACGAATCAGCTCTCTTCGATCCTTTGATCGATTTGCAGATTTCTTTGGCTAGAAATCTTCTTAGAAGTTGTTCTCTTACTCTTTGTCAACTAGTGCTCAGGCTAATTTCTGCACCTTCAAAAATTCAACCCCACCAGCAACTATTGAAGCTCTGCAGCACTCCTTCCGGCACTCTAAATCGGCAACAGATTTGGGACTGTGTCACCCTGGTTGGCCTTTGCGTGAGCAGACAATCCCAGCACAGCCTATGCGCTGCCTCTACACAGTAAGTACATGGGCCTGCGTGGAGACTGCGTCACTCTGGTTTTTGTGTGGCTCTGCTCCCTTCTGCTGCAACGTTGTCCTCTCCGGTCTAGCTTCCTGCGGCTACTACTGCTTTCTGCAGCAAGGATTCTTTAGTCTTCTTGCTGGTGATTCAGCTAGATCTGCAACTTGGCTACAATACCATGTGAAAATTTCTAAATATTACTTATGAAGAAACCCTACTGTTAAATCTAGTTATACTTCTCCTACTTAATCAAGTTATTAATCTGAAGTATTCAACATTAACATCGAAGTAAACATATTAACAGTCTTCACAGATACAAATCTAAACTGAATACATGAACATAGACAAAGTGACACAATATTTTATGGACAACTGTCCCCGAAAAAACCCAATGCGGGAAAACCAGTCTTCTGGCTGTTAGGGGGTTTTTATTATTAAGTAGATTCTAAGTACAGCAAATCTAGGCACCTTACTAGTTAACCCAACAAAGAAATACAAAATCTGCAGCAATACCTCTGTTCCGGAGAAAAAAAAAACTGACTGATTCACACCCTCAAATGGGATTTACAGAACTCAGCGTTTTTTCAGTCTTCAGAAACCCCAGCGCTGCTCTGAAGCCCTCTGCGTGAGCTCTGCTAGGCTGTGACTGCCCCTGCCCTACTCTGGAAGGGCCTACGTTACCCACACTGGGTTACGTTGCCCTGGCTGGGCCTGCATAAGCCCTGATGGCCTCCTGCTGCATCTGCGTTGCCCTTTCTGGGCCTACGTAGCATCTGAAGCCCTCTGCGCTGCGCAGCTACTGCTCCCTCTGCGCTGCTCTGACTGCTACTTCTCTGCCTCTTGCTGACTCTTGGCCTAGGATCAGATCATCCCTCTCACCAATACTACCCCTCACTACAGCTGAAACACTTCTAGAAATTCTTAGCAAACCACGCCCTAGAATTCCAACTTAATCAGTTCTCTACCTCCGTGTGTGTTTTCCAACTGACCCCAAGCCTTTCCTTTATACTTTCTCGTTGGGAAACCAACGGTCGTGATCTAATCTTGATTCGACAACTAAGATTAAAAAAAAAGCTTGATCCGTGTGACTTAAGTCATTTTCATCACATGTTTAAATTAATTACCTTTAATTTTTTAATTTTCCTAAGTTAGACTTAGTGTTCTTAATTTAAAAATTAATTAATTAATTATCTCTTAAACAAGATGAAATTTCTCAAATCCTTCTCTAGGTCTTGGAGATCTCATGTACTCTAGTCCCTCCACAAAGTTTGGTAGCTAAAGCACATCTGATGCTACCCCAACACTCAAAAATCTGAACATGATCTGGATCCCATTGTGTTGGACGATATTGATCCAACATCAGAATGGGTGGAGACTGAAGATCCAGTGTTTATGGCTGATTTTGATATTGATGCAGCATTAGCGGGGGATGAAGCAGATTTGGTGGCACCATTAGACCCAGGATTAGTAGCTGCATCAAGGAAAGGCAAACAACCAATGGAAGGCACTAGTCATGCATCTCGACTAACTCGTGCTTCCATTAGGTCCACCTCAATTGTTATTGGTGGCAGTAATATTGAGGTTGCAGATGAGGCTGAGGCATCCTCAGACTTTGATCCAGATGATGTCTATGCAGCTCCCGATGTTGATCCTGTGTCTAGTAGTGGTGATGAATTTGATGATTGATCATGTGTACACTGTAGAGTCTAGACTCTAGACTTGTAGTCTTGTACTAGGCCAATGGCCTCATAGCTTGTAGCATTGTTTTTGGACTTTATGGGCCATTTGGAGCCTGCTTAATACTTATGTATTTTTGCGATGATATTTATTGCACTCTGTGCCATTTTGATATATTCATCGTTACATGGTATATAAATAAGCAAACTTTGCATATTTTTTCTCTATTGGCTTGGAATCATGGTTGCAAATCTTAAAAATAGTTTTTTTATTAAAAAATAATTATTTAAGGTATTTTTTTAAAATCGATTCATTTAGACTTGACCAGGACCGATTAGACCGGTTCCAGTCATAAACCCAGTTCATTAGGTCCACCGGTTCCGGTTTTTAATACTATGGTTATTGTATGGAAAGAAAAGAGACTTCCAAGGAATGGAAGTACCTCTCTCACTAAAAAGGAACGTTGGAATTGGATAGCATCAAGAGGTACTCCCACAAGCACCTAATGCTAGGCTTGTGAGTGAGAAACACCCACAAAAGATGCTTTGTGGGCATTGCAACCAATGTTGGGGTTTTGGACCCAAAGAAGTGGGCTTGGAACCCAAGGAAAGACCTTTATTATTCTATTTAATGTTGAGGTTGAGTTGGACATCCCTAGAAGGACCTATGGGGCTTCCTAAGTAAAGGAGGTCGAGTAAGGGAATGGAGGCTATTTAAAGGCAAAGTAGGTTAGCAGAGGTCTAGACAAGAGAGCCAAGCCCTATTGGACGGTTGATTAGTGCTGGCCGTAAGCAGCCACAACCCTAAAATCAGGGTCGCAAGTTGCCGACAAGCCAAAGGGCCTTTAATTGCTAAACAGGGTTAAACCAAGGGTTGGTTAGGGTTACAAGAGCAAACCGAGGGTTGGATAAGTTGGTCGAAGTTTGGAGTGCTAAGAGGTTGACAAGAGGACTGACAACAAGAAGAAAGAGGACTGTGAAAGGACTGGTAGTGCTGACAACAAGGATGGCAAGTGGAACAGAAATCAACGAAGGCTATAGCAACATGGAAGTTTGTTGTAGGCTATCTAAGGGAGTTGGTTGTAAGGGACGGTATCAACTGTGGACGACTGTAAGCTAAAGGAACAAGCCTAGGTGAGTAAATTGCCTTGTTGGTTATGTTTTTTGAAGGCAAAGGACAATCACCTTATTATATGTTGAGCATATGAGAGCCTAAAGGAATAAGCCTCGACCCTAAGGTTTTTGTGTTAAAATTTGGGTACCAGAGGACAAGTGGTTCCCTAAGGCTTTAATCTTTGGCCTAGGGAAAAGTGTCCAAATGTATTTTGTACTTTTCTCTTAAAGTGACTTTATAAGTGGTAAAGTCAAATTTAATTTAAAAGTGACTTTATAAGTGATAAATTTACAAGTCTAATTTTAAAGTGACTTTATTAAAGTCAATGTGAAATTAGAAAGTGAAAAAGTGACTATGGAAATAAAAGTCTAAGTGGGTCTTTATTTAAGTGGGGTGAATTAAAAATTAGAAAGTGAAAATTAAATGCACACTTATTCTTAGCCCTTGATCTAAAGCTATCTCAACCATTGGATTTAGGGATTCCCCAAAAGTCACTTAGGGTTAGGGTAAAGGAGAAAAGAAGAGAAAAAGTCATTCATTCTTTTCATGAGCAGATTGAAAAGAGCAAGAGAGAGCAAGGATATTTTCTAAGCAATGAGGAAGAAGAGAGCAGAACCTTGGCACACATACCGAGGCAGCATTTAGCAAATCCGTACAACAATGTTACACGCAGTTCAAGGCAATTTCTGGGCATGTTTTTTAAGGCAGAGCCGTACAGCAGCTTTGGCATGCATTCCTAGGCAATCGTACAACAGTTTTCGCACAGATTTCGAGGTGCAATTATTGTTGTTTTTGTGGCACATATTTCGAGGCAGTCCATACAATGTACCGTTGTTTTTGTGCACAGAAATCGAGGTAGAAATCGTACAGCATTTTATTATTGTCCCTCTGCACACAAATCGAGGAGGTTGTACAGCAGCATTTATTGTTGTTCTGCACGCAAATCGAGGAGGTCGTACAGCAGCATGTATTGTTGTGTTTTCTGGGCACGAAAATCTAGGAGTCTGTACAGCATTTAAGGTTGTTCCTGTTTTGACTATTGGCACATTTTCTGAGGCAGAGGTTAAGCACGGAAAACGAGATAAGTTGTATTTTGTGGTTGCTGAAATTTTATGTGTATTTCTGTTTCAATGTAAAAGCATTTTATCATAAATAAAGAAGACCTCTCAAACTAGTTTTCCATAAGAGTTGTTGAAAGTTTTTCCAGGGTCACATTGATCAAAAATCGTGTTATTTTTCTGTGTGGTTGTTATAATTTCTTGAGTTTTATTTCTGCAATTTTACAGCACTATGAAATTCCTGAATTTGTGTTTTCAGAAAATAATTTCATTTCCAGAATTTTGAATGTATGATTATGAGAATGGGCATTTAACTATATGGGAGTGATAAGGTGAAACTGAAAATCGAAGTGGGGTCCAAAATTTCTACATGGTATCAGAGCTTGGGTCGTTGAAAAGTGCAGTTTGGGACAGCAAGCGAAAAATTACAGCAAGTTATTTTCACACAGAAAACTGAACCTTTACCACAGATTTGAAAGCTTCAGTTTGTTAGGACAGCAAGCATGTCTTTGGGCTTGAGGGTGGAGGATAGGTTGGATGGGCAGAGCAATTATAGTGCATGGAGGGAGAGAATCCAGAGCATCTTTGAGGAGGTAGAAGTCTGGGGCATAATGGTTCACACCACACAGCACCCAGTAGCAGCACCTGTTGACCCTATTCAGCTGGCTAATTTTAACAATAAGAATGCCAAGGAAAAAAAGACTGATTCTAGATGGTGTTAAAGACCATGCCATTCCTCATGTGAGAGAAAAGACATATGCACATGAGATGTGAACAGCCTTGACCAATCTTTACTAGAGCACCAATGAAAACAAAAAAATGGTCGTAAGGGAGAAACTGAAGGCCATTAAAATGGCTAAGACTGATAGTGTTACAGCATATCTCATAAAGATCACTTCTTTGAGAGATGAGTTGGCAGTTGTTGGAGAGACCATTCCACCCACTAAGTTGGTGCGGATTACATTGAATGGTCTTCCCAAGACTTGGGAGAGTTTTGTGGATGGGATTGTTGCACGGGAGAACCTTCCCAGCTGAGAGAGGTTGTGGGATGATTGCATTCAGAATGAGATTAGAAAGAACCATCTTGGGGCAGCCAAACAGGTGGAGGAGGTTGACAATGTAGCATTGTTAGCAAGGGGCAAGAAGGGCAAAGGAAAGAAGCAAGCTTCCACAAGTGGTGGTGGGGGCAAAGGCAAAGATAAAGGTAAGCAGGTGAACAAGGAGAAAGACTATTCCAAAGTTAAATGTTGGAATTGTCAAAATTTGGGACACTATGCACTTGTGTGTCCGAAGAAGAAGAACAAAAAGGGAAAGGACAAGACCATGGCAGCATCAGCAGAGATAGAGGACTTTTCGGAGAGCTTTGACCGGGAGCTTGGGTTCATAGCTTGTGAGTCCACTAGTGCAGGATTGCATGCCACACAAGTTGAGAGGGAGTGTGCACTTCCCTCGACTAGCAGAGCATCTTCAGGTATTTGGTATGTTGACAGTGGGACTTCCCGTCATATGACAGGAGTCCGGGAGTACTTCTCAGAGCTTTCAGAGAGTGGCACTAATATAGAGATAGCACTCGAAGATGACAGCATTGTTAGAGCAGTCGGTGTGGGGACATTGACATTTGATAGGGAACCCAAACCTCCCTTGAAAGTGTCAGATGTTCTATCTGTGCCGGGGAACCTTATATTCGTTTCATCATTGGAGGACAGAGGGTATGAGGTGTTGTTCAAGAGAGGGAAGGTGCTTATATATCCTAGGGGCACTCCAGCTGATTCAGCTACAGTGATTGGTGTGCGCCATGCAAAGGTGTACAAGTTTTCATTCCAGCCCCTTATGGCATTGAGCAACTCAGAGTTGTGCGAGATTTGGCACCGCAGGATGGGGCACATGTATCATGGGGCCTTGAGGACATTGCGGGAGATCACCACCGGTGTGCCAGATTTCAGTTCTGATCACCTCGATAAATGCAGAGGATGTGCTATGGGGAAGTTTGCCAAATCTCCTTTTCCCAGCAGTGACAACAAATCGACAAGGATTCTTGACTTGATTCATACCAATGTAAGCGATCGGATATCTCATGTATCCTTGAGTGGCTATGAGTACTATGTTTTATTCATTGATGATCACTCCAGGAAGACCTGGATTTATTTCTTGAAGACCAAGAGTGAGGTCTTCAAGCGGTTTCAGGAGTTCAAAGCTCTTGTGGAGACTCAGACAGGTCAGAAGATCAAGGCCCTCAGGTCGGACAATGGAGGGGAGTATACCCTTGGTGAGTTTGTTGAATATTGTGCAAAGGCAGGCATCATGAGGGAGTTCACAGTTCCTTACAACCCCCAGCAGAACGAGGTTGCGGAGAGGAAGAACAGATCCATCGTTGGGGCTGCCAAAGCCATGCTTCATGATCAGGGGTTACCTTTGTTTTTGTGGGCAGAGGCCTGCAACACTGTTGTGTACTTGTAGAACAGGAGTCCAAATCGTGCCTTGGGGCATGTGACTCCAGAGGAGGCTTTTTCTGGGAAGAAGCCTGATGTTGGTCACTTTCGCATCTTTGGGTGCATTACATACTCCTATGTTCCCAAGGAGAAGAGGACCAAGCTAGAGCCCACTGCTGGATAAGGGCATCTTTGTGGGTTACAGTCAGACCTCGAAAGCCTTTCAGATTTATATTCCTGCAAGGAGGAAAGTTGTTGTCAGGCGGGATGTGAAGTTCGAGGAGGATAGGGCTTTCAGGAGGTCACGGGAGTTAGAGTATCTGGATTCACCAGACCCTCAGGAGAAGCTGAGTCAGTCACAGGGATCCAGTGGACAGGGATCAGGAGATACTTAAATTACAGTGTCAGGTTGTCAGTGAGCAATGGCTCTCAGAGTTAGATGGGTAGTGCTTCGGGCAGTATGCAGAGCAGTTCACAGCATAGCCCATTAATGGACAGTTCACACGAAACTTCAGCATCTACAAGCACAGGTTCAGGCATGAGGTCAGTTGGCAGGCCTTCAGGAGTTTAGGCTTCTGATGATGATGAGGATTCTTTCCCTCACGTGGGAGAAGTGTGCTTAGGGAAGAGGAAGACCAAGTGGCTTCAGGACACCTTGCGCGAAGCCACATCTGTTGCTGGGCCGAATAGACAGGTTAGAGAGAGCAAACCACCTGAGCGGTTTTGTAGCTATATGGCATTGATCACTAGCATCGTTGATTCTGAGCCTTCTAGCTATGAGGCAGCAGCTAGCCAGCAGGTCTGGAGAGAGGCTATGCAGGAAAAGTATTCTTCTATCATGAAGAACAATGTTTGGGAGGTAGTGACGAGGCCTGAAGATAAATCAGTGGTTAATTCCAGATGGATTTACAAGATAAAGCATGCTGCAGATGGCAGCATCGAGAAGTTCAAGGCTCGATTTGTGGCGAGAGGGTTCTCACAGGTAGAGGGAGTTGACTATGAGGAGACCTTCACTCTCGTGGCTCAATATAGTTCCATTCACTCCATTATATCGATAGCAGCAGAGATGGGTTGGAAGATCCACCAGATGGATGTGAAGCAAAGTAACAAAAATCGCGATCGGGATAAAATCGCCGAGGGGAAAAAATCGGAAAAAATCGTAAAAATCGGGAAAAAATCGTAAAAATCGGGAAAAAATCGGCACATACAAAAATATTCATTTTTTTTCAATTTTTTTCATATCTAAAGCATCTACAGCATAAAATAAATGCATTGACACATAAATATGAAAAAAAAAACTAATATATAAGATGTGTAATATCATGTCTAGTGCTACATCACACATAAAACTTAATCCTGTCCTGAATACTAAGTCCTAAGTCTCAACTCAACCTCAAAATATCAACAAAAAATATAATAATGTATCTCATATCATGAGTCATAATGTTATATACAAATTAATGCACCAAATAACCTATACTATTGATTTCCTCTGCCCCTCTTGCGAGAAAATGTAACAGCTTTCCCTCTAGACGAAGAAGTTGGCGGGGCTGGCAATGGACTTTGTTGTGCTCCAGATCCTGAAGCACTAGGAGCTAAAGGAGGTAGACCACGTCCTCTACCAGTAGCAAGGGTAGGTGGTGTCACCTCCTCCTCCTATTGTTGCTCCTCCTCCTCCTCCTCATGAAACTCATCATTGATTCATCGCTACTAGAAATGGGATCATCAGCAAGAGATACATAAACATCATCTAGCTCAAAGTCTTCAGACTTGGATTGCTCAACCTTAAAATGCGGTAGAAAAAGATTAACATGCCTAACCAATTGTTTTCCTTTGAGTGAAGGGTACATTCTTGTTAAGGCCACAGTAGGGGAGTTCAACAATCAATACCACCAACATCAACAAAGTTCAACAATCAATGCCACCAACATCAAGGTTCTTAAAGGACATTATACTCTTGATCAAATGGCAATCTCATACCCTTACACATAATATAATCAAATGGAAACAATGGAAATCCCCAAACCATGAAACCTTGAAAACCATTAAGTCTGCTGAATTTTGAGTGAAATCTAAAATTCTAGTTTCTCCATATGAAATCCAATGAGGTCGAAACCACTCTTAAACACCCTGAGTCATTTCATGGTAATGTTAAAAATTTAAGTAAAAGGATGAAAATGAAAAATAAAGGAAATATCACTTTTACTTTAAGAATTTAACATTACCATGAACTGCCAACAGGGTGTGTCAGGAAAATGAGAGGGCTGCAAAAATGAGAAAAAAAAAAATCGATTTTTGAACTTATAGGGTTTCTGTTTGATGGGCCCACGATTTTTACCAAAATAATCGCGATTTTTTCGTAAAAATCGCGATTTTATCGCGATGACGATTTTTTCAAAAAATCGTTCAAAAAATCGCCGATTAAATCGGCCACTTGAAAAACTCGCGATAACATCGCGATTTTTGTTACTTTGATGTGAAGACCGCATTTCTCAATGGCTTCATAC